>JAGFMF010011644.1:763397-778014 GCA_019455555.1 Galemys pyrenaicus | reverse complement strand
CCTCCCTGGCCGGCAGCAGGGATCGAACTCATGCTGCAGTGGCTGCGGTTTGCTTCATAGTGCGTTTCTTAACCCACTGCGCCACCAGGGAGGCCCAGAAAGTGTAGATTTTAAAAGCCATTGTATGAATTTTGGGTCTTATCATGAACCAGTTAAGAAATGTATAGGTTGTTTCAAGCAAGAGAGTCACATAACCTGACCCAAGGTTTAAAGATTGTTTGTCTGCTATTGAAAATATATTTGGTAAGAACAGAAGCAAGGAGACCAATCAGGAAGACCATGAGAACAGGCAGGGAACTGGCAAGCACTTGCTGAATTCTGTATGTATTTTACAGGTAGAGCCACGAACAGAGTGGGCTATAAACAAAAGTTTTCATAAACGCCTCTGTGCCTTTTGGCCTGGGCAACTAAAGAGATGGAGTTGCCAATTACTGAGATGCAGAGGGATAGGAGAGGCATGTAGTTAGAAATACGTGAGAAATCAGGAGTGTGAGTTTTAGATATACTAAGTTTGAGATGCCTATCAGAAACTCATGAAGAATAGTTAACTAAATGAGTCTAAGGATAAGAGGAAATTTCTGGACTGAAGATAAATATTTGGGAGTGATCAGAGTACAGATGCAGAGTATAGAAGCTAGTGGAGATCTCTTAGCAAATGGGCCCATACAGAAGAGAAAATGTCAAAGGAGCATACCTTTGAGCAGCCCAATGCTTAGAGGAGAACTAAGCATAAAGAGGAACTAGAAAAGCAGGAAGAAAATAAACAGGTAACAAGGTAGGATGAAAGCTGAAAGGTATCCTGTTTTCTAAGTGAAAAAAAATATTCAAGAAAGAAGGAGTAGTTATTGGGATCAAATGCTGAGACAGAAACAAGGTCAGGAATAACAATCGACTATTGGTTATAGAGACATGGAGGTCACTGGAACAATTTGAAAGTGAACAGGAAGAAATAAATTATAAATTGTAGAGACAACCATTTCAAGAAGTTTGTTATATACAGCAACAGAGAAATGGATCAACAGTAGGGATAAATGTGGGACTAAGCGACACTTTTCATTTAAGATGGACAGTAGTTCAGCAGCATGCCTGTGAGTTACAGGATGATCCATCAGAGGGGACAAAGTTCATGATGCAGCTAGGGGAAGGAGACAGTTACAGGAGCAAGGATCTTGAGTGAGCAAGAGCAGATGGGATCCAGTGCACAAGCATAGGAGTTAGATATAGATAACTCATTCTCTGAAACATGAAGGAAGGCAGAGGATAAAAGTAAAGACGTAGATAGGTGGGTACATGAAGCTATGGAATCTTGTATGAATCTGTTTCTCAGTAAGATAGGAAGCAAATTTGTTAGTTCAGAGAATGAGGAGAATGTTTTAGATAGTTTGAAAAAAGATGGAAAGATATGAAACTGTTGCTAGTAAATGAGGGTGAGAGGTGGGAGTTGGGTAAGGTGGAGACTGTAATAATAAGACCCCAAGGCAGCACTAAGGGCCTGTGAAGGTCAGGGAACACCTTCCTGCTTTGTGTTTTGAGAACTGTAGTTTAAAAGGTAATGTATGTAGGTATTGGGATAAAGAAGAGAGAGGAGAAAAATGGAAAGTAAGGAAGGTCCTCAATAAAACATAATTTCATTCATTCATTCATATGGAGACACAAAAAACCCCGATTATCAAAAGCTCAACTGACAAAAAAGGAGAATGGAGGTATCATGCTCCCAGACTTCAAAGTCTATTACAAAGCAACAGTTATTAAAACAGCATGATACTGGAACAAGGACAGACACACAGACCAATGGAACCATATAGAAAACACAGAAGTAAAACCATACAACTATGGACAACTGATCTTTGACAAAGGAGCAAAGAATTTGCAATGGAACAAAGACAGATTATTCAATAAATGGTGCTGGCAAAACTGGTCCGCCATATGCAAAAAAATGAAACTTAACCACTGCCTCACACCATGTACAAAAATCAACTCAAAATGGATAAAAGACCTAAATGTAAGACCCAAAACTATAAAATTTATAGAAGAAACCATAGGTAAAACGCTACAAGACATATATCTCAATGACACCTTTGAAGATGCATCCCCCAAAGCAACAAAAATGAGAGAGAAGATAAACAGATGGGACTGCATCAAGATAAAAAGCTTCTGTACAGCAAAGGAAACATTAAATAAAACAAAGAGAAACCCCACTGAATGGGAAAAAAAATCTTTGCACTCCACACAATGGACAAGGATCTGATCACAAAGATATACAAAGAACTCGTAAGACTCAAGAAAAACAAAGTAAAAAAACCCAATCAAAAAATGGGCAGAAGAACTTAAAAGACACTTCTCCAAAGAGGACATACACATGGCCAATAGGCACATGAGAAAATGCTCAACATCCCTCATAATCAGGGAAATGCAAATTAAGACCACAATGAGGTACCACCTTACACTGGTAAGAAGGGCACATATAAAAAAAAAAAATGCTGGTGAGGATGTGGAGAAAAAGGTACCCTAGTACACTGCTGGGGGGAATGCAAATTAATCCAACCACTATTTAAGGCCACATGGAGGTTCCATAGGGATGGAACTATCTTGTGGTCTGGCAATCCACTCGTAGGCATCTACCCAAAGGACACAAAAACACCAATCCAAAAGAGCACCTGTACCCCTATGTTTACTGCAGCACTATTTATAATTGGTGAGACCTGGAAACAACCCAAATGCCCAAAAGTAGATGACTGGATCAAGAAGATGTGGTACATATACACAATGGAATACTATTCAGCAATCAAAAATTTAAAAACTAGGGCCATTTATAGAAACATGGATGGAGCTAGAAGGAATTATACTCAGTGAAACAAGCCAGAAGGCAAGAGAAAAATATCAGATGGTTTCAGTTTTGGGAGGAATGTGAAAGA
Organism: Galemys pyrenaicus; assembly: GCA_019455555.1. Classification (NCBI taxonomy): domain Eukaryota; kingdom Metazoa; phylum Chordata; class Mammalia; order Eulipotyphla; family Talpidae; genus Galemys; species Galemys pyrenaicus. The sequence continues at coordinate 775,099 of JAGFMF010011644.1, read as the reverse complement.
GCAACAACTACAAAAAAAAAAGAGTAAGCTCAAGGAAATGGGCAATTGCAACCAAAAACAAACAAACAAACAATAATGACAACAACAAAAAAAACTCAACAAGACCAAAAGGTCAAAGATAAACTAAAGGGACTATGGTGGGAGGAGGGAGGGCAAAGATGGGGATGAGGGCAGAAAGAGCACAAGGGACTGAGGTGATGGCACATGGGTGAAATGGCGGTGGGGACTACAAATGTTGTAAAAAATATATATATATCATTTCATTCAAAATCTTTTGTTATAATATTGATAAGAAAAAAAAAATCCCAGCCTATGTTTAAAGAAACCGATGTTCTGAGAGGACCTGGTTTCTACACAGAATGTTTGAAGTCATGATTTCAAGGACATTAAATGAGGACTAACTACAATTTTAAACGTTTAAGTCATTCAAATTTAAGGCTCAGCAGCAAACACAAGTCCATAGTTCAAATATGAAAAGTGTCTGAAATCTTCACATTTGCGTGTATTCTTAGAAATCAAATCAGAGAATTTTAAACTTAAAAACTAGTGCTTTTCTTCTTGGAATCCTTCATTTTACAGCATTCGAAAGATAAGGCCCTAGAAAATGAACTGACCTGCCCACGAACACACAACCAGTTAGTGACAGAGACAGATCTAGAGATTGGTTCTCCATCTTCATTAACTTGTCTTTCCTCCCTCATTTACTCTCACAGTTCAGAGCAATTGTCCCCCTTTTCTCATTGCATGTCCAGGCCTTTCTTTTAACATCGCCAAGCTCTGCTTCATGACTCCTACCTTCTATAACAAAGCCGCCTTGTTATCCCTCCGTCACCCAGATCATCTCCACATGTGTGCTCCACTGAAGCCTTCGTTTTGGGTGTGTTAGGCTGGGTCAAGAGCCCACTCTCAGGGAAGCAGGAAGTAGGTGTCCTAACCTGGTAGGAGAACAGGAGGATTTTAGGAGGAGGCTCACCAAACTTCTGCGGCTGATTTTCTTGGACACACGAGATGGCACCAGTGATGAGGGTATACATTATCTTAGCCCTGCATTTTTTCCATTCAGGGAGAGGTTCAGAAGCTTTTCAAGCTACAAAACTGTAAGTCTTGGACCAACAAATGCCAAACGTTTGCATTAAGAAGAAAATGGATCTGAACCAACAAGCTTGGGGATAGCCTGCAGCCTGTGTGCCATGTGAATAACATTTGGACACAACTGGTTAAAGTTCTTCCAATGATGGCTTTTGTTATCTATAAAATTAAGACTAAACCAGAGATCAAGGAATTTCAACTGGAAGCTATATCCTGTCTCCAGTCTCCCATCTTGGTGTAATTTAAGTGAGTTACAGGCCCCTTTAAATTCACTTATTTAAAACAGATACTCATCCAAAGGGGCACTCTATAAACATTTGGCACATCTTGATGAGCACTTCAATTGTCCTTCAAAGGCAGTGGAAACAACCTCAAAACCAATTATTTATGCTCTCCTCCAAGAAGTTCATTAATTGGAACGAGGGCTCTGCCTCTGGCTGAGCGTGTCCTTTCCACTCTTTAATGTCTCACAATTGTCCCTTCTGGGGAACAGTAGTACAAACCCAGGCAGTTCTTTTTAAATTTAGAAATTATTTAAAATAAGAGGTAAAAAGTATCAGTGGGAACTAGAGGGTATATTTTACAAAGGGATAGAGTCTCATGTCTACCCTCTCTTCTCCTTTTGGTGGAAAGAAAACCTTACGCCTGGGTATTCCCACGTTTTGGATGAAATTTTGGGATTAAAATCCTCTAATAAATCAAACCTTATAAAATGGAAACTACACACTCTGAAAAATATCAGAAGGGATAAGTTATATGGCAAATTATCTTTGTCAACACATTACATCAATATGACAGTGCCCGAAGACTGAGGAGCAAGACAGCAAACTTTAAAGAATTGATCACATAATCTACTTGTAGTTTTGATTATATATCTATAGCTTTCGATCAACAATTTTATATTTATAAATAAATAAGGAAAATAGCTATGGGTAAGCAAAAATTTAGCTGCAAAGATGAGAATTTCAAGCACTGCTTATAATAATGAAAATGAGAAAACACAACAGAAGATACCGGTATCCCTATCATATATTTTATAGCAACTAAGAGTAGTATGGAGAAGAATGATATGTAAGATCTTCATAACATATTAAGTTTAAGATATAAAAACAGTATGCAAAGTAAAAAACATATTAAGTAAGCATATATATTCATATACATAAGTGTATGCATTCATAGAAAATAGAGGGAACTGCACTAAAACATTGATAGATGATAGAATTATAGAGATTTTGTCTTATTTATCTGTGTTTTCTTATCATTCCTATGATCATCATTGTCATAGATTGAGTTCCTTGGGAAACAGTTTCTGGAATGGAGACTTTTGTGCTTTTCGTAACAACATCCAGAAGGGAATGTGCTCAAAAACAACACTTGTAAGGAGTGAAGAAAGCAGGGCCAGGCAGAGGGGAAAGTTGAGCTGTAATTGCAATAGAGACCACAACTGATTCCACTGAAAGTTCTGAAACCAGGATGGTCCTTCAGAGATGCCCCAAACTGAGGCTAGATAACTATGCTTTTGTATTTCTATATCAGCAAGTCACTGACTATTTGTAGAGGCTGGACTGCTAAACCATATGAAAGTATAGGGAGATATGACCATTTTATCCTTTCGATCTTTGAGACTGGCATTAATTTCAACTATTCTCCCTAGTACACACTGTTTTTAGTTACTCTCTTGGCTGGGAGCAGCGGTTCCAGAGGCTTCTACTTGGTCTTCTCCACCATAATAATTCTTATCCCAGAGGTTAAGGAACCCAGATGTGGTTCAACCAACTACCATATATATCCACTCCAATTACATACTCATGGTGAAATGGCCCCTGGGTGAGTCCATGATCATAGTGAACCAACTGTATACCAACTGTGGTCAGGGGTCCACTGATCACCTGGCCACCACATGTCAACTTTCTAACAGAGGGATCATGATTTCTATCAGTTTCAATTTGAATACTATGTCTAATGATCCTCCAATGCCCATGAATTTTCCTTTCCCCTTTGTATGGTTACTAACTGAAGAGTCATACATCCCTTTGGAGAAACATTATAGGAACCATTGTCACATATCCTTGCGAGGATATGGGTGTTTTGCAATCACCCCAGGCTGGATAGGTTCACCTTTGGTTCAGGCAGGTTCAAAGAGAACCTTAACTCCCTTGGCCTCATCCCCACTGTTTTTTTTAAAGTTCACAGGGGAAGCAAGCCAGCAGGGAGACAGCAACTTGGGCCCTTTGTGATTCTCTATATACTCTTTACTCTAGGCTTTCTCTGGCATTCTCTCATGGTCTCTTCCTCTCATAGCCATCACTCATCCTCTCCCAGACCAGCCATCTTGTAGCGGCAGGATGGAGGCACTGGAGGCAGGTTCGGGATGGTTCTGGCAGACGGGTCAAGGAAGGAGAGAGTCTTGGAGCCCTCGGTGGCTTTTCATGCTTTATTTAGTAGAGGTGGCCAGGGTACATGGCAGGCATGGGTGCCAGGGGGCTGGGGTGCTGGCAGCCCTCCCAGCCCCCAGCACATCTCACCCTCTTGGCTGCTTCTTCTCTCTCTGCTGCTGCTGCTGTTGGTTCTCTCGGTCAGTCCCTGCAGTTCTGTCGTCCTCATGACGCCGCCCATTTATGCCCGTGTCCAACACAGGTGCGCCCACTTGCATATGCCCACCCTGGAATGCTCGCAGCACCGCAGGTGTCCATCATCAGTGGTGGGGGGGTAGAAAGACCTGATCAACCTTTACCCTACAAATCTCTGAGTCCTTATAGCTCTGACCGCTAAATACGGGCTTGCACACTTACACATGCTCACACCATACTCGAGTGTCCACACCAGGCATGTGTGCCCTGCACCCACACTTCCAAGCACCTTCTAAATTAGCAGCACAAAAGCCTGAGCAATTCACTTACCCTACGTGGGCTGGAGGGTTCTTCTTCCTGGCAACTTGACCTTTCACTCTGGTTGTGAATTCCACGTATACATGCTGGTTTATGTCTGGAAACAGGGAGAGAGAGCATGACTTCGTAAATTTTACATTTAAGTAGCATTTTAAATTATCTTTAACTGAAATAAAATTTACACACTCAAGTTCATCCATTGGAAGTGTACAAAGTCTGGCAAGATGGCAGCAGAGTAAAGACTCTGGGTTCACCTCCTCCAGACATGTACAGAAACACTGTACATGTACATGTACATGTAAAACAAAGCCAAATACCCTTGAAGGCAAAATTGACTATCAACAAACACGGTAGGTGCATCAGCATGCCTGAAGGGACAGGAAAAACTTTAACCGAATTTTGTTTAAAGTAATAGCAGGGCAGTAAGACTCACAAATGCAGGGAATAGCCACAGTAGAGTTCCTGACACAGTCTCACTTGGGCACATGGCAATACTGGGGCTCTAGCTCTGACACTTAATTGGATAAGAGGGTACATGAGCAGGTACCCAGATCAGGGACTGTAACGCAGGCGAGCTACAAAGGTAAGGACACAGAGAGAGGCCTATTGGCTTAAATCTGAGACTCGTAACACAGAACAGCTGTAGCCTGGATCAGGCCAGAGAATCTGGAATTCCTTACAGAAGAAACTATTACTGAAAATTCAGGCTGAGCTATCTGAAACACCTGCCACCCTAACCCAGGTTTAGATATTTAAAATACTTGCCACCACCAACAAATAAATGCTTCACATCAGGAATCTTGAACTCCTGAGTCTACTGGAGGTAATCTTTGATGCCTATTGCCCCAGTCCTCTTTTACACCTACTACTCCTTGCAGGTACCAGTCCCCCAAATACAAAGAATTAAAACAACGATTGAAAATGTGTCCTTACTAAAACTCATACTGTAGGGTAAATGGAAAAGGTTATTGGGCTTTTCCACCCTCCCACCATTGGTGTGATGGTGGACACCTGAGGTACTGCACACGTGCCTAAGTGGGCATGTGCAAGTGGGTGCACCTGGGCTGAGACACAGGTCTATAAGGGCGGCATCATAAGGACCCCAGCAGAAGCGGAGAAAAGAGAGACAGAGGGAGAGAGAAGAAAGAGAAAGGAAAGAAGAGAGCCCAGAGAGTGAAGATGTGCCAGGTGCTAGGAGGTCTGCCAGCCTCCTGGCCCCCCAGCACCCCTGCCTGTCATGTACCTGGTCGCCTCTGATATAATGATGCAATAAAAGACTAAAAAAGCCACCGAGGGCTCCAGGACTCCTCCTTTACCTGTCTGCTTGGAATCATCGAGAACTTGCTCTGTGCCCTTGCTGGCACTACACATACAAAATTGAAAGTAAGGAGGAAGAAAAACAGTACAAATGCAAGAACAAAAGAAAAAACAAACCCTGAAAGAAGTCCTAACTCAGTGGAAGTTTGATCCCTACCCAGGGAAGGGACCCACATGGTGCAGACCTCTCCTGCCTTACCCGCTGCTCCCCTCAGTAGTATATTTCAGTCGATCTGCCGGTTCTGCTCCCTGCTTTGTCTCTGGTGACTCCTCTCACCTCCAGGACCTCTGACCTGTGTCCCAGCTCTTGCATGCATAAATAAAAATAAATCTTTAAAGATAAAATACAACTACACCCAATAAAAGAGATACCACCGCACACCAGTGAGAATGGCATGTATCAAAAGATCTCAATTACAAGACCTGGAGAAAAAGGACCTAGTTACACTGTTAGTGAGAATGTGTACTGGTGAAACCTCTATGGAAAGCAAAAGATTTACCTTAAAATTTTTTAAAAAGAAATATCAGATGTAGGGTAAGTGAGTTAATCAGGTTTTATGTACCACTAACCTCTGTGGCTATCACCTGCAGCCTTTATCTTGTTAATGCAGAAGGAGTTGATCATGTAGGTGCAGGGCACACATGCCTGACTGTGGACACCTGGATCATGGGTGTGTGCATGTGGACGTGTGCACACCTGGGCTTAGAGGCAGGCTAAAAGCAGCAGCGGTGGGGGCAGTGAGAGGAGGATAGGTGACATGACAACAGAGGAGGCAAGGCCACGAGACTATGTGAAAAAGAACACCAGAGAGAAGCCAGAGAAAGAAAACAGAGTTATGGTGGGCTGGGAAGCCTTGTTGCCTGCATGCGTCTCAGGCTTCCTGCCCAGCTCGTGCCTACCTCCTTGCATGCCAACCTCCCTACCTGGTCTCCTGAGAGCATTAAAGCCTGAAAAATCCACAGAGAACTCTGGTCTCCCTTTGTCTGCCTGAATCTATAGTGAACATCCCCAGTGCCAATTGGCACAACACGGCTAACCCAGCAATCCCACTCCTAAGCGTATATCCACAGAATATGAAACCATCAACAGAAAAGCCCATAAGGTCTACATTATTGAAAGCATCATTCCTTACAATAGGTAGGACATGGAAGCAGACTAAATCTCCCTCAGAGACCTTTGAAAAATTTATTTTCTGTAAAACAGGTAGGAATGATAAAAATAACTGGACATATATAAACTGTAAAACACTTTCAAAAACCTGAACATCAACAATAACCTTCAGGATAAGAGGGAGGGACTGGCAAATAGAGAAGGGGAGACGAGGCATGCTGGGACAGTGGGAAATGTCTAAAATGAAATAAATAAATAAAAATGGTACACTACAAGTCTGTGGTCATTTGTTAAAGACACTCCAGGAAACTAACACATAGTCTACATAGGCAAATAATGAACTGAATTGTGTCCCTCTGAAATTCACATTGAAGCCCTAATCCTTGTAAGAACAGGAAGAAACACAGGAAGTGCTAGTACATATTGAAAATTCCATGTCAGGACAGAGCAAGAAGACAGCCATTAGGAAGCCAAGGAGAGAGGCCTTAGGAGGAACCAAACCTACTAGTACCTTGATCTTGGACTTTCAGCCTCAAGAGTGGTGGAAATAACTTTGTGTTGGTTAAGCCACTCAGTCTATAGTATAATGTTGTGGTAGCTGTAAGTAGTTAAAATAAGGTGTGAGAGACTTCCTAGAGGTAAAAATTCTAATGAAGGAGCCAGAAGACCCAGGGGGTTAGTATTTGATAAAGTACTCCTAATTTAATAAGTAAATAAATATAATCACAAGCTAAGACCATGGGGTGGTGTAGGTTCCTTACCTATGATAAGTGCTTAGTTTGCATATTGCAGACTGCAGAGTTAACACTATTTTCCTCAACTCTAAGAGAGTGATTTATTTTTTTCACTTCTGAAGCAGGATATATACAATCAGCAAATGTATTTTTTTCTAAAAATCTATTTTTAAAAAATGTATTTATGCATACAAGAACTGGGGTGTAGGCCAGAGGTACAGGGGATGAGAGGATTCTCCAGAGACAGAGTGGTGTAGAACAGGCAGATCTACTGAAATACACTGCAGATTAAAGAGGAGGGATCTGCTATGCTATGTGGGTCCACTCCCTGGACTGGAATCAGATCCACTGTGGTGGCTGTGTATTGCTTCATAGTGCTGAGCCTTAACCCCTTGTGCCACCAGGGAGGCCCCTAAAATTCTCTTTTTAAATGGTGGTCTTTCCTACAATGAAGTCTGCTTAGAATCAAGGAAACAAAGGGTAAAAAAGTATAACATTAAGTTCTTCACATGCTGCATCTCATTTAACGCTCCCAGCAACCCCTGAGGTTTGGGTACTGTCAGTGGAGTAGTAGTGACAGCTCTTCCAGCACATGAGAAACTCTTGTGCTCCTGTCTTCCATACTCTGCCTAGCAACTTAAAATCAACCACAGTGACAATATTTATACTGTGGAAATTGGCTGTTACCAACATGCCACTGAATTGGGCACTATTATTATTCCTACCAAATAAACAAGGAAACAGAAGCACAGTAACCTGTCCTAGTAAATACTAAGTAGCAGGTCTCACATTTCAGCTCGGGTTTACCCAGTTCCCAGAGCACAGGGTCTTAGTGCCTGTACTAAACTGCCGTCCACTTGAGTGGTATTTAACATAGAGCCATAACCGCAGTGGTAATTCTGGAACTTCTTAATTAAGTCCCACAATAGCAGTAAGATCTCCTTTGTTCAATTACATCAGTTTTGCAGATTAAGTTGGTCTTCTACCATCTGGCACACATAATGAAAAGTAAAGCCATTAGTAGGCAAATGGAAATGAATTTGAGTTATTTGAGTGAGTGCCTGATTGTCACATCATTAAAACCACTACATGTCATAAGATGTTACCAGAGCATTACACTATTAAAACTTGATAACACAAAATGTACATCCCTTAAATCTTTAAATAAGAACTTTAAGGTTACATGATATATAACCAACAGTAACATATCCTTTAAATGAGATATAACTCCTCCTGTTGCTACAAAGTTTAGATTTGATTGTTATTCAGGAATGTGTAAACTAAGGACTGGGGAGGGAGGGACCTAGCCTCTTCTGGTGTTGTGGACATGGGATGCAAATAACTCAAATAAATTACTTTATTTCTACTTCCAAAGATCAGCAAGTTTACAACTATAAGCAAGGAAGGAATTTGGTTCCACTTAAGATGCCTACAACTACTGACTTTACTAAGAACTAGAAAAAATAGATGATTTGAGGGGAATTAGAAAAAAAAAAAAAAAACTATGGTAAGACCAGAAAATAGGCCACATTTATTTTTCTTGCAGTTCACAAATATTCATAGTTTCAAGAATATCTGACAAAGGAAAGGAGAAAAAGAATACTAGACACTTTCCCCTAGTCTCTAAAGTCAGTGGGATAAACAGTTCCCAGCCACTCACTCACTTTCATGAATTAAAAAAAAAAAAAAAGTTAAAAAGTTGGCTCTTTAAAAAATGGAAAAAGAAGGAAAAGTCAACGTCTGAGAGCTCTTGAGTGTCCCTCCACTAAAGTCTGCACAGTCTAACTCATTTTCTTTTTTTTTTTTTTCTAACTTGTTTTCTAACCTCTGGTTGTGAGACAGAAGTGAAGCTGCACATTCTGCTTTCTTTTTCTTTTTTCTAACAACTTGGGGGAACTAGCAAATAGTATAAATGGGAGGAAATATTTCTTGCCACCATACAATGGACCAAAAGTAAAGCTAGAATTAGGACACAAAGTTAAGGGTCATTAGCACTCCTTGCTAATTACCCATCTTTTCCCCACTTTGCATGCTTAAATGTTTCTTGAAATAAAAACAGAGGAGTCCAACCAAAACCAACATTTTGATGAGTAAAGTGTAAATGAATGAGAAACAGATGGACTTGGTTTTCCCAGAGGTCAAGGTGCCTAGGGGCAAAATGCATTTGGGGCTTCACTGACAAATCCTTTGCACTATTAACAAACCCAAAATGCAGCCAAAGTTCTCAGACCCACATCTCTACACATTGGCAGGACTCAATAGGAAAGAATCTTGGTGCCAGAGGAGCAGGCTTTGGAGACCCCCCAGGCCATTGTTTGGCACCTTACAAATCCTATTTTATAGGTGCTGAAGGCAGTTCCACATCTCACATGTGCAGCCAGAAGGTTTCATTCAAGCACCCAGCAATGTTGGCTTTGATCAGAAACCACAGATTGGTGTAAACATTTCTCTTGCCACATTTTATGATATTTACACTTCATGTGGATCCTCCTGGTCTGATAGCGAAATGTTCTATAGGCATCCACTGCTGCGATATCCTCACCTCAGCCTTCAGATGGAGAAATGCAGCTTAGGGACCAGGAGAGTGACTTATCAGAGATCAACAGTAAATCAGAGGGGGTGAGCTCTTTATTCACCCAGGCCAAACCTCTCTCTCTCTTCTTGGGCTTAGAGTGTCTCCCCACTGTCCTCAAATTCTGTATTATCAAGTTACAACTCAGAAAGAATGCATTTTCAGTTTTTCAAAGGGAGGGGGGAGCATGGGAGAGTGTAGGCCCCAATCCACAGATTATCTGAAAACCATCCAAGTTGACATTGAGATTTTTGAAAATAATTTATCTGGCAATTCAAGAGCCAAGATTAGCCATTTGGCCAAGGTAACATGCCCTTCAGTGCAAAGACTACAATTAATGGGCCACATCACTCTTTGCTCTCAAGCAACAGAAGCGGCCAGCTGCTGGCGAACGCTGTGCGGTCTCCCAGTGTAAACGCCACTGATATCATCACCATCAGAAGGTCATAAAACTGATTGATTATAAACACAGCTCTCATTTGTTTACAGCTTACATTTTTGGGTTTGGGGTAATTAGCACATTAGCCATCTCTCGGGTGAGGGCTCACAGGTGCTGGGAGTGACCCTTCCAGGGGAAACCCAGCCAGGAGGGAATCATAGAACCTCCCGCAAACCAATCACTGGCTTTACGAGAAACAGACTGAGGAATGATGATTCTGCAGAGGGGGTATTGATAACACCTACGTGGGGTCACGCGTGTGGGAGGACATTCAGCTCCCATGGTAGTTTCTTCTAACATAAGGTAAGGTTGGAAAAATCCAAGACATGTCAGCAATGTGCGGGAGATGGCCTCTGTGAGGAGCGTGCAGCTGCTGGAGCCTTTTAAGATTCCTTCCCGCTCTCTGCAGCCAGCAAAGACAGATAAAGATCACCCTTGTTCGTGGTGACTGGTACTTAGTTTCTTTTAGTTATAGTTAAAGTAAACCCTTTTTGTCTTATAAAGATGTTGCTTCTCAGACACTCGCTTAGCTAAGGAAAGCAGCCAACACGGCTGTCTTCCCTGGACTCCAGTCTCCTTTCAGTGTTGCTCAGAGTCTTCCACTATGGAGGCTGGTTTTATTTGAACAGCTGGAGCCATCAAATTGGTGCAGATTGTCTAATTAGTCACTCAAGCCACTTGGATGAATTGCCATATGTAGTGCCAGCAAGGGGGCACAGAGCAAGTTCTCAATGATTCTGGGCAGACGGGGTAGAGTCCTGGAGCCTTTGGTGGCTTTTTTATGCTTTTATTATCAGAGGCGACCAGGTACATGGCAGGCAGGGAGGCCGGGGGACAGGAGGCTGGCAGGCCTCCTAGGCCCCAGCACATCTTCACTCTCATGGCTGCTTTGCTGCTGCTGCTCTTCTGCTGCTTCTTTCTTCTCTTGTACTGCTGGTATCCTGTTCCTCTGGCATCCTCATGACACCGCCTTAAATGCCTGTGTCTAAGCCCAGATGCACCCACTTGCACATGTCCACCTAGGCATGTATGCAGAACATTAGACCAGTGGCAGGAGGGCAGAAAAGCCTGATAAGCTTTCTCTAACCCTACACCATATCAGCCTCAGAGAAAACTCTAGAAAGCCTATTAAGTTTCTCGAATAGTTAAAGAGCAGATACTTACAACTTGGGTTGCAAGATTATCAGCGGACAGCCTCTTTTCTAAACATTTTACCAAATTCCTAAATATTTTCACCCAGCTTTATTCCTTTCCATGTCTTAAGTGATGCTCTATTAAGAAGTTGTAACTTTTTTTTTTTAAGATTTATTTATTTATGCATACAAGCACTGGGGTAAAGGCCAGAGGTATGGGGTGGGGTGAGAGGATTCACCACAGACAGCGGGGAGCAGAACAGGCAGATCAACGGAAGTACACTGCTGAGGGGAGCAGCGGGCACAGCAAGAGAGGTCTGTACGCCATGTGGGTCCCCTCCCTGGCCGGCAGCAGGGATCGAACTCGTGCTGCAGTGGCTGTGGTTTGCTTCATAGTGCGTTGCTTAACCCACTGCGCC
>JAGFMF010011644.1:745182-763178 GCA_019455555.1 Galemys pyrenaicus | reverse complement strand
GGAATACTATTCAGCAATCAAAAATTTAAAAACTAGGGCCATTTATAGAAACATGGATGGAGCTAGAAGGAATTATACTCAGTGAAACAAGCCAGAAGGAAAGAGAAAAATATCGGATGGCTTCACTATTACGAGGAATGTGAAAGAGCAACAACTACAACAACAAAAAAAGAAGAAGAAAAAGAAGAGTAAGCTCAAGGAAATGGGCAATTACAACCAAAAACTAACAAACAAACAACAACAACAAAAAAATTCAACAAGACCAAAAGGTCAAAGATAAACTAAAGGGACTATGGGGGAGGGGAAGGGAGGGGAAAGACAGAGATGAGGGCAGAAAGAGCACAAGGGACTGAGGTGATGGTGCACAGGTGAAATGGTGGTGGGAACTCCCTGAGGAATACAAATGATGTCAAATATAATTAATTAAATAAATAAATGGGGAAAAAATGGCCTAAAAGTTTTAGAATTGAATAAGGAACATTTTTCACCATGGGCCACATCCATAGTTGGTCATTTAAATTCCACTTTCCATTCATAATATTTTAATAAAAATTGACATTGACTTTTATTGTTCTCAACATTTCTTAACTTTCAGTGTTGACCATCATAACAATGACATGAAGATAGGCAACATCTTAATATCAGCACTGTATAGATTAGGAACCAGGCTCAGAAAGATTAACTGACTCGGAAAGATGAACTATCCCAGATGTTGAAGGTACTAGGTGGTAAATTTCCTTATTTAAAATTTAATTTCCTTATCCTATATCATACTACTTGTGGGCATTTTAATATGAGGATTTTCCTTTAAAGTTATTTGTTCTGTTTTTTTTCCAAGCTTCAGCCACTACAAATGACATTTGGCAGATAATGTCTATGTGGTACATTGTATCTATAAATAGAAATAGTTTCAAATAAAAATAAAGTGATTCTTAGGTATTTCAACTCTATAAATATCCAATGGAAGTGCTGCAAAAACATTCAAAAGAATTTAAATTAGAGCATAAACTTACTTCATTGAATTGTTAAAGCTCAAATTATGCTACCCTGCAGTTTGTCCATTGATGTTACCTATTGATTTTTCTCCAATTTTTTAAATACATGTTTAATACCTTCCTGACATTTCATTGACTTTAGTTGCTATAATGATTGCTTGGAAGTTCACACTCAAATTTTGCTATTCATAAAATTTTAAGGATAAATAAATGTCAGATTAATGAATCAGTATTTCCAGATATGTTTGTACTCCTCTAGTAAGAAACCTCTAAGAATAAAATAGTAAGATGTAGGACAAATTCTATTGGGCTATTTTTCATGCCAAGTAAATGAAGTAAAGATGGGTTTTGATTAATTCAATTATTCAATTTATTTTTCATTGAACTCCTGTCACATACTGGGCACTGCACTAGGTTCTAGGGATATTAGTGTGAATAAAGGAAATAAGGTCCTATTCTCCTAGAGGTTCCAGTCTAACAGAGAGCCATCCTTGGGGAGTCTTTCAGCTGCCGAATCTGGTTAGATGTTCCTTCTCTTTGCTCCCTTATATCCAGTGCTCTGAATAATGAGTGTTAACTCGATGTAACTCACCTTTCTGTCAATCTTGTTCACAGTTGCTTTCCTAGTTCTTGGCACCCTGGCTAGCATGCAACAAGTTCAATAAATATTTGAATGAATAAGTGAATCTTTTTCATGTTGTTAGAAATCCAAGTCAAGTCAGAAAAAAGTACCTACCTCTCTAACCTAAAATGATGTCTTTCACAAAAGTGCCCCTTTGTCAAAAATGACTTTCAGCATTTACACAGAATATACTTAGTAGCTGGGGGCAAGTGGGCACCATTACAACTCATCAGTTCCACTTTTTTTTTTTAATTCCTCTCTGCCCTCATTTATTCTCCTCTTTTTAGTCACTCTACTTTTTCAGTCATTATTGTATACTTACTTCTGCCTACTTACTTTCTAGCACAGTAACTTATCTTCTACCTTCACATATCTAATCATTCCCATCCTTCACTATCCTTAACTTTTTTTCACAGTTTATTCTGAATTTAGGAGAGTTTGTTCTTAACAACTACTAGGGAAATCCCATTCTTCTACCTGGAAATGACTGCCAAGGAGAGAAGATAGATAACCTCATTAAATAATATTAAGCAGACTTCAAATAAGGTCAAGGCTTTCAATGATAACACAATGTAAATGCCTTTGTTAGCAAGGCCAGTGGAGGACATGAAGTGTGGCTTGTGATAGGGACAGGCAGGACACAAGAAAATACCCTGCTCTAGGTTTGAGCTTAGCTCCACAGATCAGACCAGGACGTCTAGAGGTGTTAACACTAGAGGTGTTAACACGTAAGGAGGGCAGCTCATTCTAACCAAACTCACAAAGGTCAAATGTCAATTATTCCTTTCCAACGAAAATTGTAATAAACAGACTGAGTTCTCAATGTTTTTAGTCCATTTTTATTTGTTTTTATCTGTAAGTAGATATACATCAGGAGCTAAATTATAATCTCCTTATCTGCTCAGCCAAGAATTAGAGCAAGGGAGGTTGATTGGGTGTAAGTGGCACATATCCATTTCCTCTTGATTATTCTGGAATACAATGTTGAATAGAATTGGTAAAAGAAAAAAATCTGTTAAATCTCTGGCTAATGTTGCTCTCCTTCAAAGAACAGCTACATATCCTTTGCCAACAATGCTTACCTCCCATTTTCTATTTAGCCTGCAGTCATGACCTTCTGTCTATGGTACTCTATTTAAAACACTTTCTCAAAGTTCCTAGTAACCTATAGACAGCATAATCCAATAGATCTTTTCCAGTTCCAAGATTTTCTTCAGATTATTTAATGTAATTCTTTCATTCATTATTACTGGGCACTTGAGTCAAAGCTGTTTCTAACCCCTCTCTGTCTTGTTTTTGTCTGTCTTACATATCACATAACAAATTGCAGGTCTCTTTCATTCATCATTGTATCTCCAATTCCTACCATAGCACCAGATATATAATATAAACAACAAAAAATGGGGTGAATGAGTGAGAGAATGTAAGAATTAATGTTTAAGATTTCCACTTTTGACATAACTGCAAGTAGTTCCAGAGTGAATATCCAATGAAACTGGTGAAAAATATGATTAGGGAGGGGGAAAAAAAACACTTAAAATCTTTAGGAATGGCCCTAAAGGCATAGAGAAAATACAGAAGCATTTACTTAAAAAAAAAATTCTATTAAAAATCAGTAAGACCTGCGGGGCTCCCTGGTGGTGCAGTGGGTTAAGCAACGCACTGTGAAGCAAACAGCAGCCACTGCAACACGAGTTTGATCTCTGCCACCAACCAGGGAGGGGACCCACATGGCACAGCAGACCTCTCCTGCCTCACCCGCTGCTGCCCTCAGCAGTGTGTTTCAGTCAGTCTGCCTGTTCTGCTCCCCACTCTGTCTGGTGAACCCTCTCACCTCCGTGACTCTGGCCTGTACCCCAGCTCTTGTGTGCATAAACAAATAAATATTTTTTAAAAAATCAGTAAGACCTGCAAGTGTCTGTAGGACTGGAATGAAAGAACCATATCTTTGCTCTATAATCACACAGTGAAACAGAAACTCCACCCAGACTGGTATAGCCCAAACATAAGGTTTCTTTTCCCTGAACTCTCAGTTAGATGGCTATCTTCCCCTAAGGGGTAGAACGTTAACAATTGTCATCCTACCCCCAGCTACCTGTTGCTAAGGCTAAGTTCCAGTAGCGTGTGACTGAAATGGGAACAGGCAGCACCCATATTTTATGCCTAGTCTTCTTGGGAGGGAAGCCCTAAGTTGGATATGGTTCCACTGAAAATGCCAGAAGCTATGAATGCCTGTGTAGCAGTTGGTGAGGCCAAGATGACATGTTGAGGAAAACAAACTGAGGACTTCTGGGTCTGCTGCCTTCATTCACTGGACCCTCAACTCCAAAGGAGGGGTTACTACTCAGAGAAAAGTGTGCCATATTCACCACTACCCATATACCCAGAGGGACCCCTACCCATAGAGGAGAGATTTTCCCTGGGAAGAGAAAGAGGCTGCAGAAAAGAAAACTCCAACTCTCTCCCCCACAAAATGACTTGACATATAATGGAATGCAGAGAAATTTCCCTTTACCAGGGAAACTGAGAGAAGTTGATAGATTCATTGGAGATACAAGCTAAGCTTAGAGGTTAGCTAGTCTCCTGGAAAAGAACTAAGAAAATAGATAGTGAGGAAGAATAAGTGGGGCCAGAACAAATATAAAATATGACCTCTACAACTATATCTTCAAAGAAGCCTGAATTTGATTGGATTTGTTTATGAAACAATTTATATCCTGGTACATTGTTGAAAACAATGAAGCAACCAGCTGGCAATTCAATAGCATTTAATAGCTGGGTGTGGTCAAGAAAAAAGATCATCAAAGAGAATCCTACCAAAACTACTTTCATCGCAGAGTGATTGTAGGTATACCCAAGGCTATACTCCCTGAGTGAAAACATCAGAGATATCACATTATAGGGAGGAAATGGTCTTCACTAAAGTAATTTAAATAGCTACTAAACAAATAAATAAACAAATAACAAAAGCCTCTGAGACGGATCCGTACCCAGAGTTGGCATCCAGAGATAACAATATATTAAAATGTTTGGTGTCTATTTAAAAATTATGACACACACCAAGAAACAGGAAAGTATAATCTATACATCAGAAAATAAGAAACAGAAACCGCCTGTGAGAGGACTACGTGTTGACAGTGACAATGACTTCAAAGTACCCATTATAAATATGTACAAAGAACTAAAAAGAAGCCATTATTTAAAAAGTAATGGAAGACTTGAAAATAATGTTGGATCAAACAGAGGGCATCAATAGAAATTATAGGGGGGAAATGGAAATTCTATTGGTTAAAAAATAGAATAACTGAAATTTTTAAATGCCTTAGGGGAACTCAACAGTAGGTCTGAATTGTCAAGGTGGGGAAATAGCAAATTTGAGATAGATTGATAAAGATTATGCAATCTGAAAAGGAGAGAAAAAAAGAACAAAGACAAAAAGAGCCTCAGAGGAATGTGAGATGATATTAATATCAATAAAAGTGTAATGTGAATACCAGAAGAGAAAAATAGAAAGGGCAGAAAATATATTCAAAGAATAAATGGGCTAAAAGTTCCCAAATTTATGGAAAATCTACACATCCAGGAAGCTTAACAAACACCATGATGGATAAGTCTAAAAAAGATGCACAATTAATTTTATAATTTGTTATAAAAATGCTGAAAGCCAAAGACAAGGAGAAAATCCTAAAAGCAGAAAGCAAATAACTCATTATTTACAAGGGATTCCCAGTAAGAATAATAACTGATTTCACATCAAATAATGAATTCCAAAAGATAGTGGGATAACATATTTTTAGCTTTTTTATTGTAGTAAATGACACATATCATAAAATTTGCCATTTTAAGCTTTTTGGGGTGTACAATTTACTGACATTAAATACGTTCGCATAACTGTGCAACCACCAGCACTGTTCATCTCTAGAATATTTCATTATTCCATATTAAAATTCTGTATTATTGAAACAATAACTTTCCTTTTTATCCTCATCTTCTGATAAACATTATTCTACTTTCCTTCTCTATGATTTGATTATTCTAGTTTCTCTTTTGACTGCCTTATTTTACTAAGCATAATGTCTTGAAAGTTCATCCATGTTTTAGTACGTATGTCAGAATGTCATTGAGACTTTACTTTTTTCACCTGACAAGAGGAAAATATCCAATATCTACAAAGAACTCATATAACTCAGCAAAAAGAAACAAGTAATACAATAAAAAAAAATAGGTAAAAGACCTAAACAAACATTTCTCCAAAGAAAACATACAGATGGCCAATAGGCACATGAAAAAAAAAAAAAAAAGCTCATCATCTCTTGTCATTACGGAAATGCAAATCAAGATCACAATGAGATTCTACTTTTCCAACAACAAGTATTGGAGAGAATGTGGAGAGAAAGGAACCTTTATACACTGTTGGTGGGAATGCAGACTGATCCAGTCCCTATGGAAAATAGTGTCAGGTTTTTCAAAGTATTAAAAATAGATCCATAATATGATATAGTAATTCCACTCCTAGGTTATCTACCTGAAGAGTGCAAAAACACTAGTATGAAGGGATATATGCACCCCTACGTTCACTGCAGCACTATATACAATGGCCAAGTTATGGAAACAATTCCCAAAGACAGATGAGTAGGTTAAGAATATGTGGTATATATAACCAATGAATATAACTCAGTTATTTAAAAAAGTGAAATCTTGCTATTTGTGACAATATGGATGAAAGTAGCACAGGAGACTGTGCAAATGGGAAATAAGTCAGAAGAAAAAAGGAAAAAAACTGGATGATTTCATCTGTATGTGAAATATATAGAGAAATCAAACAAAGGAATAGACAAAACCAAACCAAACAAACCCTAGAAACATAGCTGTAGAATTGAGGCTGTCAGGGGGGAGGTTGGGAGTGGGGGAACATAGGGTGGAAGAGGTACAACAAATTGTTGCAGAAGATAATGGATGCTCTGGTAGTGCAATACCATACATCTGAAGAGCTGTGAACCTGTACCTCTAAATCATACTGGGTGTTGTAAACCAACCATGTATTTATTGTTTGTTACCCTGATTAAAAAAAACCACATTTATAAAAAGTGGATAATATGTGTGAAGTGCTCAAAGAAAAACTGCCAGCCAAGAATCTTGTATCCTACAAAGCTATCTTTTTAAAAATGAAGATGAAATAAATTTCCAAATAACTGAGAAAACCTGTTGCCATCAGATACGCCGTAAAAGAAATACTGAAGAATGTACTTCAAACAGAAAACCCCATACAGTAATTCAAACACACACACAGACACACCACCAGTAAATGTAACTATGTAATTATAAAAATCAGTATAATGCATATTTTTCTCTTTCACAACTTATTTCAAAAGCACTTGCGTTAAAGTGTTAAATAGTAAGTAAATAATGTATTGCTAGGACCAAACATGTAATATATTTTCCAATAATAAAACAAAGGAGGTAGGTAGAAGCAAAGCTCTATTGGGCTATGGAAATAACTACACATGGTAACACAGAACCACAGGAACAAATGAAGAGAACCAAAAATGATAAGTGAGAAGGTTAGCATAATAAAAGTTATAAATATATACTTGCTCTCATTTCTCCTCCCAATTTTTTAAAGTCATGAAATTGAAGAGTTATAACAATATATTGTTGTTATAATACATTTACAGAAGTAATAAACAATAATATGTATAAGTACAATATATTATAATGCAAAAAACATGTATCAAAAGGGATGGGACTGATTACAACTCCACAGAAATGAAGCCTCTGTGTCTCACTGCAAGTGTTTGTATAAATCCAAAACTGATTCTGATAAATTAAGATATATATGATAAACACTAGAGCAATCTCTAGAAAATAAAAACAAACTTAAAGTAGTAAAAAGTTACTAAAGAATTAAAAGTCTACATTAGAAAGTAGTCAATACAAAAGAAAGTAGTAAATGAGAAATAAATGAAAAAGACATGATATGTAGAACAAAGAGTAAAATGGCAGAATAGATTATTTTTAAATTGATATAAATATCAATTAAATATGAATGAAATAACAACCTAAGAAAAAGATAATATTGTCATATTGAATTATAAAAACAGGATCCAACTATATGCCTCTATAGGAAATACACAGTATGTGCAAAGATGCAAATAAATCAAAAGTAAAAGCATAGAAAAAGTTATAGCATGCAAACCATAATCAAAAGAAGGCACGGGTACTATACAAATAGACAAAATAAGCTCTTTATCTCTACATAATGAGGGACATGTTATAAAAAGGCAGTAAATCCATTTAGAAGACATCATGATTATAAAAATATATAAATCTAATAAGAGTGCCAAAATATCAAATTTATTGATTTATAGCTGCTCACAGTAATTTCTTACGAAACCTTTGTATTTATGTGCCCTCTGTAGTAACTTCTCTTTCATTTATGATTCTGTTCTTAAAGTTTTCTCTTTCTTTGTTAACTTAGCTAGAAGTTCATCTATCTCATTTATCTTCTTAAAGAACTGACTCTTAATTTCATTGATCTTCTGTATAGTCTTTTTGATCTCTATTTATTTCTACTTTTATTTTTATAATTTCCCTCCTTCAACTAACATTGGGTTTTGTTTATTCCTTTTTACAAATTACTTTAGATATAGTACTAGGTTATTTATTTGGGACTTTCTTGTTTCTTAACACAGGCCTGTATTATCTTCTTTCTTATAACCACTTTTGCTATATCCCATCATTCTGGGAATTGTATCCTTATTTACATTAGTCTCAAAATATTTTTAATTTGTCTTAATTTTCTATTTTATCCACTAGCAATTAGGCAGCATGTTATATGGTCTCTACACAATTATGTTTTTTAACATAAAGTTAAAAAAAAAACAGAATTAATATTTCACCACAAGATGATATGAGAAGCACCAGTTTATGTGACCATGGAAATTCTTTGCTTCCCTTTCCTAATGAAATGTTAATTCTGGGAAGCATCCACCAATCCAGGTATTATATTTTCCAGTCTCCTTACATAAGGGTAAGAGGACACTTGTCCTCAGAAAGAGTATGTGAGCAAATGTGGTGTGATTCACTTTGAAAAAGCTAATAATGAAACTGTGCCTTCCCCATCATGTCTTTTCCCATGACTAGAGCTAAAGAGGAAGCTCTACAGACTAGAAAAAAGCAGGTCTCAAGATGGAAGAAATCTTCTCCCCAAAGACCACATAGCAGTCACAACTAAAAGCAACGGCATAGACTGATACATTTGAGAAATCAGTTATTAAATAGAGCTCAGGATTTCTTACAACCTCTAGGATTACCTTAACTAATATGTTGCTCAAACACTTACTGAATGAATGAATGAATGAATGAATGTCCAAATAGTAAAATACCATTAGAGCAGTGCTACTACACAAATAAAGAGCTTGTGTCAAAATGGAAATCAAAACACTTGGGGGATTCTGGGAAAGGTAGTGAACTAAGCCATGTATGTGTAATCATTGCTACTGGGAACAAATGGTTTATGGAACAGTATGGTTCACGAACCACTTTTAGACAACACTCCATTGGAGAACATTTCCCAAATATTGGAAAAATCTAAAGTTTGTTTAAATCACACAAACACTTTGAAAAATACATTCAACTTAATTTCCCTTTAGATTCACTTCAAGTTGTTTATTATCTGATAAAAGATAATTGTTAATTCAATTATATATTCAAAATAAAAAATATTTAAATACATTTTAAATATTAAATATAATTTAATATAGTAAATATAAATATAAAAATAACTGTATACTTTACATTTATACATCTAGCTAGCTAGCTAGCTACATCTAACCATTCATCCATCCATCAAAACTTAAAATGGTTTAAAGGAGAGCGTGACTCAAAAATTAATATAGGCTAGAGAGTAATCAACTGCCTTTTCTAATTAATGCATAAGTGCATACATACACACATACAACATACATACCTGTATAGTACTTCAAAAGTCTACTTTTTAAACCTCATAATAATCCCACAGAATAGGTAAAATCATTATTGTTCTCATGCTATAAGTAAAAAAACTAGGGCTAGCTAGGCAGTGAAATTAAGATATAATACAGGTAAGAACTGAAAAGTTCTGATCTCAATACCTGCAATTAAAGAAAAGGACAAACTGGGGAGAGGAGGAAATTACTATCCAGTTAACTCACCTTCACCTTCACTCTTTGAATAATGCCTTCATTTTGTTAATGCCAACACAATTAGTCATCATACTATAGCAAATAAGAGACAAAGGGCCAGGTTTACATTGTTATTGTTGTTGTTATATATAATGTGATCATTCACATTTACCCAGAATCTCTACTTGCAAGAAATTTTTGAGTAAACAGAAATAAGTTTTAAGGGTCTGCTATTCCCAACTATTAAACCATCTTGTGATACAAATAGCCTGAGCAGGGTGCGGAGTTTGTTGCAAATTTTAATCCTTTGAAGTACTTTTTTCTTTTAAGTGTCTTTTGCCTTTTAGCCTATAAACTTATGAGCTGCCTAAGTCTTACAGCCGGGTTTCCAGAGAAAGCATGCCAAAGGTGAACACACTCAGCAGCTGCTGGGTCACCTGCACCACATGCTTGCCAGCTTTGAGCCTTAATTTTTTCAGAAAGTTATGCAATCTTCGGTTAATTTTTTAAATAAATGTTTTATGACTACAGGCCTAGCTCTGGTCCCTTTCATCCCCCAAATTCCAAAGACCTGGGAGGATCCATTCATTCAGATAAATTTCTGAACACAGAGATGGTCCTTGGACATGAACCTGACCTTTGATGTGCCCCGTTGTTCTCATCATTAATGCACATCCTTAGGTCCAAGTTAGATAAAATCAAGATTTCTTCAGATATTCGTCTTCTTTTTTTTTTCCCCTCCATACAGTTTATTTTTCAAAAGATGAAAACAAATGTGGTCAGGTACAAACTGAAGAACTGAACTGAATAAAGTGACATCAAATAGACTTCCTCTCCCAGAAGCTGGACTTTGGACTGCTGGCATTTGGGCTGATTGCTCCATATTCTTTTTTTTTTTAATGTATATTTATTACATCATTCAGATATATTGTTCTCTTTTTTTAAGATTTATTTATTTATGCATACTAGAGCTGGGGTGCAGGCCAGAGGCACAGGAGGTGAGAGGATTCTCACCAGAGACAGAGTGAGGAACAGAACAGGCAGATCTACTGAAATACACTGCTGAGGGAGCAGCAGGCGAGGCAGGAGAGGTCTGCTGTGCCATCTGGTTCCCCTTCCTGGCCAGGGATCGAACTCGTGCTGCTGTGCCACAGATGCTTCACAGTGTGGCGCTCAACCCACTGCGCCCCCAGGGAGGCTCCAGATATTTTCTTAATACACATTTTTTTATGTGTACTAGGATGAGAAGGATGCAGTATTTAACTTTATTCATTCATTTACTCATTCATCATCCAATACATACAAGGCTTGATGGACAATAAGGATGTGATCTATGCTTTCCAGAAACTGCAACCCAATAAAGCTATAACCAAATAACTATAGTACAAGATAATGCATGTTATAGACCCTGAGTGCAGCTGTAATTAAATGTTCAAGGACAGGGAGGTAAAGAAAATTTCTGAGTAGAGTGAAAGCTTCTGCATTGGATTTTGGAGGAAAAGCAAGCTTTCATCAAGGAGAAATAAGGGCAAATGACAGTCAAATGGAAGGAATAATATGAGCTATAGATTAAAAAAAAAGGGTAAAGTTAAGAAATGAGGGGGTTTAGAGAGATCATCTAGATCATCTAGAACTTCAGATGTAGCAAGACAGCAAACATCATTTGGAACCAAATTGCAAAAGGTCCTGAACACCAGGGTAAATTGCCATGATTTTATGTAGTAGTCAATGAATGGGAGAGCGCTACTAAAAAGGTAAATAAAGAAGTAATTTGGGCAAAGCAATAATTCAAGAAACTTGTTCTTGTGGTAATGCGTAGAAAGGAACTTCCATTTTGAAAGGCTAACAGTCCGGGAATGAATAAGGACCCTGTTACAACAGACCAAAATGAAGCAATCAGATCCTAGAGTGAGGTAATGGCCAAGAAAGTGGAAACAAAGAGAAGGAATAACAAATAGGATTTGGTAGAGAAAAAAGAGAAATGAAACAATAACTCCCAGGTCTTGAGTGAATGCCTGGAAAGGAAATTTATGTTGTGGATGAAAATGTTTGGACTGAAATTTATACAAACATCTAAAGATTCTTAAAATTTATTTCAACACTGTCTGTGATGTTATCCACATTAACCTAAAAAAAACCCCATCATTTCCCAAGATCACCCTGGACAGCTGGTTGCTCTCACCACATTCCTTCATAAGACTTCTTTTTCCATGGTTTTAGAGTGCTTTGGAATATGGACTGGCATGTTGGAAAGGGCAGGGGTCTTTCTATGATCAGTTGAATGCCAAGGCCTACTTGGCCAGTCTCAAAGATTGCAAACAAATCATCTCAATCTACTCTGTGGGCTAGATAAGGAAGCACATTCTTTGATGAAAATGACAAAGATATTCCTTTGAGATGAGAGACTCACGGATCTGTTCCCAGGGCACCTACTATGACAGCACTGGGGACTCTTCACACTGTTCTTAACCATAGTAGTCAAGTGACCTCTGGGGACAGCAGGTCCTTCAGCTCAGGGAACAGATGCAAAATATTTCATTTCCTCAATGTCAGGGCATTGATAGCAACATTCTGCATGAAGGAGCAGGTCTATGGGAAAATCACGGAACAGGCCTTGTACCTGTGGCGGGCAGGGGCCAAGAGAAACAAAACTGGTATCATTTTCAGGGTTGGGAAACCTAACCTGACCACACAAATAATTAACCTGAAAGGCCACTTCATGCTCCCCCAATGGGCCCAGATGTTGCACTTCACTTTAGGTAAACGTTATTTTTGGAGACATAAGAATTCAGCATCCAAAATTTATCACCCATCTGAGTGGGAGACACAGAACACAGAACAGATTTATATGTTTAGGGGGTAGGAAGGGGGTTTAAGCTCAATAAAATCTTAACTGTGCTTTACTTTTTAATTTAACTTTCAAACATTTCTTTCCTGTCTTATGACTGAGAATCTCGTACATGTCACCCTTTCAGTGAAGTATCACAGGAAAGACATTTTTGTGGTGTTTAATGGAAATAATTTTTCTTGTGCTATTGCTCTGATACCCTGGGAAACTGGCTTTCAGAGATAAATTAGGCTAAGAGTTGTCTAGTGCTAATTTATTAAGCAGTCAATGGTTTAAAACAACTTTCCCTGTTTCAGCTCACTGGAGATCTGTTACTGGCTCTTGAAAAGACAGCAAAGAGTCAAAGACTGATAAATTTCATAGATAATCTAGAAGCAAAATGAAAGGTTGGCGTAGTGAGGCTTCATAGGCAGGCAGGGCTACTCCACACCATGGGTAAGTCATGCATACTATGCCCCATGCCGGATCTCCTCTAATGGTTGAACCAGACACTTCATAATTCTAGGAATAAATTTCTGTAATAAATACTCCCTAAAGTCTGTCCTCCTATTTGAGTATATTGTAAATAGGAAGTGTCCCATCTACATATTTAAATATGTAAATTTCTATAAAATACTGATGTTCTTCCTTAGGTGTTCTAAAAATTTCACTTTGTAAGCTGTCCCAGAACAGTGGTTCTTGGCCTTAGTTGCACCCTGGAATCACCAGAGGAGCTTTACAAAGTGCTAATGCCTGGGTCCTACCCCGAGAGGTTCTGAGGACATTGGTCTGGTGTACTCTAAGTATTGGGAATTTTAAACCTTCCCAGGGGATCTCATGTATAGTCAAAGTCAAGAACCACTGACCTAGAAGTGTTGTCAGACACTCACATCTACTCACACTTGGTAACTGTCACATGACTCAGCTGCTAGTATGTGTCTCTTTTCTAGTCTGAAAATGATCATAGTCACTGAGCAGTAATGCAGCGGCATTAGGAATAGAGCAAGCACCAACATTAACAACATTCTGGGAGCTGCTCAGCTCCAAATGTTGAGTGTGAAAGCTGAAGGAGTGAGGGCACGGAGGAAGACAGAGTTAGGAGAAGACATCAAGAAGAGTGAAAACAACTTGCACTTTGGGTCAAAGGGAATTGGTCCCTGACCTTTTCTCAAAGATAAAGGAGTACCAGGACAGAAAGGACTGCTGGCGTATTGGACCATAACTAATAATTTCCACTTTGAAGAGATCCCTACATTTTAAGATACATTGTGAGACAAGATTGAAGAATCACATACAGACCCAATAAATATACAGCTTCCAGTCCACACCCTCAGATATTTGGGCTTGTGAGATCTGAAGAATGTCCAGGAATCTTAAGTTTTAAAAGCCGCCATGGGATTCTGACTGAGGTGAGCTGCACCCCCACTTTGAGAAACAACTTAGTCAATCCTACTTCCAGGAAACCTACTGAATGATTCTTTGTCATGAACTGGAATTGCTGTTCTTCTTCAGTTAAATAGATCATGAGGTCAAGGAAAAAGAAGGAATGTCTATGGAGTAAAACAGTCTAGAGAGTATTATTTGGAAGACATTTAGCTTAACTTTTTACTGAAAAATCCTCAAACCTTTTTGGACATTTAAGTATATCCTCATTTCCTCAGTTTATTAGAGAAGAATGAAGATGAATTACTGCAAACAGATACAAGCATCTCTCAAACTATGGGCCAATACACTTCTTGAGAATGATGAGGATCTTTCAAAATCAAAATCCTCCCATGTCTTGAAGGGTCACAAACAATGAAGAGGAAAAAAACAGCAACCATGACAACAAACAAATAAACTTTCTTTTAGGAATTTGAGAAAGGGAATGGATATGTTCTTCCATGTCTAGAAATTACTCCCTTGTCAAGATTAGTATGAAAAAACAGTTTATATTTATTTACTTATGAAAATATGGGTTTTTTTTTTTCATTATGGCAACTTTAACTATGTACAGTCAAAAATAAGAGATAAAATGTCATTTCCAGTTTGGGACTTAAATGTAATAATTGGAACTTGGTTAGTCTTTACTTCCAATTTGTATCTGTCTGTATGTCTGTGTGTGGAGAGAGACAGACAGACAGACAGACAGACTGACTCTAGAGCAGAGCACCCAAGATCCATTCTGAATTCACAATTCAACCTGTAAATCAGGAAAAGTGGGGGAAGGAGGTGAGATTGATGTTCTCCACTGCTTTGTGTTTTTTACTCAAAATTTCTTGGTCCTCTAAAGTTCTCCAACATTGGACATTGTTCCTATGCTGTGCCCACATTCCACTGGCACAGGCATGGAATGGTATGCTTGGAATGTCTCCACCCTTCAAAATATTTTTGGATCAAGCTTATCCCTTTTCCCTGAAAAACCTCTGTTGTACAGAATTTGCCTAATAGAGTTTTATATTTTTATGTAATTTTGAATGTGGACCAAATCATGAAAAATTCAGGGCTCTAGTCTACTATTAAGAAGCTCTATTAACCCTCTGACATCAACAGGATTCCAGAGGACAGCAAACCTGGAACTTTCTGCTGGATTCAGATAATCTCTCTGTTCTGTTGAGTTTACCTTCAGGTTCCCCTCTAAATGCTCTTGAATTTAGAAATCAGCTCAGAGGGCTCTAATCTAATTACCCCTAGAGTGATCTATTAGAATGACTCTCTTTGAAGCTGCTTTTTGACAGGCAGTTTTCCTAGTGCCAACTGACAATGTCATCAAAAGACTGAAATTTAAGGGAGACCTGCAGGAAAGACTATTTTTCTAAAGAAATATAGCTCCAGGTACTTAGTGTAGTTTTTTGCTCATATCACAATCAAGCATGCTAATAAAGAGCCATTTCAATAATGACATTATTTAAGATGTCGTTCTATGCTAGGTACTGGGCTAAGAGAGCCACATGCATTACCTCACTTAATTTTCTTAACAATTATAAGGTAAGTGCCAGAATCCTTACCTTGTCAGACAAAATTGTGAGCAGCAAAGGTGGCATGTTGCACGGTCACATTTATTTCTATTGCCATAATGGATTTGTAAAAGGAAAAATGACATTGGAAGGATTATAATTGTCCTCAAGAAAATTGCAATTAACAGTAAATGAGTTTTCTAATACAACTGTGATATCAATATACTTTTGGGTCAGTCAAGTGGGTAGAGAAATTTGGGGAAAAAAATTCCCTTTATAATCTTGTTGGCATTTAAGTGACATTTTGGCGAAACACCACGGAAACATCTGGTCACATCCTCTGAACACTAATTTCTTCCCTAAATGTTGTTTTTAATATGTCACAGTTGTTAAATTTGTAACAAGTAATGCCCTTGAGACTAAACAACAGTGCCTGGTATGTGAAAAATGAACAATACATTTACAGCAGTAAAAACCAAGAGGAAATTTTAAATAAACATTTAATTGAGTACAAATAGTCTGAAAGTTATTTTGATGGAACTTTCCCAATCTGTGTGCTGACATTAACAGGAGAATTTCTAAATAAATTCCATTAAAACAAATGTAATCTTCAATTATGACATAACTGATCAGATTCAGTTCTTCTGAAGGATTATGGCTGGAAAGAAACACTTGTTAGTTGAAAGGAAACTCTATTCACAGTCTCAAACAAAGGCATAACCACCAAAATGCCAGACGAATGGAGCTGGAGATTTGGATGACTTCATGGTAGACAACCAAAAGTGAAAAAACAACCACCGACCACCAATGTTTGTGTATCAGTCAATTAGCCAAGGTCCATGGGCCTGATTCACTTCCTCTCTAACTCTAAGAGGATTTTTTCCTTCTAGATAAAACCTTGCATATTTGAATCTAATCCAACATAATGTGCTTGTCTCGGGCTATATTTTGCTCTTGTATTTTAGTTGTGTGCAATGGAAAGTCTTGCAAAGAATCTGCAGTGAAGGGAAAAAATCAGATCATGGATTGTATTCAGGCAATTAGTAATGCAACTGAAAAAAGGACTGTGTACATCATCTAGTCAATTATTTGAACACAATTCATCTGCAGTTTGGTGTGTTGACTCTTTTTACATATGGATAGGCAGATGCTATTTAGCAGAAATGTTTTTCCACTGATATGGAATCCCCAAAGAAACCGTATTGGCTTTGGTGTGATTCAGAGATTGTGTCATTCATCAACATGGTTTTAAAGAATGTTAGCAACCTTAGGGTTGGTTCAACCTGAAAATAAACACAGATGGTCATTGGGAGAACAAACTATTTTCCATACCAGATTTAACCATACATGTAATGGAATATATATCCCATATATTTAGTGCCACATTTGATTATATAAAAGCAGTTGGAATGAATATGAGTCATACTTTTTTCCTAATATGATAAATATATCATTTAGCCCCTCTCCTGTTTTGTATTTTTTATTTTGTAATTTTTAAACATACAGAAGTGTTGCTTATGTATTACAATGACCTTTTTATTACTGAACCATTTAAGAGTAAATTAATATCATAATTTTCTATTACCCCTGAAAGAGTTAACATTTATTTACTACAATGACATAGAAAACAGGAACTTAACCCTGATACATTACTGTCTACAACACAGTTGTAGTAATTCTCTGAATAATGTGCTTTTCATCAGTGGATCTCAAACTTTAGTATATATCAGAATCAATGGAAGGTCTGCTTAAACACGCATTCTGACTCAGTAGGTTTAGCAGAGTCCAGAAGTTTTTATTTATAAATAAGTCTCCAGGAATTGCTGATGCTCTGGTCCTGGGATCACATTTTGAGAATCACTGTTTCATAGCAAAATTTAAAAAATGCATCCAAGATCATGTTATATTTAATTATCATATGTTTTTTAGTATTTTTTAGTATAGAGACTATTTTTCATTTGTTCCTTAACTTACATAATCATGATGTTTCAGAAAAGTACAATGGCCAGTTTTTCTGTGGACTATCCCTCAAAATGGTTTTCTCAATTTAACAATTGGATTTGGTTTGCAATTTTTGGCAGAAATATATCACAAAAATATAAATCTTTCTGCATCCTACTGGATGGCACATAATTGACATTTGTCTCATTGCCAGTGTTAACTTTGATTATTTGATTAAAATGACCCTTGCTATATTCTCCACTGTACACTCGTTCTTTTTCCTTTTATAATTAAAAATTATTTTGTGGGGAGATACTTTGGCATAAAGTAAATATCCTGTTTCCCATCAAATTTTTTTCAAATTTACATATACTTGCCATCAATTGTAATCCCCATGTATTCCCCATCACTGTATCACCAGTGCACCATCACCTCAGTCCCTCGTGCTCCCATCTGCCCTCAACCCTCCTCCTCCCCTCCCCACCAAGTGTCCCCAGTCTGTCCTTGTCTCCT
>JAGFMF010011644.1:729511-745132 GCA_019455555.1 Galemys pyrenaicus | reverse complement strand
CTGATTGCTGAGTAGTATTCCATTGTGTATATGTACCACAGCTTCCCGATCCACTCATCTGTTTTTGGGCATTTAGGTTGTTTCCAGGTCTTACCTATTCCATCAAATTTTTTTAAAGATTTATTTATTTATTTATACAAGCACTAGGGTACAAGCCAGAGGTGTGGGGGGGGTGGTGGTGAAAGGATTCACCACAGACAGAGTAGGGAGCAGAACAGGCAGATCATCGGAAGTACGCTGCTGAGGGGAGCAGTGTGCAAGGCAGGAGAGGTCTGCCAGGCCATGCGGGTCCCCTTCCTGGCCAGCAGCAGGGATCGAAATCATGCTGCAGTGGCTGAGGTTTTCTTCATAGTATATTGCTTAACCCACTGCACCACCAGGGAGGCCCCCATCAAATTTTTAACCACTGGTTCTAGCATACACTGGTTTCGGGCTTAATTGATTATTGCTATGGCAGTTGCCAAGTATCTTTTTTCCAATTCTGTATACCTTCAACCTTTATTAGTTGCCATTCTTCTGTGAGAATTTCCTCTTTTCCCTATCTATGCATTTGTTAAATCATTAGTATGGGCTTGTGGATTCCTACTTTATTATTCATTATTAGTGCTATGAATTTTGATGCTCAAATTGTCCCAAAATTGGCCAGTGGGAGTGCTTCAATCTGGCTTCTGTGTGCTTTCTTTTTGTTGTTGCTGTTTTTTGTTTGTTTTTTTTTTTAATTTCTGTGTCTTCTCTATATATCCTAGGAATAGTTGGATATTTTTTGCTTTCTGATGTCAAAATATAAATGTTCTAGGATCCTATTTTACTTCTTCCCAGACCATTTACTCAAAGAGATCTGTTTGCTTTCAATGGAGAATGACATTTAAAAGCCAAAATCTAGATCCAAGATACATTCCTCATAGTTGGGGTGTTTCTACTCCCAATAGACAGAGGTAGGAGGATTTGGCTTAGTAATTTCAATAAAGAATCCCCAATTGTCAGAATTTTAGTGTTCTCATTTCTCTTGGAATAGTGTTTTCATATTTCAACATATGTGTTATGGAGAAACACATATACTCAGTGTAGCAGGTGAACTAGTTTCCCAAAGAAGAACCTCAGATCCTTTTACTAGGCTTTAGTAAGCCTGATCTTCAGCATGCTGAGAATCACGTGAGGAGAGAATGGTTAAATAGGTGGAGGTGGAAAGAAATTTTCACCTTTAAGTAGTTACAGACTTTCTTACTTAATCCCCCTGTTTCAAAAACGGTACACCGTCCCTCAGCTTCATCTAGCATTTCTGAATTTGCGTCTCTTTTGTTCATTTTCTCTACATTGTGGAGAAAATTCTGTTTCATTTTTCTACTCAGATAGGAAAGAAACTGTTGTCTGCAGAAAGAACGGGGAAGGGGATCTTGACCTGTGAGTCTGTCTTCATTAGAAACTTACAGTGGGTTCTCTTTGTAAGTCTCCTTTTTACTCCCAGTTTCACGGGCATTGGTATTTCCCATTCCCCCTAAGATTTTGCTGTAGTTATTTTGTCTCCCATTCTCTTTTTCTTATGCACTGCCCTCCAATTTTGATGAGGATTGAAGTGGGGCAGGAGGTCAGTACATGCCTTCAGTCTTTCATATATTTATTTCCATATATCTAGCTGGAAGGCTCCAGAGGGTTCTGGAGGGTCTGTTTGGCAGCACCTATTCCTATGGGGTAGGAGAAAGGTAGGGAGATTTGCAGAGCAGAGGAAGATTTTAAATTTTATATTTTGTTATAAAATAAAATAGATAAAAATAAATAAAAAAGATAAACTCATGTCATGTGCAGCAACATGAATGGAGCTGGAAGGGATTATACTAAGTGAAATAAGTCAGGAGGAAAAAGATAAATATTGGATGGTTTTACTTACATGTGGAATATAAAGAAACCAAACAAAGGGTCAAACTAAGACAAATCTTTAAAGCTGACCATAGGCATGAGTCATCCAGGAAGGGAGGGAGAGGAAGGAGCAAGAAGAGGGCAACAAAGGCGCAAGTGATGATGATGAGCCAGCATGCTTTGGTGGTGGGAAAACTATGGTGACCACACTGGAGGGAGAAATCATACACTGTCGAAAAACTAATAATGATGTAAGAAAAAAAAAGTATTTCATGTTTTTTTTAAAAAAGGCTGCCCATATTAGAGTCCCACAATGGGCAAGAACAGGACAGCTTAAGTACCACAATACGCCTGGCCATTGGCTGTGAACAACTTGGTGAAGTCATAGACTTGGCACGAACCAGTACTGCAAAGATCCCAGTGGAATAAGTGCTGGAGACTGTCAGTTCACTATAGCGCTCCAATAGATGCTCTCAGAGGGAAAGCTAAGTGGGGCTTTCCCACACCTCCTTCACTTCACATGCTCCTTAGAATGGCTCATTTGAAGAGCTACTGACAAAGGAAGGGCTAACTCTGGAATTCAGGTCTCTTTCCTCAAAGGCCAGCCGTCGTCTTCTTTTTTATTTCTATCTGGTTTTGTTAAGGACCCGAAGAATGCAGAAATCGTTTGTTCTGTTTTCTCAGTAACTGCCACAAGGTGTCATTTCTTTACTTTTGCAGATGTTCGCACAGTTCCTATATTTGATATGTAGCATCTATCACACACTGATGACTCACTGACAACAGACTCAAGCACAGTATACTTTGTGTCTAGGCAAGAAGTAAAAAAAGTTAAGCATTTCATCTTGGTGTGGAAGTAGGGCTGGATATCCACAAAAGAGTAATAGGAGGAAGAGGGGTGCAGGTGAATGTCAGTTATTTTGCACAAGGGAATGCCAGTCGCTGTATTCTGATCTCCAGTCTTCTAAAAAAAAGAATCCTGTTCCACTTTCAACCCTAATAAGAAGACAGATGCATGAAGTTGCATTCAACCCTGTTTGTGCTTTTTATTCTTTCGATGCTGAATCAACTGATTCGCTCTCAAGAATCTTGAATGAAAATTCACTGAGAAGTTGAACCAGCTATACGTAATATCCTAGAGAGTCAGAATGGGGGCTTAGGCAGCATTAATTTCATGCCACATTCTAGTCACACTTTGGGGAAAACATTTCCTACCACCTCTCCTCCATTACCAGTTTATCCAATCAGTTTGAACTTTGGATCCAAAAGATCTGGGTACAAATCCTACATCATCTATTTGATCTTAGTTTTCTCCTCAACAAAACACACAGACTAAGGCTTACTTTTCAGGGCTATTGATTGAAGCAAAAGGTATAATGGATATAAAGCACGTAGTAACAGAATCTTTTAAATCTGCTTCTAATATATATATCTTCTGGTTGCTTGTGATTGTCACTTACCTGGATTTCCCAGAGATAAAGGGAAATTTCTGCTTCTTAAAGAAAGTGGTCCCACCCCCAATTGACCTGAGTTTCCCAGCGTAAAATAATACAGAAAATAACAGTGCTTCCTTGCTGAGTCATACTCAAGGGAAGACACCTCAAGAATAAAGTAGGTTACGTCTAAGGCTGAAGTGAGGAATTTCATTAGACACACCTAGAAAGAGTAAGAGGGCAAGCAGGGTCCGTGCTGGTTGAGACCAAAGTCTTCCTCTTGACTGCTATTTCTTTTTGGAAAGGTCTCAGTGATGCTAGACTCCCATCCTCACAATGCAAAGGGTCCTGAGATTGTAGCGCTCTCAATTGCAAGGGTCAGAAACTCAACTTAAACAGCATCAGAATTATAGCAGTGACTGCAGTTTTCCCTTGCTCGTGTATAGTGGCCTCCACGTGATTAAGCCAACACCTAACTACGCACACAGACCTGAAATATGTGCCCTGGAGGTCTGTTTTCCATGTAATCTAAGGCTTTAAAGGCAATCGACAAGAAACCCAGACTTTTATGTCGGTCTGTGAGTTACAAAAAGCTTTCATAAAGGATTTTATTTTGCAGATGAGCAATTGATTTTAAAGATTGATTATACGTCCGAGAATTTCAGGGTCATGGTCACTTGACTATAATCTCATCTGTACTATAACTAAGATAAACACAAGCAGCATCCAGATGGAAAGACGCAAATAGGACTACAACAAAGAAAGGCTGGAAATGCAGACAGAATAGACTATGAGTTAAGAACTACATGCTGTAATTAAACAAGAGTTGGTTTAAGTTAACGTTAACATTATTTTTGATTCCTTGTTACTATGCAATTTTGTGAGATAAAATACTTTTAGTTGTAGCAACATTGTTCCTAAGGAGTTTGAGACTCTTCCATAATCTCATCCAGGGTCTCCTTAGTTATAGTCTGATCTGAAGACAAACAGGGGCCATCCTTAGGTTCATCCACGTTTGATGAAGCAATATATCACAAACTCACCATCGGACTGCCTGTGACTTTCCCCCCAGACACCAGAGATATAAAAAGGATGTCTTTCAATTAGTTTCTCTAGAAGAGCCTTTGCCCATTCACACTTTCCATTGCCTAACAGTTTTTTCTAGATCTTTGCAAACAAAAAACTAGAGTAAAGCCATTATTAGAGAATAGATGAATATATACTTCTTAGGGAAAATAATACTCTGTATCCTTATGTAAAGGAAAGCGGGCAAGAAAGCAAGTACTATGTTGATTTAAAAACATTTATTTTCCTACTCCCCCTATAGTTTAAACTTCCATATTTAAACTATAAATATGTTAATAGTGAAATATTTGTGAAGCTTGAGGCCTAAATTATCTATGTCAATGCCTCTCCTCTATTGTAATTTGCATGACAGACGCATACATGACAATAAATCCTAACCATCACCAAGTCACTGTCAACTCATGCTATTTCTTTGGATCTCAAAACTGATGGCTGGGGGCCTCCCTGGTGGCTTGGTTCAGTCTCAGCGCTAGCACTGCTCTGGTCTGAATTGGAACCCAGGCAGGGAGCTGACCCACACATGGCACAGCAGACCTCTCCTGCCTTGCCTGCTGCTCCTCTGAGGAGTGTATTTCAGTAAATCCACTTGTTCTGCTCCCCACTCTGTCTCTAGTAAATCCTCTCATTCCCCTCACCTCTGGCCTGTACCCCAGTAATTCTACACAAAAGTAAGTAAAATTTAAAAAAAAATCGATGGTTAAAACACGGATTCTCAAGTGATGTTAAATCAACAGTACCATATAACCTAGGAATCTCCCAGAACTGCTAATCTAAGACCCCTCCCTTCAGACCTGTTAAATAAGAAGTTTGGGGTATATGGCCAGGATCTGTGGTATATGCAGCCTCAGACAAGCCAGTGACAAATTGGGCATCACCCATGCTATGCTTTTCCTTTCAAAGGTAGCTAACATGTATGCCGACCCTACCTAATACTTACGCTCTTATGTTCTAAATCTATGTTCTTAGCTTTACTTTTCCTCAGAAAGGAAGGATGTGAGTGAAGGCATTCAACCATGTGGAGCGTGTGACCTTCAAGGCATTGTCAGAGTCTTTGTTTCCCCTTTGTTTCCCCATTTCCATTCTAGCGGGTAACAGGCATCTCTATTCTTACATGAGACACTAACTTGCTTTTAAATTTATTTTTTATTTTAATTCATTTGGAATGGATTTTCTGAAACTGAGCCCTCTCTCTATTGGCCATGATGAGTCTGAAGGTCTACTCACCATTCTAGAACATCCATTTTGAGGCTCCAGTGCCACTGGAAGGGAGCTGGTCCAGAGCCTGTTGGAGGACACCCACCAGTAAGTAATGTTAACAAGGTCAGCGCTTCTATCAATAATTGGTTTGCGTACCCCAGGATTCTCTGTTCACAAGGGAACAATCCTTGGAAAGATCTTTGAAGGGTTCATTTAAAAGCAACAATTTTAAATGACAAAATCTTTAAGCTGCTTTATTTTGAAGGATTTTGGTTTTCTAAAATGAAACATAGGAAGGTTCTCCAAGAACTCTGCTAAAAATATTTGGTCTCATTAAAAATGCGAAATCTTCTCGAGGAAATGATACTTTGAGCTTTATAACACAAATCAATGCCAAATGAAGGCCATAAACCATGTTTTGTTATACATTTGGCACGGTCTCCAAATATCCTGAACAAACATCACTGTGCTTAAGACACATGGACACTCACTTCTCTGGAAATTTATGATTGTCCGTTACACACAAGTAGAAATGCTGGGGATCAGCAAGTAGGAACTAGGGTGGGAGGAGAAACAAAAGAATCGTGAAAAACAGAACTACTAAATAGCACAAGCACTGGTTTCCGAAACCATTGCTTGGGAAAGCCTTTTTTGCCAAGTACTCAGAGGAAACCCACTCTGAGTTCTGAGATGAATCACAGCATAATGAGAGTGTTCAGAACGGACTTGAGCAGAGGTAATATTGGGGAGTCAGGAGAAGGTAGGGCAAGGGCATCATAAAACTCCCTTTAGAGGGAAAAATAAGGATTCTCAGCATCAAATGTCATGCCTATATCAGACTGTCATTTTACAGTTTGCCATTTCTAAATAAACACTAGCTTTGCTATGGGGGAGGAGGGAGTTGGCTTTTTGGGAAAAGGCCATAACCATGGTTCCAGCCTTGCAGAGTACACTTTTGTGGTTATTTCTGTGACCAGGGCATCACAGGAAATCAGGAGCCATACATATGACTCATTTCCTAATCTAAACCCAACTTGAAATCAGTTTTTATTTAAAAAAAAATGTTTCAATATAAGTATCAAGAAAGACACCAAATCATGAAACAACCTCAGTTAAAAAAAAAAAAAAAGTGTAGCAAGATTGAGTTCTACCCTTTGCTAAAAGAAACCGATTCAAAGGGGAATATCTTCTAAGTAAATATCTTCGTTATCATCTAGTGATTCTTTTCCAGAAATCTGCAAAACTGAGTGACAGTTCATACTTAGTTTGCCTTATTTCTAGTCACTGCTGAACATCACTGCTTCCACCAGAACCTCAACGTGAACAACCTGGGCTGTGTTGCTGGGCTATAATGAGGCATAGTGAGACATGGCCCAGCACCCTCACCCTCAGTGGGAGGCGCTGTACCTGAGCCTGGATATGTTCTTTGTTTTTTTTTTAATTTTATTTATTTGTGCATACAAGAACTGGGGTACAGGTCAGAGGTGTGGGGGTGAGAGAATCCACCAGAGACAGAGTGGGGAACAGAACAGGCAGATTAATTGAGATACACTGCTGAGGGGAGCCAGTGGGCAAGGCAGGCAGGAGAGGTCTGATGCGCCATGTGTGTCAGCTCCCTGGCTGTGGTTTGCTTCATAGTGTGTTGCTTAACCCATTGCGCCACCAGGGAGGACCCTGGGTATGTTCTTGAGATAAATTGCCTTTCTTCTGAAGGCACAATCTGTCTCTTTAATATGACTTTTGCATTGCAACTTTATATCCAGAGAACAGGAAATGTTCTGTCTTATTAGCACAGTGTATTCCTGAGGTTGGCCCCTTTTAAAGATCCCTGCTCCCAGTAAATGGGACTACACTTACAACTCCAGTAACATTGTAATAGAAGAATAAGAGCAAAAATACTGATCAAGGCTTACAAATTTCATTTGAGCTTAATACGGCACATCAATTTTTCACTCAAATTTGCTTTTAGGAATTACTTTGTTAAACATATCCAAGTTGTCTGTGGTGTTTAATATTATTACTTCTGGGCTTCCTGCAACTGATAATTAACAGAAGTGACTGGTTTCAACTTTAGAAGTTAGTGAGACTTGAAAAGAAATAATTCCACCCTCCACTCCCCACCCCCACCATTTATATATTTAGTAGTTTTAAAGGACTTCTGAAAGAGGGGCCTCCCTGGTAGCTCCAGGGGTCAAGTCACAGCACTATGAAGCTAACCGCATCACCTGCAATCCCCAG
The DNA here is from genome assembly GCA_019455555.1 of Galemys pyrenaicus. Classification (NCBI taxonomy): domain Eukaryota; kingdom Metazoa; phylum Chordata; class Mammalia; order Eulipotyphla; family Talpidae; genus Galemys; species Galemys pyrenaicus. The sequence continues at coordinate 737,324 of JAGFMF010011644.1, read as the reverse complement.
CCAGCCAGGGTGGGGACCTACATGGTACAGCAGACTGCTCCTGTCTCCTCTGCTACTCCCCTCAGCAGTGTATTTCAGTAGATCTGCCTGTTCTGTTCCCCATTCTGTCTCCAGTGAATCATCTCACCCCACCCCAGCCCCACACCTCTGGCCTGTACCCCACTCTTGTACTCTTGTATGCATAAATAAATCAATCTTTTTTTAAAAAAGTCTTCTAAAAGCACTGAAGAGTCAATCAGGGCATTCTCTAATTTGTTGACATATTTTATATTTGTTTATTCATTCAGTCATCAGTAAATACACGAGAAAAAAACATGCCATCCAAAAACTTTTTCAGGGAATTATTCAAAGTCAAGATTTACTTATAAAGCCTTCTTAGAAAGACAATGTTTATGCTTTGTACAATGGAGCTCTGATCTGCTAGAAATGAAAAGAGTTATTTGTGTTTTCAACTTGGTCTCAAAATTGACTCCATGAAGATTATTATAAATCTGGAGGAAATACTAGTGGTATTTACCATGCACTTTTGATCAACATCCAAACTCTATTTCATATAGCCAGATTTTTATAGATTGAACCTTAAAATTATCATAGGTAGCAGTAAATTCTCACTTCAAGAGAAATGTTACTACAGGCACTTTGCAATGGAAAGAATATTTTGAACTGACAAAATCAGGTATTGGTTAGGTTTTCCCAATATTTTTGCAAGGAATTATCAGGAATATATACTAAAACCAAGGCGGATCTCATATATACACTATATAGAACTAAATCTATCAAATAGCTATTAGTAACAAGCAAAAAATTCTACTAAAGCCTGTTTAATCTGAAGTGCTTAGAACTTCATGAAACATTAATTCAGGTATTTTTCATAAATACCTATCTGGAAGATATGCTACATGCATGGTACTAGGGCCTGAGGATATAATTCCAAACAAAATAGACATCTTCTCTGCCTTCACAGCACTTGGAATTCTGTGGGCTGTAAGCATAGTTTTTTATTTTTTTTTTCAACTTTACCTCCTTGAAAATAACCGTTGAATACTTTTTAAAGAAACAGAAAGCCAGCAATCAGACACCTCTGAAAGTCACCTATAACTCCCCTGCTTAGACTTCTCAATTTTGGTTCTCCAACTCCAGTTGGTTCTCCAATTTATGTTTTACATGTGTATTCCATGACACTAGAGATAGGATCCATAGTAGAAGGCCCATGTTCTTCAAACAGAAAAGCAAAACAAAAAACAAGCAAAAATCATTATTATTCACATTCTCTTGAGTATAAAGGACATCATTTTTGAAATGCAATCCTTCCTTACCCCCCAGCTCTCTCCACTCCCCATTCTGTTCCCTTGATAAATCATCCCTCTGAGTGGGTTTTTTTCTCTTTTCAATTGTCAGGAGCATTCCTGCTGTGTCTGGGCATCAAACTCCTCTTTGGTATTTGATTAATTTCATGCACTTGACCTAACTAAGAAGCCAGGCTTCCAATGTACTTCAGTTGACAGATCTAAATGAAACCCTAACCAGAGAAGCATAAGAATCATGCTTCTATACCATGAAAGCCAAAGTTTCTCATTAGCATTGACAGAAATTCAGATTTTGTCCAAATAGGAAACAGAACAAAAAGTCCTAAGATGACAGTGGCAAAGATCACAATGCAAAAGGCAGAAGAGAGGCCGGAGAGTGAATTCATAGAGGAAGGCTGTGAAGCCTGTAGCATCTAAGCTGGGTCTGAAGAGAATTCCAAAGGCAAGACTTAATCATCCTGACTCCCTATCACTACCTTGGAAGTTGGCCTCATTGCTCAGACTAGAGTACCTTAGAGTGAGGGAAATAAAAGGAGCAGAGTATATTTTGTAACTAAAAATTAGAAATAGCTTTGTAACCACCTCCTTTCCCAAGCCACAAATAAATCATTCAATTGTATATCCAGATCACTTTGCCAAGGATTTAACTTAGCTCAAACAACTAAGTATAAATATTAATGGGATGGTAAAAATCCTTACCTCTCCAGAAAATCCTAACTATTCTAATTGTTTGAGTCTGTTACTCATCTCACTACAGTCTGTTCAATCATTGAGAACCCAAGGCACAGTTCAATCTGACTTCCCATAGTAACAGAAGCGGGATGAGATGGGTTCTGAAGTATTTTGGCATCCTGCTTCCAGATGGTGACTTAAACACCATGTGTAACAATGCTGACCCTCCCCACCCACTCGGGTGGACCTGAGGAGCCTCGTTCTAGACTAGCATTCTTCCAACAACTCTGGGGTGTGCACCACTTCACATGCCAAGGGGATTTTGTTGTGTTAGCGTATTTCTCTCACTTTTACAGATAAAGCATCTCTTAACTACTGAATGGAAATGAGCTTCCATTCATTCTCTATTACTCTCTGAAGAGATCTGGCAACAGGACTAGATTCTTACTAAAACTCAAGTAGGCCACTTGTTTTCTGCACTGTGCCAGTGGCCCCAAATGAGTTAGAAAATAAAAACAGGTAGTTATTCCCTTTCAAATACTCAGCATGACCTGATACCACCAAGGACAGCAGAGACTCTGGCTCCCCAACTGATGGCGGAGATGTGTTCTAAGGATTTTGGAATGCTATTTCCCTAGCCAAGGAGTACAACAATGCAGGAATGTGGTGGCTGTTTTTAGTGGCTCATGCTTTTAACCATCAGTCCTGCTTGTCCCTGTGTCAACTATGAGTTGCCTAATCTGGACATTAAAGAATTCTGTGCATTTCTGTAGGTGCCAGATTATATTTATTTTCTTAACTATCAGATAAAGAATTTCTTCAAAACAAACTGCCAGCTTTTCACTTGTGTAGTGGTTGAATTTTGGGTAAGGAAGCCATATTCATTCATTCCCATCCTTATCCAACTAATGCTAAAGAAACTTCAGCAGCTGGAAAGGGTCCTAAAAAAATCACTTCTTTAGATGGGTCCAAGAAAGAAGCTTGCTATTCTAAATCTCTAAAAGAAATTCTATAATCTATTGGAAAATAGCCCTAGAAGTGAACCTCCTAAAACTGTTCTTGATAGAGTTGGAGTGAAGATGGAGAATAATAGCTTCAGCATAATTTGTGGAATAATCCTCTGTGTGCTCATTGCTATTCAGTTTACCTATTCCCCTTTGCATTTAACTGAAAATGTCTACAATATTTTTGTCTTTACTTAAGAAACCATCCTGTTATTCCTTTAATCAATTCAGCTATTCTTGTTTACCAAGTGTTTATCATATGGTCAAGGAATGTTTCTGAGAAGAGGAATTATTGTGCAACACCCTTAAAAGAGAGGTAGGACTTAAACAAACTGAAAGGACCGAGGATAGCATTCCAGGAGAGGGAACAGCATAAGCAGGGGCATGAAAATAGGAAGAACTAATAAACTGAGTTAAGGTGGGGCAAGACACTGAATGGAAGAAAAGAGACTGAGTAGGAGAACTCTATTAATTCAATTCCTCCCTGGAGGCTGGTTATTTTTAACCAAGAGCTTTGGATTTCTTTTAGTCCAGGATCTTTTAATGGTAAGCAATAGAAATCTACTCAAATTAGTCTAAGCAAAAGAGGATACTTAATTATTAAAAATAAGGAGTTTTTAAGAACCCTGAACACAGGAGTGGAGGGGCTCATTCTCAGAGAACACATGGATGTGGCAACAAACAGTGGATGGAAACAAACACGTGTGAATTTTCCAGAAAAGGGAACTGAAAAGGATGCATCTCTTCAATGAAATGTTCCAAGCACCCTGCAAAGCTGTCTGGGTGGCCTGAATGCCTTGTGAAGGAGACACCAAATAGCAGAACTAGGGTACTCTTCTAGAGAAGATTTCAAGAAACCCATTGCTGCTCCCTCTCTTCAAATGCCAGATGGACTACCATTCTGAAGACAGATGCATTTCTGAGAAGAACCAAACCACAGATGAAACAGCCTGTAAATGATGTGATAGCCTTAGAGTTAGTGAATTCTCTATTAAGGAAGAAATTTCAAAGTCTTGAATACCATTTTACATAATAGTCATAGAGAAGGATTATATTGGGTGACCTGCATTTACATGTATATCATATAGGTATAATTTGATCATCAAATTACATGATTTTTCTAATTAGTCAAGTCCCATCTTAAATGCACAAGAAAGAATCTTTCAACAATGGTCTCTCAATAACTCTTAATTTGAGAGGCCAGGAACCAGGGCATCACAGGCTACCTCAATAATTCTTAAACAGCCCATAGAAATCTAGCACCCATAAGTGTTCTATTAATACAAGACTTTACTGTTTAAAAAAAATACTACTTAAAGCAAAATAGACTTTTTACTTTGTGATATCTTAGTCTTTAATAAACTAATGTTTCATGAATCTCCACTAGTTAAATATAGCAAACAGTGTTTCTCAAGCTTCTCTGACCACACAAGGACTTAATAACATTACATAGTTCTTTAAATCCCATGAAACGGAGTTTGGAAAATGTTGGTTCAGCTGCCATGCTTCTAAACTTTTTAGGGATCACATATACTTTTAAGAACCAAAGTTCTTGAACACTCCCTGCACTCAACAATGAAAAATGAACATGCATATGTGCTCACCAAAATTCAAATTTTGCTCTTAACTTCAGGGGATAATAGGCTATATTGACTCATCATAGATTTGGGGGTTTTTCTGAACCCTAAGTAATGAATCCCTTGCTCAAGAATCTTCTTTCATTCACATATCCTAAGACGGAGGTGCAATCTTTATAGGGCTGCATGTACGAGCTGTATAAGCTCTCTCTGAACATGCATTAGTGCTATCCTCTGGTCTGCCACCTGAAAGAAGACATACTTATTTTGCCATCTTTGAAACATCTCATAATTTATCTTCCTTCAGTCAAACACTCACTGAATGTTGAGGCTCTTTCAAACCATATTTACCTTATGAAGAGATATTTGACATTTTTATCAAGGTAAGGAAAAGGTTTTTCTAAAATACAGACTCTAAAGGACTAAACGTGAGTTCTGTTCTTATTCTGCTATGAAGATCTTCAGGTACTCTCATTATTTATGAAAACCTGATCTTGGAGGAGCAGAAGCCCTTGTTCATCTATTTACAAAAGGGTGGTGGTGTCACCAGGAAAATGAAATATTTGGGGAGAGATACAAGATGAGCAAGTGAAAAGGCAAAGGGGAAATGGTTCAGATTAAATGGGTTGTCTGAATCATTATAAAATAACACAGGTTAAAAAGAATAAGCTTATCATTTCTAAATTACTTCAGTCATATAAAAAAGGAAGAGTTTCTAAATGGGCATCTAAAAGGGCTAACTTCACTGGCTGCATGTGTAGGCCAGATATACTACTCCCAGTGCATCTGTCATTAATTTTATAATTAAAGTTTATGAATATCCCAGTTGAAAAACAAATGGTTTATATCAATGGAAATGATTTAGTTTTTATTTTTATCAAAGTTAATACATGTTAATAATTCTTTTTCAGAGTAATAGCTGTTTGCACATTATAAGCACATGTCTCATGTTTTCCTTATAAGGATATCCGATGGAAAAAAAAATTTTTCTCCTTGGTCCTCTTATAGTCAGAATATTTCCGTTCACACAAGAAGAAAGTAGTCATTTGAAGTCTATAGAGAAATGTCTGTTTGACTAACAGATGTCTATGTTGAAGTAAGCAGGAAGTCTTACAGTTCTTTCCCAACACAAAGGCCTACTCATGATAAAAGAAAAGACCAAACAGTTTGGGGGAAAAGGCAATTTCTAATCCAAAAACATCTGTCCTGAGCTAACCATGAAGGTGGAACCAAGAAAATCCTTAGTAGTTCATACTTAAATGCATCTCTTTTCTTTCTTACCTCTTTCCTACATGTTCAGTAACCATCTTCAACATTATTAGAAAATCAGTCAAAATACAATTTTGTTTCACCACCAATATTTTAATCAATGCTTACCAGTCAGTCTTAGCTATAAGGAAACAAGTTTTCTCAGAAAAATATTAACTCTGCGAATTGAAGACAAACCTAAAATCCACTTTAATCTATGCAATACTATATGTGAGTTATATCTCAATAAAGCCAGAAGAAAATAAAACCAGTTAATCACTGATATTCAATAAACATGTCATTCACTGTTCTAGGCCCTTTGTTTTGTTTTGTTTGACTTTTGTTTTGTTTTGCTTTACATTTTAAAAGGACAGGTTTATCAGGAAAAGGAGAAAAGGAATCACAGGCAGGCAGGAGAGTTTCTGCGAGGCACTGTAGACAGAGGTGTGCACTGCGGGCGTCCCTCATCAGTAAAGACAGTCAATCAACATGTAAACAAAGAGGTAAGCAAGTTGATTTTTTGACAGTGATTTTTATTTTTTAAAGATTTATTTATTTATGTTTACAAAAACTGAGGTACAGCACGGAGGTGTAGGGAGTGAGAGGATTCACCAGAGACAGAGTGGGGAACAGAACAGGCAGTTGACTGAAACACACAGCTGAGGGGAGCAGCGGGGAGACAGGAGAGAGCTGCCACACCATATGGGTTACTTCCCTGGCTGGGATATGAACTCATGCTGCAGTGGCTGCAGATGCTTCATAGTGTGGTGCTTAACCCCTTGTGCCACCAGGAAGGCCTGACAGTGATTTTTTAAAAACGATATGATAGAAAGTGACTGGTAGAAGATGGACAGGAGACAATTTAGAGTGAATGACATATGGAGGTGATGTGTGAACAAAGGCAAGAATACTAAGGAACAGTCACCTTCCGTAGATCTAAGTCTGCTGTTCAAGAAAGCAAAAATAGCAAGTAGTCAAGGACCTGAGGTAGAAACAAGGTTGGTCTGTTCAAACAACAGAATGAATGTCTAAGTCGCTGAAACCCAGTGAACAAGGGGAAAGTGAAAGATGAGTCCAGGCTTGTCATAAGAAAGGAAAAAGACAGAACTCTAGCCCAAAATACAGTCAAATGATATGTCAAGTCATTTATTGAGTGAACAGAACAATTACCTAAATGATGATATAATTTCCTTCCTTGGCACCTCGATATAATATAAGCCTACAATGTGCTCCTAAACAAATGCTCCAGAAAGGGACTAGATAAGTAAAATGTAGACTAACCCAGCCTCCATGTTACTGTTTTCCTTTTAAAGGGGAAGGGTTCCCCAGAAAGTGGTTTCCACCATCCCTTTTCTCATGTAGCAAATGTTCATTCATCCATCACCTTCTTTGCACCCTGGAATCTGGGTGTTCTATATCACCAGAGTGATAAGGAGTACCATGCTTTGGCCTTGAAGGATTGTTCTGGAAGTCTGCCAGACCACTGGATCATTTCCCAGTGTTCTGCAGAATGATCACATTGTTTCCAGGTAGAGTCAACATGGATCATTATCAGAGAGCCAGTTCACCTTAGATGGATTAATGAATTCTGACACCACACTTCAGGTTACTGTCTTTTGCTAACCTTTTTGTAGCCTCTGAAAAATTGAAATGAGATAAAAATCAGGTATTCCTCTCCTCTGCATTAGGCCAGGCTCTATTCCTCGCCAAGTGGCCATTGCCAGAGGCAAGAAAAAGTACCATGTTAAAAAAGGAATGAAGAGTGAGCTTTTCACCAAGGAAATTTCTATAGTTTCAGCAGAACATATATATACATACACAAACACATGTACATATATGAACATAAGTGCAGAGAATCTATGCAACAATGACTAGCTCAATAGCTAGTTCAACAGTATAGCTTAAATAGGGCCTCCCCTGGTGGCGCAGTGGGTTAAGCAACGCACTACGAAGCAAATCGCAGCCACTGAAGCATGAGTTCGATCCCTGCTGCCGGCCAGGGGGG
>JAGFMF010011644.1:707921-729461 GCA_019455555.1 Galemys pyrenaicus | reverse complement strand
CTCCCCGCTCTCTGTGGTGAATCCTCTCACCCCCCCACACCTCTGGCCTGTGCCCCAGTGCTTGTATGCATAAATAAATAAATCTTTAAAAAAAAAACAGTATAGCTTAAATATATATAATTTAGATATACACATGTAGAAATTATATTTATTTTTCTATATTACATACAGAAATCATATATGTAAATTTTATGATCTCTTCACCATTAGTTTTGTTCTTTTTTCCAAAAAGGAGGAAATACATTTGCAATAATATGTATGGAACCAGAGGGGAGTGGTTTCAGTGAAATGAGTCAGGAGAAAGACAATACTGGATGATATTAATCATATGTGGACTATCAAAAATAAAGTGCAGGAACAAACACAATACAAATCTTTGAAGGGTAACTACATAACTGAGGCTACCAGAAAAGCAGGGAGGTAGATGAAAAGCTGTAAGGAAGCAAGTCCCGAATAGGAGGCCCAGCGGGTTATGGTGGAGGATTACTGGTGGTCTGGTGTCATAGCTCAGGTGTACAGGAATGAACCGATAAAACATGTGTGTCATAAATCAACATTACCTCAATAATATACAAGTTTTTAAAAGGTGGGGCAATAAAACTGTGGACTTTAACTTAATTCTTATGATTTGATTACTGCTTTAAATCTTGCATTAAGACACAAATTTACATTTTAAAAATCTGCATCTTTAAAGATATTTTTGATAGCATGAGTGATGTATCATTTAGGTAAAAGGTGTTTGGTGAGCTACAGAGCAGCAATTAGTCTACCTGGATACAAGTCATTAAAAAGACTAAACTACTAATTGACAGTCTTCAAGGCTGCCAACTTTTGATTGACCAACTACCTAGACATTAGTTCTGAAATAGTTACCTTGCTATTGAAGGCCACGACTTAGAAACTGGTAGTGTTTCTTGAGATAATTACATTCATAGCTAATTAGCCCCTCATTAGCTTTTAAGTAAATAGATGAATTTCTCAGTTATCAGATTTCCATGTACAATTACTCTTTCTAATGTCATAAAACAAAGTTATCCAAATAGTTTTTAATAAATTATACATCAAAATCATTTTATAAAATATAATCTTCTTTAGAGCTTCATTCTGAATAAATAATATACAAGAAATAACGATTTAATTCAAATAAAGTTAAAAAATTAAAAGCCAGCACCATGTCACAGCGGGTATGAGAAAATACAGCATATGTACATTACTATTTCAGCTAACCCACATCTGTAAATCCAGAGAGCTAGTTGCCATGTGTCTTTCTAACTGAAAAGAAGCAAAAGACAACTGGTCGCCCTATGCCTTTTATAAAGAAATTATAAACAGGTTAGGCAGTAGGGCACACATGTAGGATCTATACATGAATGCTCCAGGAATGGATTTGGCCCAAAGTTTCCTTCCACTAAAAAGCTTCAGGTATCACAAAAGTCCCATATGTCCAATGAAACAGAAGACAGCTTCTACCAGGACAGTTAGTTTATACTAATAATGAGGTTGGGTAAGGGAACTTTAGGCAACCATCTAAAGGAGTTCTAGAGGTTTATATATGTGTGTCCAGAATATAAAAAGATGATTACTAATGTTCTTTGAAACCATAGATAATGTACTAAAGATTTCTAGAAATATACGGTATCACTCTCTGTTGTTTCACATACAAGCACATATGAATACACACACATTCTCAGAGAAGTCAGCAAATCTCTTTCCAAAGTTGGATCCTTTATTATTAAATAATAAAGTGATGGTTCACTTTATCAAGAGATTAGTTCTCTTTCTCATACTCTGGCTATGGCTTACTAAGATCGAGACTAAAGGTACCTGATATTCTGGGGAAAGTTGAGTGAGGGACCAGAATAAGAGAGAGAACTTGGAGACAAACTTCTTTCTGGCTTTGTCCTCAGCATTAGAGGAGACAAGTGAAGAGAGTTCTTGAAGTTTCTGCTTTGTCTGTCTACAATAGAGCAGCAAACTTAAGGAGGATTTAGCAGAGCTCCAGAATGAACAGCATTCATTTGCTTGGAATAGCTCATTTCTCTTCCTGAGAACTTCAGACAGGGCAGCAGTAAGGAATTAAGGATGAGGACACAATCAACATCGTTCCAACTTATACCTGTGTCCTTCCACCCATCTACTGACCCAATATTAACTGAGGTCCTATTAGCTGTAGTATAGTATACTAAAAAGTGAGAAAGCTGGTTTAACAAGAAACTTACCATAAAACATAAAAATAAATGGGGACAAGTAATTACTGATTACTATACACGAATAAAAATGATAAATGCCAAAGAGATATACACAAATAAGATTAATGGGGTTCTTAAGAAGGAGAGATGACTTCCAGCTTGGAAATAGGCATGAATGAATATGATCTTATGGAGAAGACAGCATGTGAACAACCTTGAAGCAAGGAAAGATGATGGGTTTAAGCACATGCGTACATGTATTCAGGCATTCATGTACGTAAAGCTATGAAAGGAGGAAAGAGAAGATAAAACTGGAAAAGTACATTAACTTATGCAGCTTCTATGTGAAAGGTAATATACTAGGTTGTGGGAATAAAGAAAAATACCAACTCCTCTCTATCATCACGATCGCCATCCACCAATGACAAAGAACCTGATCTTAAGAAGGAAACATGTAAATGACTGATCTATTCTACTATAAAACTCAGAAAAGCACTTTATTGCCTTGAGTCAATAATGACAGAATGATCACTTTATTAAACAGGCACAGCACTACCTCTTTACCCCCAGGAGCCTAACCCTGGAAGCTCACTGTCAAGGGGACTCAAATGCTATTGGGGTAATTCATACATCTGAACCATAAATATTTTGAATCCTGTAAGACTTGCCAACTTAATTATTAATAATTAATAATTATTTTAAAATAATCAATATCTTTAAAGATATATTTTATAGTGTGAATGATATATCAGTCAGGTAAAGAAGTGTATCCAGGTAGTAAATTGCCTACCTGGATACCACTCTTTAGAAAGTCTAAATCCCTAACTGCCAGCTTTGACAAACTACCTAGGTATCAGTTCTGGAATAACTCACTTGCTTCTAAAGATCTCTAACTAGCAACTGGTGATGCTCAGAATATGTGGGAAGTGGTATATTCACTGCAGTACCCATGTTCAACGAGTCCCATTGCTTCATGTCTTACATGAGCAATTATTTAGAAGATGGAAGGAGAAACAGGTGTAATTTCTTAGCTAATTCTAAGATCACCTCCCCAAACACTACTCCCTCAATCCTTCACCAAGACTTTTTTTTTTTAAGATTTATTTATTTATGCATACAAGCACTGGGGTACAGGCCATAGGTGTGGGGGGTGAGAGGATTCACCAGATCCAGATTGAGCAGGGAGCAGAACAGGCAGATCAACGGAAGTACACTGCTGAGGGGAGCAGTAGGCGAGGCAAGAGAGGTCTGTACGCCATGTGGGTCCCCTCCCTGGCTGGCGGCAGGGATCGAACTCGTGCTGCAGTGGCTGTGGTTTGCTTCATAGTGCATTGCCTAACCCACTGCACCACCAGGGAGGCCCTTACCAAGACTTTTAAAGCAGTGGAGTTCTAGCCCATATAGTTATAGCCTATATCCCAACACTATAATTTAATTCACCCTTTGAGATTTGTCTATTCAAATGCCCTCTTAGTTCTTCTCCCCTCATTTAAATGCCACACACTGAGAAGGTATCTATACCACATGTTGAAACTCATCCCCTAGGAACAGCCTACCTTTTACTCAAAATTAACTCAACATTTACTTATTTGAAGCCAGGATGTTCTGTCTTCTGCTGACCCCTGACCACTTTGAAGTATTATTTTGTCCTTTAATGTAAATACGGAGTTTTGTTGCTCATTCATTCCCTCCTACTTTTCTCTACCACCTCACTCGTGATAGTGCACTTGTGAGAAATGACATCCCTTCCCACGTGGGAAACTGATAAAATTCATACACGGTAATAAGCACCACTGTCTTCTCAAACAGGTAAGTAACCTCATAGGGTCATTTCAGCTTTTAATAAAACATATTGACTTTTCATATATATATAGGTATATATATATATATATACCTATATATAGGTATATATGTATGTGTGTATATATATATATATATACACCAGATTCTGGTTGATAAGCAGGCAATGTTTATAGAAATGGGCAATAATATTTTTATGTTGGAACTTATTAATTAAAAATGAAAGAGAAACAGATGGACAGAGACATAGAGACAGAGATCTAAGAAATTATCAAGTACATGGTAGGCACTAAGAAAATACAGAACAGGGCCTCCCTGGTGGCACAGTAGATTAAGCAACGCACTATGAAGCAAACCGCAGCCACTGCAGCATGAGTTCAATCCCTGCCACCAGCCAGGAGGTGACCCACATGATGCGGCAGTCCTCTCCTGCCTCGCCCACTGCTCCCCTCAGCAGTGTATTTCAATCAGTTTGCCTGTTCTGTTCCCAGCTCTGTCTCTGGTGAATCCTCTCACTTCCCTGGACTCTGGCCTGTTCCCCAGCTCTTGTAAATGTAAATAAATAAATCTTTTTGAAAAAAGAAAAGAAAGAAAATGCAGAACAAATCAATATATTTTTCACCTTTGCCTTAAAATAGCTGTTGCTTTGTCCACATAGAAAGGGTATTTTACATCAGGCATTAGAGGTTCAGAGATGCCCTCTAAGTTCCTACAGTTCAGAGAGAAATAAGAAATAGAAAATTGAAATAAACTAGTTCAGAAGAGCTTGGTAACATAATTTCTGGGGAGATCTAGCCTCTACATGGCTCAAAAGTGATAAGGGTGTATAATACTGGGAATACTAGGATACTCCAGCAGAGCTCCCAGATATATAAAAATGTGCTGTCATTCACTTCCATATTCTTCCACATTCTTTATGGCATTGCACTACGGCCACCAGGATCTTTACCATAAGGGCAAAGGAAGGTAGAATGGTAAACTAAAATTTGATGCTCCAATGACCTCAACTTCCATACCATACCATACTGATTCTAAGTTTGACCATGTTACAAGTTCCGGTAAAGACTGACTAGTTCTTTTGTGTTAAGACTTGTCCTTATAGAATGTAACTCTCTTGGAATCCAGTCACCATGTTGCAAGTAAACTCAAGCAGCCCTGTGAAGAGACTGCCATGAAGGATACTCAAGAACCCTGGTATATAGCCCTAGTTGAGTTCCCAGCTGGAGGTCAGTATGAACTGCCAGTCATGGGAGTGAGGCCATTGAGGCCCTTCTACCTTTGGCAGTGTCCCTAATCATATCCTGTAAAGGAGAACAGCCACACAATTCACAGACTAATCAGATATTAGTCACTGTTATTTTAAGCCACTGAGTACTGGGGTAGTCTATCATGCAGCAATGGATGACGAAAACGAGCAGGAAATTAAAGCATTTTATTAAATTAATTCAAAACTGGGGCCTTCCTGGTGGCACAAGGGGTTAAATCGCAGCACTATGAAGCTGTCTATAACCACTGCAACATGAGTTCAATTCCCAGTCAGGGAGGTGACCCACATGATGTAGCAGACCTCTCCTGTCTTTCCCACTGCTCCCTCAGCAGTGTATTTCTGCCTGCTCTGTTCCCCACTCTGTCTCTGGTAAATCCTCTCACCCCCTGCACTTCTGGCCTGTACCCCAATTCTTGTAAACATAAATAAATCTTTTTTTTTTTTTTAAAGTGATATCAAAACCAGGTTGATAGTTTCACTCTTGGAGTCCCCCAGTACCGAAGGTCATGGTTCAGTGGTTTTCAACTTGGTTTTTCAAAGTGTACATTACTGGGCCCATTAGAGAAATTATAATCCCAAAATAATCAGTAGAACTGGACATCTTCTTTGTAAACAGCTCCACTGATGTGTATCCTATTTTAGAACTGCCAGGATAATCTCTACTTACACGCCCTGTAGTTTCAAAGTGGATTTATAATCTGCCTATTTTATGAAGCAATATTTCAACTCTATACATTTATATCTCTAAAATGGTTTCAAGGTCAAGTTGAACATGTGTCAACTAAGGACATCAAGGGAGAGGTTCCCTATTAGACGCAGAGGACAAAAGAAGGGAGGGCAGCATAGGACTGTGTCATTGCAACAACTGCCCCTGTGTCCATCCTGGCTTCACTGTAGTCAGAGAAAGGATGAGGTTGTGCAATGGTATATACAAATCCCGGATGAGGATGAGGCAGGTCATGGGAAGCAAGAGGCAGGGGTGGCCCATTTTCCTCATCTGTTCAACAGAAGTCTGTGTGAGGAAACATGCTGACTTTTAATAATGTCAATCAAAGACAAACATCAGGGGAACAGGCATTGAGGTTATGAGGTCCAGGTGGTCCCCCCACAGGGAGATTCTCCCCCCATTGCCAACCTTGCAAAACCTGAACATGTGTTTATTAAGAGGATATTTTATGTGTGATTCTAGCAATAGGATGAGCAAAAAATCCCCAAGGAGAAGCTGAATTTCAGAGGTCAAGACTCCCAATGTGAAAACGTTCCAATGATAATTTTAGAGAATTTAGGTTTGGCTTTATTAAGGAAGATAAAGGGTTATCCTTAAAAATAAATACATTAAAATGTCAGAAAACATGGGCTAGAACAAAAGGATATTGGGCCTGTGTTATTCAAGGCTCTTTGAGGCAAGAAAATGAAAACAATTTAAAATTTACCTTAGAACAAGTGGAGATTTATTGGCTCATTAAAGCAAACATCTAAGGATATTCCGGCTTCAGCCATATCTGGACCCAGGTGCTCAAACAATTTTTCAAGAAGCTGCTTCTCTGTGTCTTGATTCAATTTTCCTCCATGCTGGCTCCATTCTCTGATAGTGGCAAGATGGAACCTAGGAGCTCTTGCCCATTTTACTATCCCTTCAAAAATCCTCTATAGAAATAGTTTCCCCTTTGCCAACTAATTCTAAGAATGGAATCATCTTCATTATAGTCGGGTTACATGCCCATCCCTGAGTCAATCACTGTGGCTAGAAGAATGTAATTTTTTGAATGGCCAACCCTGGATCATGGAGTGGAGTCAATTCCACCCAAGTGAAAATAGCTGATAATGAGGAGAAGCATTTTCCTATGAAAAAATCAGAGCATTTTAACTAGAAACAAGATAAATAGGTGCTGTCCATGTATATCTCTTCTCTGGCTTAATACAGAGAATTGGGTCTCCGAGAACAACTCATTCACTTTTGAAGAGGTGGTTCTGTTTTGTACAGTCGTGATTGTGTAAGCCTTGCCCACCTGCTAGAGCCCAGAGATGTCAGCTCTGTATCCTTCATGAGAAACAGTTCTTCTTTCCCTGATATCCACTTGTCATTCTGAAGGTGACTGGAATCACTGGTGCTCAATAAATCTTATCCTTCAAGGCCCAAACAGAACAGTCCAAGTACAATTTATTTCTTCTGATGAAGTCAATTAATCAAAGCTTGAGGATTTTTGGTCTCAGCTCTTCCACTGGTTTTATTTCTATGTGCCTTGAAAGTTAAACAACTATTAAATGCTCCAGCTTTTACACACGTTTAAAAAAAAGATTAAAAGTCCAAAATTTTTCAAAAAGACATTCTACTGAAATGAAAACATTTCAAATACACTGTCATCACTCTTACAAGTCTTCTCACCTGGGCCAAGGAACAATGTGAGTCAGATGAGTAAAAAGAAGAATGCCAATTTTATTGATTTTTACCACCTCATACTCTTTTAAGGTCTGTGAAAAATATTTAACACATGAGTAATATTTTTATAATTTTCTTCAAATCTGCTGTACATCAAAGATTGTGTCTTGGAAGGTTTTTACCCAGACATAGAACAGAATACATAAGCTGGGATAGTTTGATTGATCTTCACTATTCCTGGTATAATAAAGTATAGGGGGATGAAATGAAGAAAACTCCAAATTCCCAGTTTGATAGTCAAGGTATTTCATAACTAAGCCAGAATTTTGTTGCTCTCTCAGTGTCATCATATATATAGTTGAAGAACTAAAGAGCCAGTCCCTTCTTGATTCTTCTTTTCTATACTTAACCTCCATCTTGGCCCAATCCACAGCCCCAGTCTGAACACAACCAGATAAATATTACATGATGTTATTGTTACAGTAAAACTCTGGTATAAAATGTGTTTTCCTGACTGGGTTTTTACCGGTGCACTTGAAAGGCACTTATAATGCCCCAAATGCAGGCACACACAACAAAGGCTAATAAAGGTTTTATTTATAAAAGAAGGGGAAATAAAGTAATGAATAACACAGGTTGAAGAAAGGGAGACAAAATCCATAAACATCCTACCAGTTCCTCCAAGCTAGAACCCAAACAGCACGCTGAGAGCTGGCTCCAAACCAAGAGAGAGCCCAAGGCACACATCTCTGGTTTTATACCCAGCCTGGCTTCTTACTCCACCCTCAGGTCCCAGTGATCCATTCTTCGATGATGACCTTAGAGGATTTGCAGTTCTTGGATATTGTTGGTCTAGAGTGGGAGGTTGGAGTCCATAAACCTATTTGTGTAATTCATTCAGGAAGACCTTTCCCCCTTACATTATCACTTGTAAGGATTGTTGCAAATGGATAAGCATGAAGCAATGTATGAATGAGGCCATACGAAGGGAAGGAATGGTGAGAAAGGATACCCTGCTTACCTCCTCACAATCCCTTGGCCTCCAAACTGAGAGAACTAGGATATAGAGAAAAGCAGTGAATGGAAAATGCTAAGGAAGGCTCATCCTTTCATTCCCAGACTATGTGAGTCTCCCTCAATCCTCAACCCTACAGCATTGGTGAAACACCCTAAAAACCCTCTAGTGTCATGATTTTCAAATTATGTATCATGGATTCCCCAGTATCCCACATGAAAGAGAAATTACTTTCATGTCTGCATGTTACATGTGTGCCTAACATGTCATTTCCTGCCTTCCCTGTCCTCTCTTCCCAGTCAACATGCCAGATAGGGTTTGGAATCCAATCTGCAGAAAACAATGAAGAAAGTTTCTACAGTCCCAGAAAGTCTGATGAGCTGTGAGCTAGAACACAGAAAGAGCTGTGGCCACATGAATCTAGTTTTTGTACCCCCACTTTGAGCCTCATTGCCAGTCTGGTTCTTTGTTTAGGTGACCTTTGGCCCCTGAAGTCAATGTTTGTCTTCTAAATGGTATTTCAACACTAACATCTGGTGATGTCCCCCAGCCTGACATTTGTGAAGCAGATGCTTCTAGTGGCCTGGAGTGTGCCTTCTGGCTCAATGCTTTCAGTAATGCCCTCTGGCATTGATCTCTGTGGTACTTCTCCCCAGGTAAGAAAAGAAATGCCACTAGGAAATGACTAAGAAAGACTACTTCAGACCATCTGGAGATAATCTTGGAATATAAAACCCCAGAAGTTCTTGTATAAAGAAATACCTAGAGGTAGGAAGTAGGGGGGAAAAAATCAATCGCTTGAATTTTTTTTTGAAGTTGTACTTTAAATAATCTAACAGTTGACGACTGACAAATCAATACTTAATTTTAAATAACTTATTTACATGTTTCCTTTTCTCCATTCAGGGCTCTCTCTCTTGTAACTTTGAAGTAAAAGAGAATAGAATCTGTTGCTGAGAAAAACAGGCTTTCATCCCCCTATTCCTAATTTTCCTTCTATGCAAATACATAGGCACATACTTCATGGCATTTAGTAAGAGCCTCTTTCCAAAGCGGTATGAGAGAAGACTTTAACCTTGAGGAAGAGGCAGAATTCAGATATCCTACATTTGGACAATGGTGTCATTGAAAATTAAGGATTTCTCTAAGATTCATGAAAAGCTTTCAAAAGTAATAATTAGGACAATGAGAATTATTTCTCTCAAATGGATGAAGATTTTTACTCTCCAACAATATATCTCAAGATCTCTTGCTTATTGTCACCACTAGGCAGCGATATCTACACAACCACCTAGAGAGATTACAAATCTTATCAAACTACTCAAGAGTTTAATACAGGCAAAGTATTCATGAGGCTATTTACCATACTGTTGTGTGACTTCTCTTTCCAAAAAGCTTAGAATTCACCATCCTTTCATTCATTCATCTTCATAAAAGTTCTGCACTCCGATGGTATATAAACTGATAAAAACCTCAACCCTCTGAGCTCATGTCCTGTCTTAGTTCAGGCCTGTTTCATCCCTGTAACGTAATATTCACTGTTGGTTCTAAGTAAAAATGATCTTTTGAAAATAAAACTTAACATTGAATACCTACTATGTACATTGCTCTGAAACATTGCCTATATCATCTCTTCCCTCTCAACAAAATATAATCTGCATTTATAGGGAAAACAGACTCAGAGAAATGAAACATCGGGCCTGTGTCTCATGTTTTACTAAATGGTGAAGTCATAATTCAAATGCACGTCCATCTGTTTCCATGATGCCCTCTCCTTCCCTCTCCCACTTTGTTTCCTCCCTCTCTCCTTCCTTCCTTTCTTGGATCATCCCACCAAGAGAATGAGCCTTATTTTCTTACTGCTTGTCACAGATGTATTTAACATTCAGATGGCACCACTTCTAGTTGCTGTCCAGGCTCTCCCTAATAGAGGTCTTCCAGGTTACAGAGCCCAGGGTCTCATATATCACTACTCTGTGCATCAGAACCTGATGCCATCTAGATATGATGCCATCTAGATATGCGGATTCCTGGGTCTAACCCACCTCCAGACATTCTGATTAATAAATCTGGGAGAGGACTTAAACCTTGCATTTCTTTTCAGTTTTACTGTATTACAATTAACAAATAAAACTGTAATATACTTAAAGTGAAATAAAAATAAATAAAACAAAACTTAAGACACCAAACTGGAAAAGTTCCTTATAATAGGAGGAAAAAGCCATGATACAGCACAAGAGCCCTGCCAGCTTCCCCAGTCATTTTTAGCTAATGTCTGAACCATTAATCTGCACTTAAATATAACCTTAGAAATCTAAAAATCTTTCTAATTAGGCTTACTAAATTTGGGAGACTTTTTTTCTCCCACAATTACTGATTAGAAGTTGTATTGTATTTAAAAATCTCTTGCTAAAACATCCCAGCTTAAACAAAATACTGGAATTAATAAGAGAATTTTATAGAGTAGTTAAGATAAATATGTAAAAGCAATAGCTCTTATTATAAATAGCAATAAATCCCTGAAAGGAATATGGAGAAAAGCATTGCATTCATAACAATGACAAATTTTTAAATTATTAAAGAATAAATTATAAAGAATGCCTCAGGACCAACATGAGGAAAGGTATGGTTTCTCCAAAGGACATAAATAAGAATCTGCATAATTAGAAAGATATTTTTAGATGCAAAGACTTAACACAAAAAAGTGACTTCTCTCCAAATTTATGTACAAATTAATTTCAACTAAAACCTTAATAAGTTTTTTATTTTAATTGGATTAAAAATGTTTATAAGAGTACAGAGCCCTAGGGACTTGCTCCCCAGAAAAACTGATGAAAATTGTTTTTAAAAAAATTAAAGTCTCTGGGGTTAAGTAATATGAAAACCTTAATAAGTTTTTTATTTTAATTGGATTAAAAATGTTTATAAGAGTACAGAGCCCTAGGGACTTGCTCCCCAGAAAAACTGATGAAAATTGTTTTTTTAAAAAAATTAAAGTCTCTGGGGTTAAGTAATATGAATATACAGCAAGTGAAGAAACATCTACTCAAGAAAATGCATTAAACTTGGTAAGAACTAAGAGAGTGTGGTGCGCTCTCTGTAGCAAAACTAAATGCTCCAGAACCAGGCAGTCAAGAACACCAGAGTCTTTCTTCCCTGAGCTCCCAGTCATAGAGCTGTCTTTGCCCCACAGGTACAGGTGACATTACCTGTCATTCACCTAGCTATTTGCTTCTGAGGCTAAATTCCGGAAGACTGTTCCCAAAAGAGAGGAGTTTTCTTCTATCCATCCCACTAGAGGGGTGAATTGTATGATGTATGAACTGTATCTCAGTAAAGATGTTTTTTTCAAAGACTAAGTGGAAAAATATACATCTAAGAATAATCAAGAGACATATGAGGACACATGACTCCCAGGAAATGGGAATGTAATAAAGGCCACTAAAACCAAGTCAACATGGTATGAACTTAGGGATAAATATATTTGAATTGAGATGCAGAAATAAATCCCCATGTATTTGAGAATTTAATATATGAGAATGGCAATGGTATTTCAACCTAGTGGCCTAGATGAATTATTTTGCCAATAGTGTGTGGACAACTGTGTAGATATCTGGAAGGAATAATATATTTGCAATAACAATTTCCAAATTTATTGAAGATTAAATGGAAATTTTTCAATATTTTCCAGGAGACTCCACATATAACTCAAGGTTATGGAGTCCTTAGCCACCATTACAAGCCCTGATGATCTGAAAGAAAAAATAGAACTATAGTCTGCACAGTGAAGGACACCACAGGCTTAGAATAGATGACTCACAAAAAATCAAGTCTCAAAAATCAACAAATGTATTAAAATTCTTATATTCAACAGTTGTCATAGAAATACAATTAAAGGAGAAACTGGGGCATCATTAATATTGCCCAAAAAAGGGAAAATTTAATGGAAGGGTAACATAACATATCTTACCTAAGGTTACTGAAGAAAGGAATTTGCTTATACTTTGCTGATGAAAATGTTATGGCCTTTTAGTAAAACGGTCTGGCAAAATCTATTCAAACTAAATAAACATATACCAGTTTGACTCAGTATTCCATTTCCTGGAATCTATCAAAAGCACCAACATAAAAGATATATGAGAATGATTTTTTTTAGTGAATACAAGAAGCAAGGAAACCAGTTAAATTCTCATCAATAAGTATTAAACAAGTTATAATACATGAACATCATGAGTTAAACATGTACCAGGTAACTTAGAGGAATTTCTACAATATTCTAAGTGAGAGAAGCAAAACACAGAAAATTAGATACAATGTACTTCCTAGTTTTATTTTTAAATGGCTAAAAACTACATCGATTTAAACACATTATGTGTGCATGTGTCTTCATTCGATTATAAAGGCATGGAAAAATGATATGGAAATTATATAGGGCAGGGGTGATGATTATGGTATAAAAAGAGTGAAGTAAGAAAAGGGAACATGCCAATTAAAATACATATGTAACATCCTCACATTTATACACAGCATTTATCCATACAATGTAATTTTATAACTAATAAATTTGACACATGCTATAGAAATGCTAAATTCCTTTAGGGTACGGCTCCTAAGGAATAGAAAAGATGGCTAGAAAGTCAAACTCTCTGGCTGCATGTCCAACATATGCATTTATCACCATCGCATCCAAGTCAGGCGTCTTTTGCCAATGCCACCGAGACCTAGTTAGTCTCTTTTGAGCTTTCTTACCCTCAGTGTGTGAAATTAAACTGAGCAGCTCCCACCCTTGTTTTAGTTCTTACCCATCTCTTCACCAAAGCTCACCTCTCCTGCTTTCTCCAGTAGCTGGTCATCATCAAAGCCACTCTCCTCTCTCTCTCTAGTCACCTGGTCAAATCTCTTCTCCCAAGGCTTCTCCTCTACCCAGAAACTTCTTTTGTAGTCAGATTTCACACAAGTAAATTGGTCTGTTTTCATTACCTACTTAATTTTGATTTCCAGTCTACATTTTTCTTCCTAGCTCCAGTCCCCTATTTCAATTGCCCACATACCATATCCATCAAGTTATTTCACAGCGCTTGGGACTTGGGAAGTCTCTATTATTCTCCATGGCTGCCAGGAGAGAATATCACAGACTGGGTGGCTTAAACAACAGACATTTATTTTCTCAGACTAGAGGCTGAAAGGTCAAGATCAGGGTTGTCAGCAGGTTTGGTTTCTTCTGAGAATGTTCTCCTTGACCTGTAGATAACTGCCTTTTTCTCTGTGTCTTCACATGGCCTTTCCAGAGCTCACAAGATCCCTGGTGTTTTTTCCCTACAAGAGCCCCACTTGTTATGGATTAGGGCCTCACCCTAATGGTCCCCTTTTAACTTAATCATTTTTTTAAAGATTTTTATTTATGCATACAAGAGCAGGGGTACAGGCCAGAGGTGCGGGAGGTAAGAGGATTGATTGATCAGAGACAGAGTGGGGAGCAGAACAGGCAGCTCTACTGAAATACACTGCTGAGGGGAGCAGTGGGTGAGGCAGGAGAGGTCTGCTGCACCATGTGGTCCCCTCCATGGCCAGGGATCGAACTCGCGCTGCTGTGCCGTGGATGCCTCACAGTGTGGCACTCAACCAGCTGTGCCACCAGGGAGGCCCCTAACTTATTCACTTTTTTAAAGACTCTGTGTCCAAATGCAGTCACATTCTGAGGTTATGAAGGTTATGATTTCAACATATTAAATTGGTGGGGACGGGGACTAGAATTCAGTCTATAATTATATCCACAACAGAATCCACTGTTCCCACTGCAAATAGTGAACAGGCTTCTCCTTTTTTAATCAGGTAAAAGGTGCCCACCCAGGGTCCAGAGCTAGAAACTTCAAAGTTACCTTTGGTCCCCCTTTCCTGTCCCCTTACCTCAATCCCATCTCCAAGGTAAGTGCAGCCTCAAAGTCTCCATTACCACGGCCACAATCAGACATGACCAGCATCATCCCAAGAATACTGCAACAATTCCACCCTATTTCCCAGCAATTAGCTGGTACACATTCAATCTGGCCTCTACTCTGCTACTAGAACAGTGTATCTTCCATTTTAAAAAAAACACCAAATAAGGCCACACTCTGTTTAGAAACTTTCACTCTCTATTGTTCACAGGGAAAAATCCAGTTCCTTTGCTTGGCATAAAGGTTTGCCCCTACCTGTCCCCAACCTAGGGCTTCATCTTACCTTCTAGCCTTCTATGTACCTGCAGCACTGACTGTATCTATCCTAGATATTTTATGCTCTCTCCTTCTTTCCTTACTCACTCTGTTCCTTGCCCATGAAGTTCCATTCCTTCTCTTTCCCCTCAGATAAAGTTGTCATTCTTCAAGGCCCAAGTCAAAGTCTTTTTTGTATTCCTAATTAGTCATTCCCTCTTCTAAACCCCATAGATAAGTGCCTGTTTTATCTATGTTAAATATATTTATTCAACTATTGTAACTTTTCAGCTTACTTTTCCGTCTTTTCCACCAGCCTACATATGTCTGAAAGATAGAGATTCTATTTACCTGACTCATTAAGTATTTATCCTAATAGAAATTCACTCAACCTGTATCCCATTACTGCCACATATCTGAAGTAGCACTCAGTCACCCCACTGGTGGGGTTCTTCCTCCCAGAGTCCACGATCATCTTAAGGCCACCACTGTGATTGTTGATTACACAGTATTCAAATCTTGGACTCCTCTTGGATTTCATCTCTGCCTTCAGTCCCAAGAGAAAACCAAAGTACAGGAGTTTGTTCCTCATTAAGTCTCTGTTCCTACCAGAATCCAGCATCTGCCCTGTCCTGGTCTCCCAGTTTTCAGTTTTCAGCTTCTCCCAGCCCAAATCCACAGAAAACTGCTTCTGGACAGGCTCCCCTAAATATCACCTTTAAAGAGTTACTGTAATAAATCCCTACTGCCTGAGGAACTGATTTCAAACTCCCCATTCTAGCGCTCAGTGAAGTCAAACTGCTGATCTGCTCTCACTTCCTGTGGCTCCACATCATAAACATCACATTTCTTGCCAAGGTCTCTCCCTTCCCATGCCCTGCTATTCCTTCAACACCCTGCTCTGCTCATTTACTCATTCTGTATTCACTGGGAGCCCGTTCTATGGCTAAACACTCTAGTGTGCTCTGGTGATAGAACAGAAAAAAGGCAAGGTGCATGTCTTCACATAAACCAATTATTCTCAATTAATTATGCTTAAAAAACAGCTAAGAAGCTAGGTAAAAATGAAGATTAGTCCTCTACTACAATCAGCCCTCTACCCAAAGATTAATATTTGTAGATCTAGAGTGAGTCCTAAACATGTCAAGTTTACAAATACCTAGGTAACTCTACTGGACCCCACTTTGAAGAAGATTGCTATAAACTGACAATTACAGTAAGCATAAGAGACGTGCATGAAGTAACAACACAGGCTATAATGGAAACACTGTACTTTAAAGGTGGTCATATTGACTAGATTAACAAGATGACTAGAGGGACTGGAAGGAGAGTAACTTCCACGAGGCAGGAACAACCTGTTCACAGCAAGTATGAAAAGGCTGGGAACAATTAGAGTGCTGAAAATAGCTCAGTACGTTTGGATCAGAGAGTGCAGCGGGAAGGGACAGGAGATAAGCAACGAGGCTGGCCATCCAATGCAGACATGTCCTCAAAACAATCAGTCTTAAGCAAAGGAGTGACAAAATCAGACCATGTCAGAAGGATCTATTTGGAGAATGGACCTTAGGAAGGAAATTCTAGAGGGGAAGACAAAACTACTGATACCACCCAACCAAAAGGCTCTTTGCTCACTATCTCTGTAACCCCTGTACAGAAACAATGATACTGAAATCATTCCAAGGATAGGGCTCTCCCCACTGCACACTAGGCCCTTTCCACACACCTTACCCAACCCTTGAGATTCCTAGAGAAGGGCAATAGAAGGGAAAAGAGTTATGACAGTGCTAGACAATCAGTCAACAAGCAGAGGTGAGTTCACATCACTTACTCCTCAAACAGGTGAAAATCGGTGTCATTTTGTGCCTTGTTCTGCAGCAGAGATGCTCCTAGATTGGGAACACAGGCCTTTTGGTTGCATCTCTTTCAGTATGACTCTGTTGGCAGAGTTTCAATGACAGGGACTTTTTTGCTTGCTTGTCCATTGGTCTTGATTTTATTTTTCTTAAATAATATGCACCCATGTTTTAAAAACAGAGCAAATGGTATCAAGAAGTTTATAATGAAGAGCAGCAGCAGTGTTCCCTGTCCTCTGCCTTATTCGTCGTTCCAATTCTCCATAGGCAACTACTTTTAACTAGTTTGTTTCTTCTGGCACTTTGCTCCTTAGTTCTGTTTTTTCCCCTTTATTACCAGTTTTATACAATTTCATTAAGCAATGATTAGGTGTCATTTAGTTCATGGTGTATGTATATGTACATGTACCCATGCACCTGGGGCTTCTTGGATCTATGGGTTTATAATTTTGATCCATATTGGAAAATTTTGACAATTATACCTTCACATATATTTGTGAGACTACAATTACAGCGGTATGACTACCCGTGGTTGTTCTCAGACATTCTGTACTTGTTCTGTCTTTTCCCCCTCAGTTTCCTTTGGATAGCTTTGATCTGTAACTCTTCAGTTCAGGTTTACTAATCTTTTATTCTGTTAATCCCATCCAGCACTTTCTCATCTTAGACATAGTTTTCACCTATAGAAGTTCAATTTGTTTTTTTTTTTTAAAGATTTATTTATTTATGCATACAAGCACTGGGGTACAGGCCAGAGGCCTGGGGGGGGGGTGAGAGGATTCACCACAGAGAGTGGGGAGTAGAACAGGCAGATCAACAGAAGTACACTGCTGAGGGGAGCAGTGGGCACAGCAGGAGAGGTCCGCTGCGCCACACGGGTCCCCTCCCTGGCCAGCAGCAGGGATCGAACTCGCGCTGCAGTGGCTGTGGTTTGCTTCATAGTGCTTTGCTTAACCCACTGTGCCACTAGGGAGACACAATTTGGGTTTTTTTTAAAAAATAGCTTACATATCTCTAATATACTCATTTTTTTCTTCCAACTTCCTGAACAAATAGAATACAGTTATAACCTTTTAATGTCCTTGTCTACTAATTTTGTCATAGGTGTCATCTCTGTACTGGTTTTGATTGACTTATCTCTTAGATATAACCTAATTGTTAGTAATATTTTCTTCCTGCTATCTATGCCTGGTAATTTCTACTTGGATTCCAGATTTTGTGAATATTACCTTTCTGGGTGCTGGAGATTGTTTATATTCCCAGAAATTTTCTTAAATTTGGTTCTGGACTATTGTTAAATTATTTACAACAATTTAATCCTTTCAGTCTTGCTTTCAAGCTGTATTAGGAGCAATATTTGGTTTAGACCTAACTTTCTTACTACTAAGGAAAAACATTTCTGAGTAGTCTATCAAGTGTTTTGGGAATTACCAGGTTTCTCTCTCTGGCTAGTAGAAACAGAAACTATTCTTGGTTCTGCATAAATTCTAAACACTGCTCTCTCCAGTTCCTTCCAAAGGTTCTCTCCCTAACCATGCTTTTTTCTCACATGCAAATGCTAATCAGTACCCAGCTGAGGATTCAAGATGAATCCTTGGCAGGGCTCTCTCTGTGCAGCTTCCTTCTATCTGATTCTCTGCCTTGAGAACTCTAGCTACCCTGGTCTCCCTCCCCAGGAACATTTTCTCAGCTTGGGGAGTCCAACCGGGTTGCCCCTCTCTGTGCCACAACCTCACATCTCTCATGGCAATAAACTGGGCAGTCATAACCCTCAACCCATTTGATTCCTGTTTCTCAGAGATTACTGTCCTTCTTTGCCTGATTCCCAATGTTTTGAAATGTATTTTTTCACATCTTGTATACAGTTTTTTGCTTTAGTGGGAAGGTAAATCTGATCACTACTATTACATCTCAGTTAGAGATGGGACGTTCAGGCCCAGATTTCTAAATAAAAAGGCTTATGTTGCTATTACTTGACCTATGCATTTTAGGAATTTCTGCGTTTACCTAATGTGCTCAATGAGGACTTAGCTCTTAGTAACACAAATACTCCCATTTCTTCCCACTATATCATTGTCAGAAACTTATTCATCTGTGTTTGTATTTTTGTGCCTACATGTATCTACATATTTATTTTTCTGCTAAACTAAGTGGTCTACTATGTTGTTTCATTGTTGCTACTGTTTTTTCTTTGCTTGTTGGTGTTTTCCTGAATTAACAATGACTTTTTTTTTTACTGCTTCATTGGCCATCTATTTTTTATTAATTTTGCTCAAACTGACCTGTTAATTTTTTCCCAAATGCTCACACACTCTCTGTTGCATCCCCCAATTTTGCCTCTCCCTAGGACTGTGCCCTCCAAATTCACCATGCGCCTGCTGTCCTCCTGGCTTACTGCATCGCATGGCTGCCATCAGGATCTCCTTCCCTAGAGCGCCCATGACCCCTGCCCTCGGGTTTCTCTTTCTAGCTACCCCCTTGTTTGGCTGGGCTACTCTCTCCAGTACTCTCCTAAGACCAAAAGCTCTTCTGATCTGGAAATTTGTAGCTTTACATTCTGAAAAATATTCTATTGTTCATTTGATAATTTTCTCTTTAGAACCTACAGAAATCCTGTGCTTGACATTCTGAAGTGACACTCTGCTTTTACATCTTTCATCTCTCATGTTCCATTTCTTTGTAATTTTTTTCTGCTTCCTGAGAGATCTCAACTCTAACTGGTGATTCTTCTATATTAATTTTATATTTAATTTTTTAATAATTAAATTATTAATATTTCTTTCTTAATAATAGCACTTGGTATAAGCCAGACATTGTCTGAGTACTTTAATACATTACTTCATTTACTCACCAAAAAAGGCAGGTAATATTTTATCTTACTGACAAAGAAACTGTGAACCAGAGATGTTAAAAATCTTACCCAAAGTTATGCAGCTAGTATAATACTCTCTGCTATTCTGTTCAACTATATTCCATTTTATAAAGGTTATAAAAGTGTCTCATCTCCCTGGAAATATATAACTTTTAAGCTGAGATCTTTCCTGAAAATTTTATTTTTTTCCTTACTCTGATTCTTCTTCTTAGTCTTGCCTTTTTCTCCCCCTTCCCACACCCCTCATCTTTCTGTGTTTCAGTCTTTTTTGCAGTAGTATTTTGCTCAAATATCTGGTGATCTTTGGCTGTCCATTCACATTTTAGGCTGAAGCTGAAAGGTGAATGGAGATGGTCACTGGTGCATTTCACTCCATGACTACCACATAACCCCATCTTTGCTGGAGGGGTAGAAATTACAACCTTTCAGGAGAGGTTCTTATTTCTGAGATTACTATGGTTTCTCCACAGGAGGTTTCTTCATAGGAGAGAGTGTATAAACTCACTTTGAAGACCAAAGGTGAAGAATATTGTTGTAAGTCTAGCTTCAGGTCTTCTGGGAGTAAACCATGAGGACCAAGGATCCCAAAATATCCACACAACATGAGTTTTGATTCCATATCTCAACCTCCAGTGGACTTAGTGTTCTCATAGCTAGAAATCCATCAGTTCATTTTCTCCTGAGAATACAGACCCAGTATCACAGAGGAGGAGAGGGCAAACGACCTGACTGCCTGCTTGGAGGGAAGGAAAGGATCATCAGCACCGCACCTCATGCTTCTGTCTGTGGCTCCCGGTGCCTCCAGAGGATAGAGCCTCATGGGTTTGACAAGCCACTAGCGCGACTCATGGAACACACACTGAAAGCACTCTACTTTTAATTACAGTTTCATTATAAAGGCTACACACGGGGCAAGGTCTAGAAGAGTCTTGGATGCAGTCAGGACATGTCACCTCACTAGTACATGAATGTATTCACTAACCAGGAAGCACCTCTGAACTGTGGTACCCAGATTTTGTACTGATATTTCATTATCTAAAAATGCTTGACTAAATTATTGCCCATATGGCTGAACTCATTCTCAAATTCCCTTCCTATCTCTAGAGGTCTGACTGGCCCAAAGTTCCAACCCTCTAATCCTGTGTTTGATATTTCCAATGACCAGTCCCATTCTGAAGTTACCCACAATGAGGCACCTCACTAGTATTGATATAATAAAAGCACACCTATATTTTAGGGTGTCCCAAGGGTTTTTGAAGCTCTGTGCCAGGAACTGATGACAGAGACTAGACAATTCTTTATCATACTTATATTCTCTATTTTCCATATTCTATTTTTTTCTAACTACTAATGACTCATGTACTATCTTTTTTGCCCTCTTCATATCAATTTCATTCTTTTACTTCGCCTTGTTATAAGACTGGACAAAAAAGGTAGGTTTCTTCTCTGTCTGTCTCCATCACAATAGAAAACACTTGGTTTTCTACTAATTTACAGTATGGCCTTAGAAATATTGACTTCATTGTTCTAGATTTTAGTGCCCTTGACTAGAAAAAAAGGCATTAATTATAACTAAGATATCACACAAATATCAAGAGTTTTCAAGACTCTTCCCACACTTCTTGCTAACTGATTCAGACGTGAATCATTCTAAGGACATTCTCAGTACAGTACAATCAATAGATTCAGTTTTGACCAATAGATTAAAGTCAGCAAAACAAGCTGAAACATACTGGACATCCTAGGACCAAGATACTACAGTACCTTCCAATTCTAAAATTCCATGTGATTCTAGCTAGGTATTAGTCAGAAGGCAAAGTGAAAATTTTGTGGGTTATTTTAGTTCATTAGAAACAAGTAAAATTTGGGCCTCCCTGGTGGCGCAGTGGGTTAAGCAACACACTATGAAGCAGACCGCAGCCACTGCAGCACGAGTTCGATCCCTGCTGCCGGCCAGGGAGGGGACCCACATG
>JAGFMF010011644.1:681810-707915 GCA_019455555.1 Galemys pyrenaicus | reverse complement strand
CAGACCTCTCCTGCTGTGCCCACTGCTCCCCTCAGCAGTGTACTTCAGTTGATCTGCCTGTTCTGCTCCCCGCTCTCTGTGGTGAATCCTCTCACCACCCCCACACATCTGACCTATACCCCAGTGCTTGTATGCATAAATAAATAAATCTTTAAAAAAAAAATAAAAATAAAAAAAAAAGAAACAAGTAAAATTTACCAGGTGTCAAAATAGTAACTGGTTATTAAATGAATTTTGGGGGGAAAATATGTGAAGTCATCACTTTTTAAAACTAGTGTTAGGAGTAGCTAGCATTGTCACAGGAGTTGAAAGAATGAGAAGGAAATAAGGAAGAAAGGCGTTATGCTTTATAGAGTTTCTCACATTCCACTCAACATTAGCATAGAGGAAGAGTTACATAGTGAGGACTCCATCTCCAGGATTTTAACTTCAACAACAGGAAAAAAAATGTAGATTTCTCACCTGAGAGAGCGTATGGGTCACAGGTCCACAGAACCTCTAGTAAAGTCCATGGTAATTTCAAACCTAAGGATTAAATTTACATGCTAATCATGTAAATATTCAGATTTAATGTTCATTTTAAGTTTTCAAAGGATACCTGATACAAGAGTTACTTTTTAAAGAGTTTTTGTTTGATTTGATAACTTGCCTGTACATGGGAAGGAAAAAAACCTGGATAGTACAAATTAGATAGAAATATTTCACACAGATTAAACCAGGAAAAGTGGATATAATGATAACAGCAACAAGAGGAGTGAGTCTTATAACAGACAAGAAAAGGTTCCCATCAAGTCTCGGATTGCTGAGAGGGCACTGACGGGTTCACATATTTCCTTCCTCTGGCACAACCTCTCAAGGAGGAACAGCACCATGGCACCGGGATGCCTCGTGTTGCAGACAGAGAAAAGTGGGTTACAGATAACACACCCCAAATTCCCTCTTTACAGACAGGTCTGAGGTAACTTGGTAGTACACAAAGAAGAAGGAACTATGGAGAGAAGACTCTTCTATAACCTTCCTCTTCTCACTCCCTTAGGAGGAAAAAGCTAAAGGTTACCATCTACTGACCAGCACAAAACCAAATGGGCTGAGGAATCCAATAATCACTTCTTTGGGTTCAACTCAAATCAGGACTTTAAAAGAAGGGCCAGAAGCATCGAAGCAGTATTTTCCAGATAAGACTCAGGAGACTGACATGTAACAGAGGGTTAGAGGCTCTTTTCAGGAATGAAGAGTACACATTTGGGCAGACCATCCTTGAACTTGAGTCCCTTGAAAGTCCCATTTCTACAGCAGATAGCTGGATCAAAAGGAAATTCCCCTGTTCCAACATTCCTGCAACCAGAATTGAAGAGGTAAAAGGAAAAAGAGAAATTCTTTGTATACTTTTCATGAGGTCCCATTCATATGTATAGCCTTATTAAGGATTAAGATGATTCCTGTTCATGCTTGCTGACGTATATCCAAGATTATCCTGCTAAATCTCCTGAAATGCCAAGTGGGAAACAAATGACAATTGTTCTCTTAAAAGATCTTTGTTTCAGACTGTGTGACTGTAATGGCCTGTTGGGTTCCTGCAAGTGCCAGTCTGGAGACAGCAATGCAAAGAGGAAGAAAGCAAAGCTCTGCAAAGCAGCAGACAAGGGTCCAACCCCCCAAACCCAGGGCTGGTCTTCCAGCCAAATGCTAAAACAGGATGCCAAAACTAAGGGCAGGCTGGACAAGCAGCCAAAGGCAGAGCCAGAGGATCATGAGCCCTCAGCCCAGAACCGAGCAGAAGTTTCAGCAATTGGGGCCAACTGTGCCCATAACTGAATTTGGGACTGCAGAGGGAATAAGACCTCTTGGCATAGGAGAACAGGAGGCAGAGCTGCCAGCAGGTCCTCATGAAGACCGAAGCATACATAACCAGCATAGCACAAGGCCGACGTCTGACTGTCTGGGGCTTCTCCAGCCCCAGTCCCTCATGCAGGGCCCCCCTCATTTGTAGAGGGGAACCTGGACTCCCTCTCTGAGCAGCCATGTGAGACCCAATCCTCCCTCCCAGAAGTGTCCACCCTTTGCAAGCTAAACACAGCATGGGGGGATACCCCAAATCAGCCCTGCTCCCTGTCCCAGCTTTCACTGCCTTGATCTGCACAGGAAGCCCTGGTCTTGCAGCCAATATTTTCCCAGGGAAGAAGGGGGTTTTCAATTTGAAGAAACTCTTACAGGTCCACTCTTGCCTTTCTAATGTAAAGACTCAGCCCTTAGAGAACAAATGAAAGCATTTATTAAAATAAATGTATTTTCACTGGCACTTGTTTCTTAACTTCTGTTCTATCAACTTCTTCTAACGGATTTTGTAATGGAATAGCTAAAATAACATACTAATAATTGTATATTCATTAAATCTGCTTAAAAGCATTTGTCTTCATTGTTGTACAAAGCCAACTGACAGGAATGTAAAATTGGGAGCAAGAGTCAAAAGAAGCTTAAGGATTTATTTTAAATCTACAACCTGCCCCAAGGCCCTGGAGAGTAACAACTGCCACAGGTTCACTGCAGTCCTAGGGTGGCATCAGAGAAAAGGCCTCAAGACAACAATAGAGCAGGAGGAAGTATTTTTAATTCATCTTCTTGAGAAACAGATTCTGAAAGAACTTGTTATCCAAATGCCCTCCAGTTAGCTTAGGTTCAGCAACAGGGTACAGCAATCCTTTTGAAGGTCGTGTTGAAGAGAAGAGGAGGGTTCACACACTGAAATTAGGCTGCTGAGTTGGGCTTCTTCTGGGTGTGGAATTCAGGGAAGTTACCCCCTTTAAGCTTCCATGCCTTGTGCATAAAATGGGGATATAAGAGCTACCACTTACTGAGCACATATACTATACCAGGTTCCATTCAAACACTGCCTATTTCCACTCAGTCTTTGCTAACAACCCTAAATCTTATAGGCCACATTAGCCCATCTGGTCCTCACAATGACCCTACAAAGCAGGGTCAATGATGATCGGTTTTACAGATGGGGTAACCGAGGTACGGGGAGATTAAATCTCATCATAAGATTGCCTATCACGTAAATATTCAATAAAGGGCCTCCCTTGTGGTGCAAGGGGGTGAGCGGCACACTGTGGGGCTTCTGCGACTGCTACAGGGCAAGTTAGATCCCTGGCCAGGGAGGGGAACTAATGGCGCAGCAGACCTCTCCTGCCTCACCCGCCGCTCCCCTCAGCAGTGCATTTCAGTGGATCCTCCTGTTCTGTTCCCCGCTCTGTCTCTGGTGAATTCTCTCACCCCCTGCACTTCTGGTCTGTATGCCAGCTCTTGTATGATAAATAAATAAAACCCTTTAAAAATAAGTAAAAATTCAATAAATACAGTTATTTTCTTAGCATTAAGGGTTTCATAAAAACTTAAGCAAGACAGAAGGAGAAGCAGAATGGACAGAGCAAAAGCATACAGTTTAGTCTTAGTTCCCAGTTCCCAGGTAAATACGCTGTACACCAGCTACCTCTTCACTAAGTCTGTCTCTTGCTTCCCACAGAGCACATGCAAACACACATGCACGCACATTTTCTCACACACAAGCCCTCAAGTTCACCACATATGCCCATATCCTGCCAAGTCCCAGAGACTTTCTGGCAATGCTGGACAAACTTGAGATTCAGAGATGCTGCGACTCACCAAAAACCGCAGGTGGGCCAGTTTAGCATGATCCTTTGATGTCCTGTTTGGTTTACTGAGCAAATTTAAGCGCTTATTTTGACTTTCAAAGTGTTGCTTGCTGGTTCTTTTTCTTAACCAGCAGATACGCAGCATCTGGTCATGTTTCAGCATTGCTCGTACACCTGCCCACAAGGCTCCTCACCAGGAGCTGACAGGAGGACTCCTGGGCAGACCACACTATTTTCAGACAAGGGAATTGAGACTGGCTCAGGGCAAAACATCACACACAAATGTGATTTAATCAGAACTGAAGGAGACCTTGGCAGACACCTGGTTAAAACCCTTCCGAGACCTTGAAGGGGCTTCCCAGATGTCACACAACCAAAGGGGGCCTTGAGCTGAGATTCCCTTATCCAGAGTTCAGTTTTCTTTCCACTGTACCTCACACTTCTCAGCCTACTACATCATCTATAAAACAAAACAAAACAAGTGTACATTTCTCCTTTGCTTCATAGCGTCTTCCCCCCGTGCGAACAGAGGAGCCCAACACTGTGAGGGGAAGAAGAAAGAACAATAGAGAACAGGCTCACAGTATTGTTAAAGGATGCTTGGCCATGAATCTTATGGAAAAAAGATTTTGATTCCCAAATTAAAAAGAAAAATGCCAAATCTCTGAAACGTAGTCAGATTCCCACAACTGCCCTTATTGAGAAAGTATAGAAATCACTCAGGTAGTGAATAAGTCTTTCCAGAATGTTCTTCATGAGCAAGCACAAAACTTCAATCCCTAAAAATTAAATCTTTCTTCTGTGCTTGTGGCTCCTTTAACTGAACGATTCACAGATGGACTGCAGAGCCCTGCATGTGTCTGGGCCTTCAAGGATGGGGAGCAGAACACTGCTTCCTGCACCATCTGGTTCACTGTTCCCAGCTCCAGCCTAGACTCCCACTCCAGCCGAGTAATCAGAAGAAATCACAAGAACACCTCAGGGAAAAGAATCTAGGACGCAGACTTAACTTCCTCTAAGGAGGATCAAACACTGAAGACTGTTCCTTTTCAAGTTTTATTAATCCTGGTTCATAATTTCCACCACATCATTAGTCATTTCCTATTTCTGAAGGGCTGGCAGCAGTCACCAAGGCATCAGGCAGTAAAGGGCCAGATAACTGTGCCACCTGTGTGCCGTATTGACAGTTACCCACAACCGCATCTGGGTGAGAGGCTAATGTGCTTTTTCTAAAAGGCAAGCCATTTAGAAGTGCAGCCCAGTTTTTGATCTCTTGCTAAATACTTTTATCCACATCATCTCCCCATCTGGGCCTGGAAGTCATCATGTGACCTGCGGTACTTTGAAAAGAAAGCAGCAAAAGTAACAACAGCAAATCTGCCATAACTGTGGGGCAGGGTGAGCTCTCAAACCCCTTCCCATGAAAGGGAGGGAGTCCCTGTCTCTAGCTGGGAAAACTGTAGGAGCTGAGGTTGAAAGAAAGAATGAAAAGTGCCAGGAATGATGTCAAGCAAGACCCCTTTTAAAAAATAAAGATGAAATATAATTTACAAACAACTTCAGAGCCACCTGGTAAGACTAATTCCAAGTCCATAATGGATAAACTTAGCCACAGTCAAGGAACATTTCAATATCCCATTTACCTAAGGTCAGAGGGCCTCCCCCCAATATAAAATCCCTCAGGAATCCCACCTGACACACAGGCAAGGTGCTGGGGGCAGGGTTCTATCTCCAGCACAAATGTAGCAAAAGGGCTACAAACTTGAGTTCTGGGCTAACAACAAAAGAGGTACGCAAAAGATTCCAAGAGATATGGCCAGTACCCAGAAACTTCTGGGCGACTGTCAGGGAGACACAAAAAGGGCTCATTTGGGGATATCTGAATTTTTAAAAGACTAACCCCTAATACCTGGCCTCAAACAGCATTTCCATCTGTATAATCCCAAGTCCTTTGCCAAAACTTGGATCATCACATCCCTACAAAGCAAAGAAGGATCTTCCCAAACTTAATTGCTTCTCTCATGAAAGACAATTTGAAGATAGCAAGTTAAAGAGGATAAATAGCTTTCTCCTTGTTACCATCCCCACCAGACCTTTTCTCCTCTCAGAGTTCTACAGCCTGGCGTGGCATTCGGAGTATTAGAACTGAGCCAGCACAAGTGTTCATGTCAGCAAACTCTCCAGCACCCTTCTCCATCCTTGTCTAGCAACGGTAATACTGGGAGATTGTGAAAATGCAAATCCACAAGATGTGCTATCAGCAGCTATGGAACAGGAATGGAAAAGTTGGGGAACTTGAATTCCTTGTTACTAATTTCAAAGTGCAAAAAGCATCAAAACACTATTTATTACTTTTTGAGGAGCCTGTTCCACATATCTGACCTCTTTTGGTCTCTCACATGCTATTTGGAAATGACTAAATTTTCAAACTGGAGTTTTTCCTTTTGACTACATACACAAATACATACAGATACTATCCCGGTCTTTGAATGTGAGATGAAATAAAATTTATAAAGGTTTTAAATCCTTGGGTTCTACTCTGATTTTCCCCCCTCTGGATTTTATGTGGTCAATCCATTTTGTCAAAGTACCTGTTGATAATTATCCTCTAGTCTTTTTTTTTTTTTTCCACAAAAGGCCTGAAAGATTACAACATACTCGTGCTGGCAAAACACACCAGTTGTCAAGAGTGAACCCTTAATTCCTTTCCTACAATTTAACTCATTAAACTCTCATCAGACCTCCTACTTCCCTGTCCATATCCCCTCCAGAAAATCAGGTACTGAGGGCTAAACACGCCTACTTCACCATTTAAAAGTAAATCAGCCTCACTTAAGAGTGCCTTCTGAGTTGCTGGGCGTTCTAGCCTCTCAGTGAAATTAATCCTAATGATTCATTAGCTCTGCATGACGAAAGGCCCAGTCTCACAGATCCTGATATGGCTGATGTTTACTCACAAGGCCTCTAAATCACTCTGGCGCAGTCATTAGGGCTTTAGCTTGCCTGTTTCCAAGCCTCCCCCTGTCAGACTCCCCCACCCTTACTGCAGTTGTTGTGGTAGGTGAAACCGTGTTGATTTTTATCTGCATGGCAACCTCAAGCTCCCACAGGTTCCAAACTGATCAAGTGGCCTTCAAAAATGTCTCCACTTCTTCTTAAAAAGGCTAAGCCAAGCTCTGTATGATGGAGACAGAAAACAATCCCTTATCATGTCGGAAGTAATACTTGTGGTTATCTGAAGCAATGGTAATCATATCATACACTTTATCTGTGAGTGGCTTTTTCCTTCCAGGGGTAGGAATAGAAACTTCTTCTCCTTCATAATGAGCACTATTCAAACTCCAGCAGGCAGACTCTGCATTTGGCGACATGCCATTTCCTAGCATAAGCACATAATCATCTCAAAAATTGTAGCATGGCAGAGAACAGGTACAAGTATTTTCTGAAAATGAGGTTTGTAACAGGGATTGTCTGTGTTAGGGCATTTTGGGTATACAGAGTTAACAAGAACTTGCAACTGGTGCCAGTCCACTTAATCCAACAGAGCCTTGTGCTGGGATTCAAGGGAGAGGACCCAGGAAACAATATAAGCTTTTTCCCCTGTCAGTGCTCCTACACCAAGAGAGAAAAGCCCCCTGCTAT
Source organism: Galemys pyrenaicus (assembly GCA_019455555.1). Taxonomy (NCBI): domain Eukaryota; kingdom Metazoa; phylum Chordata; class Mammalia; order Eulipotyphla; family Talpidae; genus Galemys; species Galemys pyrenaicus. The sequence goes on along the minus strand of JAGFMF010011644.1, from coordinate 700,620 downwards.
TTAATTCATCATCGCTCTTTCTGACAGATACGGTGGCTGTCCACACATGACATCAAAACATATGCTCTATCAGATTCTTAGCACTCCAGAAATCTTGAAAATAAAATTCACGAACAGCATCATTTACTGAGGATAAGTATCCAAACTTGTGGTCTCTTTGGCTCATCAGACATGCAAAACAGCATTAGGTATACACATCAACTGGAGCCTAATAGGTCAAGCCCTTCAGTGTCTGTCTACAAGAACACATTTTCAGAAGCAAAGTAAAACAAAGTTTCCTTTTTCAAGAGAGAGACATTTCCATCTTTGTCAGACTGGAAAACTAGAGCATGGTGCCAGGTGCCCTGCGAGTTTAGCAAATATTGGCGCAGAACAATGAAGGACTAAGGATTTTGGCTTTCCTCATGCTTTCGCCCAGGGAGGTATCCCACTGCACCCTTGCCCACTTCCACATACTAGTTTCTCACTGCATTTTTTGTCCGTGGTCCTAGACTAACTATGTAATATTAACACAAGATCCTAGAAGTAAAATGAGCCCCATTTGCCAAACTATAGCTACAGATTGACCACAGTGAATTAAGGTTGCTAAGGGTGAAACAAGGCATGTTAATGCCTAGGACAGTTGCATTTTGTATCTCCTTCATCAGGCCTGTGTCTGCCTTTCTGTAATGTTAGCATATTGTATAATGATATTCTATGCAATCCAAAAATAACCCAAACTACTTGTTCTGCTTCAGAACAGAAGTATGAAAATCAAATTTGTACAAATGTTAGTTAGGCCACAAAACACAGACCTTAGTGAAACCTACGAAGTGTTTGTGGAATATTTCTGCAATATGTAAAAAATGTCTATTAGATTTCTACTTCATATAAAATTATCTTTATCGAATTTAGCTGCTAATTATTAAATATGTGCAGGTTTAGAGACCAGACCATTGAAACATATAAAGCACTATGAGTGAAAGTCAATCTTAATCAGTTGGCAGCCTCCACTGAATTAGGTAAGAAGCAGAAAATTTTAAATACGTTGGAAGATTAGATAAAAGGAAGAACTTCATGACAATGAAGAATGTTAAATATTGAACTCTACAACAAATGCCCTAAATTTCTATTCCAAAAAGCTCTAATTTGGGGCTGCCTTATATGGCTTTAAAATGTTTTCAAGAGTCACGAGGAATGATTTCAGATTGCTTATTGAAGTCCCTCCCAACAGTATGGATCTTCCATCAACACATACACCTGCAGAGGGCTGCCTGTTAGGGAGTTCACAGTCAGCACCTAACCCTGGAGAACAGACCTGACAGCTTTAAGTTTAACATTCATGAACATAATAGATGCACTTTTCTCTAAATGACAAGATGTCTGTAATAACCAATCTCAGGCCAAAAGTGGTATAACACAGGCTGATGAGAAAACAGGTTAATCTAAAATATTTCTGATCTGTAGAGAAATAGAGACAGCAAAGGGGCTTCTGAAAATAAGTTATTTGTTCCTAACCCCTGCTTCTTCGCTTGGAGCTATTTCTTAAGAAAGAAGCTGCTTCCTTCCCTAACCATATAAAACGATCCCTGAAGTTATTTATAGTGCTCATGGCCCGGAGGCATCACTCGGTTCCCCCACCACAAGCCCAACCATGTGTTACTATATTAAAAAATGTGAAAAAGTAATTATGGGGTATGGGAGCCAGTGTCTGCACACACAACCTGCCAAAGAGGAAGTGACAGGAAACTTATGCTCCTCATTGCTGCTCAAGCACTGCCCAGGCTCCAGGCTCAGAAGAAAGCAATCTGTTCCAAGAAATAAGAGAGGAGTCTGCCCTGGTGAATCAGAAATATCCCTGTTCCTGAATATACAGTAAACTGGTTTCCATTCCCAGGTCCCCTCAGTTGGTCAGACTTTCCAGTCACGTGGCAAGACCACTCATGGCGTCCTCCTATGACGACTCAGCCTAGCCGCCTGCCTCAGCTCCTGATGGTCTGAGCAGATTGGGCCATGTGAGGTTCTGGACTTGGGTGAGAGTTGGAGACCACTAAAACTGGTACCTAGGGCCCTGTACTGCCACTCTCAGATCCTGACTTGGCCACCTTGTCCTAAATCTAGCTTTGTTCCTCTCTCGTCTCCACCCTTGCTTCTTTGCCCGCATGTAGAATTTGTGAACCACCCAGGGCTGACTTGCGGACCGTCATCTGCACATTCACAATCCCCTCGGCTCTTCCCTTGGAAGATGGACCCTATCACTTTGGGGAGACCCAAGCATTCTGCCTCTTGATGTAGAGAAACGTATTCCAAATATCTGCCCCCAGAGAGTAGAAATGCACCAGGAAGAGAAACATTTACTACGAGATATTATATTTCCTCCCCAGGACCTCCGATAATCTATCTCTGGTCTAAGCTACAACAGGCATTCCTTTCTGATGTCTCAGGAAAAAAGAGACCAGCTCTCATAAGAGCACCCTGAAATCCTGCTATCTCAGGAAAACTTCACTTGGAAGTAAATATTTGTTGTCATTTCAGAGTTCAACCAGATGACTAAACGCTTCACTACAAGGACTCCAAGGAAGCAAAAACTTACACTAAAGTGTCTTCTAAAAACTGATTTATAGAAATCTCTTTCAATTACTTTTTTTATACCCAGGAAAAAGCTGAGAAATCTCTTAAACAATGTTTTAAAGAAAAGAGAGTCACAGAAAACAAAAAAATGCAGAGGCCCAAGAGGGCTGTGAAAATGTCCTCTCTACTTTATTAATATAACAAAATAAATTGAATTAACCTGTTTCCCTCGTGGATAATATTCTATGGGCATGAAATGTAGCTCCATATTATAAACACATCAGGCTTAAGTTCTCATTGTACATGCTGCAGTTTTAGAATGTGAGTGAATGCTGATTTCAAAAATTCCCTAACAGTTTTTCCTCCAAGTTGGTTTTTCAACTCAGGGCAATAACATATGTACAGAATTTAAACAGATATCAACTGATACAGCTGGAAAGAAGACTAAAATCAGGGGGAAAGAATCTTATAAGGCAGATCCATGGCAGCCTTCCACAGTCAGAAACTGGTTTATAGCTTTCTGAGATGCCCTGTTGACCTCTCAAAGATCTGTAAAGGAGCTTAAGTTATCTCATTATCCCAGTTTTCCCTCTTTCATCTCTGCCTCCTAAATCCCCTTTCTTCACCACTGTAGTATTCACAGTGCCATCTGCTGGTTATAAGAAGTATGCTCATGTCTATCAGTTCTTTGGGGATTTTGTTAATTAAAATCAATCAATGACTGTTGGAAAAGCCACAGGAACATACCCTTCAGATATAATTTTTTTAAAAATATGACATGAGTAAGATACCAATTCATGGAGATGTAACACGATCCCATATAGTCTCCTGAGGCAGAGACACTGCTATTTTAAGGGCAATTTCTACCTAACTCTATCTAACATTTGGCAAATTTGCTTCATGCAGGTTGACAATACCAGCTGTTGTCAACCTGCCAGAAGCCATGGAGCTGCCTTATATTTTTAAAGGTAATTAACAAAACTATCAAAAATTTTGAAAATTCTACATTTTCTTGTACCCACCCATTCTGGAAGTTAATGCTCCCTTTCTGAGACAAGTGTCTTCTACTTTCAAAAGATATAAAATTTGCTATCAGAATTAGTTAGGAATAAAGACTGAAATCAATCCCTTGATTTCGTTTCGTAACAATCCGGTCTCCACTGAGCATGCGAGCCCCTCCCCCACCCCCACCTGAAATCTGCCGGCCAGACACACAATGACAGGCACCAGAGCATCGACAGGCATGTGTGAATGCGATGCTCCCCCTCCCACACTCAGCCCTTCGGACGGTTCAGCTATTTTCCATGTGTCAACAATCTGCCATTTGCATCCCAGGCCTTAACTAGGCAAAAGATAAGACAGGATAACCTTTAGAACCCACACTGATGAATATGAATGAGGTCATTCCTGCAAGCTTTCTTGTGGGACACAGCAACACCCCGGGAAAACATTTTTGCTGCGAGGCTCCTGACAATCATTAGCTAATCAAGCTTTCTAACGATCCCCTGGAGTCTAGACTGGCAAAAGGTCATTATACCTCTAGCAGGTAGGCAAACTAAGAGATACAAAGGTTTGAATTGACATGAAAATTAAGGAGCTGCAAGAAGCTTCTCACTGACTGTAAATACATACCAAGAAATACACCCCAGTCAGGAAGCACTGAAACCTTTGGAGGGTACTGAGTCAACCATTATGTGGAATGATTTTATCAGGTTCAATGATTTCAGAAGTGTATTTTGACCAAGTAAAATGTTTGCAACTGAGGGATCATTTTAAAGAAATTTCTGTATTTATCAATTTAGGATTTATTTGGGGAGTCGGTTGAATTTCTTTCTCCATACCGCTTCTCAGTTAAAGATTAAACCTGGAAACTACAGATAGAAGATAGAGATTACAAATGTAATCTGCAGCCTTTAGAGCCTTTATGGTCTATCTAGCATTTTCTCTTAGTTTTGTTTGCATTTACGCTCCTCTTTCTAAAGGTAAACTGGACCCTGATAGTTCCCTGCCTTTTGCCAAATCCAGTAACTGTCACAATTTCTTTTTTTAAGCCTGTAAATTCAAAATAATTTCTGTCAAGTTGGTAAAACTCCAACCAGCTATTTATCGCTGCAATTAAAGTGATTTTTTTCATCTGAATACAACCCTGACATGGGGTAGAATTATAAGAGTTCTATATAAATCTATTTTGATAGATAAGTTCCCTTTACGCACATATTCTTGTACTCAATACAATTTTGTACCAAACACAACTTTACATTCTCACTATGCATTCTAGAATTATGTAGACTGAGAAATTGTTGGTCAAATTAAATCAGTGGTCACTATCTAAACGGAAAAATGAACTTAGGATTTTCCTTTAAAAACAAGCAATCACCTAGAAAGCAGGGGGAAAGGAAGCAAATAATCACACAAAATAAGCCAAACCCATGGTAGAGGCAGACAAAGTCAAATATATAAGACTTCAAGAAAATGGTGCAGCAAAGAATGTTGTATTACAAGCATTATTCTTATATCATTACTGCTGCTTCCTGAAAATACTCAAAGTGCCAATATTTGTTCACTTCACAGAGGATTCTCTCCTCTCAGTCGAGGAAGACCTTAGGAGCAGTACACTTAGCACTCAGCAGTTATTTGACCTATTTTACTAATGTGTTTGGGAAGGAGGTTAATTAACAGTGGATGGCTGTATCCTTAAGCTTAATTTTTCCAACAGCCCTGCTCATAAAAGGAAAAATTGAGTATGTATTGAAGGAAGCAAGCAATTAAGTTGCACAAATAGTGAGCTCATTGAACTGCAGCTGACTTCTATCATGTCAAAGAACAACTAAACACAGAAGCAATAAAAAGATTGTTGCCACGACCACCACTGAGAACCCACTGGCAATAAAGATGAATAACTTCCTACTTGAAGATTACTTGATTAAAGCTCTTTAGAAACCAAATGTTACACATAGGCATAAATGGAGCAAAATATTTTAATGCATGTTTGGCAGGTTCAGAAACATTTTATAGTCAATTTTAAATGAAGGTTTATACAACAACAGTAAACTCCACTTAAAACAGCCTTTCCAATTGCTGTTCTTGCAAGCAAGCGCTAGTGGTCCCGAGGAAGGGCTGAACCATACTGTGGGATACACGTCCCATACCCAACTGAGAAAGGGGAGGGACAATGGGGAGCGGAATTCCACAGGACTGGGTCCTCTGAAACCGAACCCAAGAGCAGAGCTAGGGAAGCCCATTCAGATGGCTGTGACCCTTGAAGGCAAGTAAACAGACTCCCTGTAGCAATAACCAGGAAATCTCTTTCTCCCCAGCAATCTTCTGCTCCTCTTCCCACCTCCCAAAGCTCCAAAAGGTCAAGTTTTAGCCCAAGCTGCCCTTCAAGAAAATGTACTCACATCTAGGAGTTCAATACAGGTTGGCATCAGAACTGGCTCCCAGGACTATCAGTGTCAGTGAGGTGGGATGGGCATGATTTGACAAGGAAAATGTGTCTGACAGAGGACTGAGCTCTCAACTTACAAGTGTCTGTGGGCATGTCTGGAGAATATCAGCTCCTTTGAGGGCTAGATCCCAGCACTTACCTACTGTGTTTAAAGGGCTCAACACAGAGAACGATAGGAAAAAAAAAAAATGATTTTGCCCTAAGAGTTGCTTATAAGTTAACATAAGACATAAGATGATGATGATGATAAGTTGCTCTTTGCATTGCTGCCCTCTAACTTACTGCTGTGGAGAATTAAAGCCAGCCTGTTGCAAATAGGCCGGTCTGCCACCCATGTCTATCCTTTCTCCATTATCTTCAGCTCTAAAATGGGAAGGGCACTGAAATGTTTTTCTTTTGAGCATTGCCCTTCCACTTAGGCTTTCAGGGGTCATAATCCTACAAAGAGATTTTGATGAGCAGTTCTCCCCCTCTTCAGCCCCAGCCCTCTCCTTCCTACTCAGAAATGTTGCTGTGAGTTTCCCCAAAGCTTCTTTCTTTTTGTTCCACAGAGTCCCCATCAATATGCTGGGTGTGCAGTAGGTGCGGTAGGTGTTTCTAATACATGCTATTTGGCTAAAATCATCCTTTTTTGGAGGTTTATTTTATCTTAACCATCCCTGCTGCAATAACAAAAGATATCAAAACTGGAGAAGCATTTTATTTTAAAGCTTGAGAGGGTGTGGGGGGTAAAGAAAGGAATCATAATGTTCTTAATTTCTTAAGTAGGAAATGGGGCCCAAAATGGTCTGACTTAAAGCACAAAGTACTTAAGTCTGCAAGTCGCTAGACAGAACTACCCATTAAACACTGTTTTCTAGAGACCCAGAGCTAAATTTGCTGTGATTTTTAAATACCTGATTTGATTTACAAACTAAAGTCATATTGCAAATGTCCAAATGGCCTTATCAGATAAAAAAGTTGATCTTTGAAATTTGTAACACAGCTCCTCACCACCTTTTAAGAGTCCTGGCCACTGGATAAATGGAAAGAATCTGAATATTTACATGAATTACATTCTGCTAGTAAGGAGGAAAACAGTGGTGCAGTCCCTTCCTTACATTTGGTTCTTCCACCGTGAAGCCAAGCATGGACTTTGAAGTACAGGCTCTCCACTAAGACTTTCTAACACTGTATTGTAGATGGAATGAATTGTACAGAGCAGGAAAGAGGGTGGAGAAAGAAAGAAACCACAGTGCAGAGATGGAAACCTTCTGCTCTCTGGAAACCCCTCCAGTCTTAGGTTCGCTATGCAAACTCCAAAGGCCAAGATGAACCTCTCCACCCCCCTATTACCAGAACAAGAAAAATGCCCAGGAAAGCCCACGGTTTCCTTCCTCCTCAAGGAGAGGAAGCAGCAGAGGTAGCAGATGCCCATTTGCAGCCATCAGTTCCTTGGGGGTTGGTGTCCATTTCCACCCACTGGGATGGAGTCTGGAAACTTCATAACCGGCAGGAGATCAGGATGCAAGACTCTATCTTGGCTCCAACTCTGGCTTTATAACAGCTAGCACTGTCTCTAACTCTGAGAATACTATAAGCATTAGTAAGAATTTCAAATTACCTCATCCTTAAGAGTTAGGTCACAGAGTCTATCTTGAGTAAGGCTGAAGATACTCTTCAGAAGTACCATGAGATTATGGAGTAAAATAGAAATACATTCAGAAGTGATCAAGAGCAAGTAGACTTTTCTAGCTCTCATTTGGAGAGTTAGAAAATGCCAAGGTCCTAAATCAAAAGCAAAATAAGGTATAATCCCAAAAACAGAATCTAGAATAAATAGTTGTGACAACATTGTTTAAAAAAAAAAGATGTGTTTAATCAAATATGTTAAAAATATCCATTTAAGTACTCACTGGTTTTTTCCCTCAAATCACCTTCTTCTAAATTTCTTTATCTCAACTTATGGTTTCTCCATTTACCAGCACTAGAGACATCTGTGGCCCCCACCACATCCAATTCTAGACTCAGTATGTCCTTTGGATTATTCTCACTTCTGATTCACTGTCATTGTCCTACATCACATCTTCGATACCTGGGTTATGTTAATTGCTCCTCACTGGGTCTGCTATCACCATTTGCTTTCTCTCTACTCCAAGTCCTCGCTCACATCCCTGATAGTTACGTTTCTAAAGTATAATCATGGTGCACCTTCTCAATCCAAAACTATTACTAACTTTCTGGGGTTTTTTTAGAATGAAATTCAAACCCTCAGCATAGTATTCAAGGTCCCTACTAAAATGAAACTTTTCTATACGTTCTCCTCACACAAAGCTATTCCTCTAACCAAAACAGATTAATCTCCTTTCCTAGATCATAATGTCTAAAATAAGACAAGCATATCCTATTTGTTTTTTACACTAAGAGAAGCAGTACAGAAATTGTGAATTTTCACTAAAAACTGAACTATGGTTAAGACTCAGGATCAAGGAGGGCTTGGATGAAAAGAAGATAGCTAAAAAAAAAGCCACCCAGGGACCTTCCTGGTGGCGCAATGGTTTAAGCACAGCACTATGAAGCAAACCACAGCCACTGCAGCAAGAGTTCGATCCCAGCCGCTGGCCAGGGAGGTGACCCACATGGCATGGCAGATCTCTCCTGCCTCGCCCACTGCTGCCCTCTGCAGTGTGTTTCAGTTGATCTGTCTGTTCTGGTTCCCACTCTGTCTCTCACCCCACCTCTCCACACCACTGGTCTGTACCCCAGTTCTTATATGCATAAATAAATAAATCTTTTTTTTAAAAAAAAAAGAGCCACCCAAACTGAAGCCCATTAACACGTTCTTTTATAAAAGAATAGAAATGGCCTAATCCTTTGCCTCCCAACATTTCTGTATTCACACATACTTGCAAAGGCTTTGACTCTGCTGAGAACTGTCACCCTCATGGAATGGAGAGACCATCTCTTTTTTCAGCAACAGTTACTTAAATGATGAATTTTATAGTGTTCCATTAACACTCAACAGATAAATATCACAGTAAAATGATATATAGAAATACAATTTATATGCACACACATCTTAGACACTATTTCCATTTAAACATCTCACGCAGACATCTACTGATATCTTAATAAAACAAATATCCGATTCATATTTTTTGCCATCATTCCAATAAGGAAAAAACCCAAGAACTAGAACTATCTCTTTAGCCCTATTAGCATTAAGAAATGAAATTCCCTGTTACTCAGATCTGAGATGGGCTTATTGCAGTTCTCATTCTCACTTGGAATGAAAAAAAAGGAACTCAAACTTCCAAAAGAAAACCATAATTTTCCAACATCTTCTCATATGAATCTTGCCTCTCCTCTAAAACTTTTGAGTCAACTCTTCCTGAGATGAATCATGTTAAGAAATGAATCTCTTAATTGCACCATATAAGTTAAACAGTAAGCCATGACCTCATCACCCTGGACATAATAAAAGGGCAGAGACACTCAGGCATTTCAACAACATCTTAATTCCTGCACTGTTCTGGTTTATTATAAAGCAGGCCTGTGTTCAGGAAGACATTTTTTAAGCTGCTTTTATCTCCGTTTTGCATGTTAGCAGATCTCTTGGTCTCATATCTCTGCAGATAGAGGTCTTAAGTGTGCAAAAGCTAAGCAGGCAGGTCAATGAATTTACCTGAGAAAGAAACCAACCCAGTCCTGAAAATGGCGCATGGACTCAAAAGCTAGGAGTAGAAGGACATTAAATTCCACTATTACTCCCCAAGCTCATGCCAAAAACAAAAAAACAAAATACACAAACAAAACCCAAAATTGGACAAATATCTGAATGGCACAGCCAACAGAGAAGAAGCAATACGAAGGTAGTATATTTGAGTTCGAGAAGAAACAGGACTGAAGCACAATACCACTTTCCTTGAGTATTGGATCATTTTATAAGTCTTGATTTACCATGAAGTCCTCCTTCTGATGATGACTAAGTAACATTTTCATGTTGGAAGTAGCTCTGGCAAGCCCCATGTATTCATAGAGACCTCTATAGAGTACGTCCCAGATGAGCACAAATAACTATCTACTCTGAACCTGGTACCAATGAATAAGCAGCTCTAAGATTATGGCACAATGAGAAAATAAATTCTTTGAATAATTCTGCAAGAAAGGGAATATATTTGTGGCCTATCTACAAATAACTCCAAATATAAATATTTCAGAGTTGCTATTTTCACCTGTAAAAAAAAATCACAAAAAATGCAATTAACTTGTTCGGAAGGGAAAATACACCCAGCATATCAAGAAGACATAGAGAAGCAGCCACCAGTAACATCAGCAGTATTCAATAATTTGATAATTCCATAAGCTCAAACACTGACCTGCAGTGAATATTCTTCCTTGGTGTCATTTCCTAGCCATGCAGCTCTATTGCTCCAAGTGTTTTAGAAGGTGCTTTTGATTGCAAAAAGCTGCAAGCTTGTTATTTTGTATTCTACTGCTTATTCCCGTCAGATTCTGAACCAGTGGACCTTCTATCCTGAATGCTCCAGTTAGAACTGCATCTTCACCTTTAGTTTGAGCTCACAGGAGCAAGTGGCAAAACTGAAAATTGACAGAAGCACAGACTCCTGAGTTCATGATGTCATTCTACTGTATCCCAAAGTTAGGATGGATCCCAGAACCACAGCTTCACCATCTGTAAAAAAGGAACAGTCACTTTTACTTAGATTCTGAGATTCAATAGCTATGAAGTAGGATTTATAACAAATACATTCAATTCTATAGACAGACACTTTGGTAAGGGTTAGATACATAACTTATGAGAACTATCCACAAACAGCTGAGCAGATTGTTAGCTGAGACCAGGAAGATTCAACCTCACAATCAAGATGAAATCCTTTATGTGGCTGTCAATATCAAGCTACAGTGTTTGTGACAGATATTGCCTTGAATTTACTAAAATTAAGAATGGTGCTTTGCTCTGTCAGCTGTGACATATATTACTTCCAGCAATTTTTTTTTTTTTCTGCAAGAAAGGAGAAACAAAGTTGGGGGCGAAGGGAGGGAGTAATGTTAAAATCTTGATCTAAGTACCTTGGACAAGCTCATTTCTGAGAAGTCTGGCACCTTCAGAGGATAATAGCATTGTCTCAATCAGTTCCAAAGAATTAAGAAGACAATACTCCTAAACTCCATGCAGTTCATGGAGTTATGTTATATATCATTTAACAAAAGCACTGACCCAAGGGCAACATAAACGCATCAAACTTCTTTTTTTCTTCCATTTGTTCAGTGCTACATGGCAGCAAAAAAGTAGGGGAAGGAGTTTCAATTTCCCAGAGTCCTCATCCTGATAAGAAAGTTTCTCTTTACAAAGTAGGAATGGGGGAAAGCATGTGCATTTGTACAATTTCCAAGACATTTCAGGATTCCCTAAGTAAAAAAGAGTATGTTCAGAATAATTAAAAACAAAACAAACCAGCAAGAGCTGAACTTCACTTCCCTACATCGCCTGGTATTTCTAAAGGAATGGAGGAATGAGAAGGTGAGAAAAAGATTAAACATTCAAGACAGAGATAATAATCCATGAATTACTTTACTGATATGCCAGGATTTTTTTTTATCCAACTTTAACTACATAAGAAAACTACAACACATAAAAGGAATCAGGGACTGAGATGATGTTGTTTCTGTTTTTACTGTTTACAAAGCAACCTTGAGCAGCTAGGTTTATCTTTGCCACTGTGTTTGCTGACTTGTCCATGTTTAGATCTGCCTTGTCCGTGTTTAGATCAAGTTTTGATCCTTGCTTCTTTAGTGGACCACAAAAAGGCAGCTGGTCCAGAGAGGCCAGAATGAAAAAGAGAGGAATTGCAGGGTTAATCAAGTCATCTGAGAGGCCTTGTTGTGCTCATCCTTTGTAAACAATAAGACATGTCAGCATCCCTGGTTGCTGTCACTGCTGACAGTTCTCTAAAGACCAGTAAGTGTTGAATTCTTTAAAGCTAGATTGTGCCCCATGAGAGAAATGATAGTGTGAGATGAGGGGGACTTCATGGATATCTGAGTACCTTGGGAAAAGAGGAGAATTGAGGCTTTTCACTCAGCAACCTAATGAAAACTAGACAAATAGTCTTGCATTTAATATATAGTTTCCACCAATTCATGCTTCTTTTGTTAGGAACAATTCTAGTCTGTATAGAAAAAGAGAATTAGATATAAAGAAATAATTTCTCATTGACAAGGGAGCTTCAGTCTATGCTTCCGGTAAAGCAATGCTTTTGAAAGGACAAGAGAGTGAGTTTATGTTGGTAAATTTCCATTGCTCAACCATTTTACTGCTTCAACTTCTTAGACCCCAAAACTTTATGTCCTTGACAAGTAATCAAGTGCAAAAAGATAGAACTAAATAATCCATCTGGGATAGCCAGGACTGTATGCAAAATACAAAGATTAAAATACGAGTCTTTAAGGAATATGAATAAGAAACTGTGGCAAAGAAGGGGAAGACTTGAAAATAACTTACAAAAGCAACATCTAGTGCTAAGAAATAATGAACTTTACATGCTCTGCCTTAAAATCAACATGGCATCTTTTGAAAAGGATCCACTTGTATAAGTTAAGTGGATCATAAAAAAAAAAAAAAACAACCAATGTATACCATTAGTCACCATTTCTAAACCTCAGATTCCTAAAATGTGTAAAATGAAAACCAAATTCTTTTCATGGAAAATGACATGCTGAATTAGAATAAACTCCCCATCATTTTGCTATGATACTTAAGCTATGGAGTTTGAAGTTAGCAATCTTTCAGAGGAAAGGAAATTGTTTTCTATTGTTTCTATTTTCTATTTTCTCTTTCCAAGGAAGATTTCCTAAAAGCATTTGTTCCATCAAACGATCTAAAATGTTCGAGAGGAGAACGTGTCTTAGTTCCACTTATAAAACAGTCTCCAGAACCTTGAAAAGGCTCATCCTTTCTATATCAAATCCATCCTTGAAGTAAGGATCATCTCTACAAATAAAACCAAAACCTAATGTTTCATCATTCTAGCAGTACAGCATTTAACTTGAAGTTTTACTGATCTCTAAATAATAAATACTATTTGATGGTACAGAATCATAGATTATTCATCGCAATTTTTTCCTTTTATCCTCTTCATCCTTCTTGAATTGCAACAACCTTATCCAACCTTAAACAGCTTCATTCAGCCTGGGAATGTGTCTGAACCACAGAATACAGAGAGCAATTTAAGGGGAAAAAAAATGCAAAGTTCTATGAACTCAATAAAAAGTTACCACCATTTTCCTAACTTTCCTATAAGCAGAAAGCTAAAGACCTACTGGCATGGACCAGACAGACACTGCTGAGCAACTTTCCAAAGAGCAAATGGTAAAAAATAAAATAAAATGAAAAAGATTTGCCTGTCATGGGAGTTGGTCAATAAAAGGCAACAGTGTTTATTACAACATTTAAAGTCTGTGATTAAGAACACCAAAAGGCCTAAACTAGAAAGGTTTTCAGCCTGTAATTTTCCTGCAGTCCTGGCCTGTACTTCCTTATGAGTTAGCTCAGCAGGGCTTTTTTTCCATGTCCATCATCAGCTTGTAATTATTGCCATTCTCAAAGCTATGCCAGATGGGTCTTTAGAAGCAGGCATGCAGCTTGTTTATGAGAGAAAGAGCTGTAATATTACTCTACACAGAGATCTATCTGGTCCTACTCAAAGAGCCCTGCTCCTCCTCCCCAGCAGCCCCCTCCCCCTGCAAACCCACCCCCACCACTATTCTCTCCTCCTCTCCTAGACAACCCTCTCAGTTTCAGCTCCCTGTCCCAGGTGAATGGGCTGATGAAGGGCTGGAACCATGGGAGCCCAGAGATACTGTATCTTAAAGCATTTGGCTGGATTGTCACCTTCCCCATTCACACATGGAAATGAGGGCAGCACCCCAGAGAAAAACAAACTGAGGACTCTTTCCTATTCTAGTGCAGGGCTTTATTGAAAAGACTAGAGCTTCAAGGCTAACTCTAGAGTACAGACAGACAGACACCTTCTATTTCGCTTCTCTGGGAATTCCTCATTGGCTGAAACGAAATTCAAGCAAAAGTCTCCAGGACAAACCTTTTACTCCTTTGCCTGGTAGGAAGGATAAACATTTGTAAGAAGGTTGAGGTCAAGGAGTTGGGCTAAGCAACATGGGGAAAGGGAAAAGCTCCTAGCAGAGGTTCATCTGGTGATAGGTCTGGGGTGTTAGGTATCCCAGAGGGCCAAGCAAAGCTTCAATCAGCAGTTAATGAGGCAAGACCTGCAACAGATAGCCACTTTTAACTTACAAAAGCTTTTAGATGTCTCTGTTTACTTTGATCCATTTCAGTTAATTTGAGCCTGGTTAGGGAGCATTTTCCTCTTTTTCTCCGGGGGGCCCCCCCCCCTTTTTTTTTTTTGTTGCTAGATAAACCCTCTGCTCCCAACCTATCTCCACCCCACCTTCCAAACAATAGTATCACTTACCAACTTTATACTGAACAAGTTTTGAAATCTTCTGTCAAGGTCAGCAACAATTATATAAAAAACAAGCAGAAGAAGACCGTACCACAGTCCAACATAGAATGGTAATTTCAAAATCCCACCAGTGAAAGAAAAATGAAAAGGAGGGCGGGACAGGAAAGCTCATTTTCAAGGGAGATTTAGTTATTTGTTTCTGATTAGGTGAAGTACGGTTCTTTTATCCCTTGTTATTTTACCCATGTGATGACCAGAGAGCTTTCTTTGTTAAAATGTGTCAGAGTGATAAAACTAATTTACAGGAATGTGAAATAATCCAAAAAGAAACTGTACCTGATGGGCAGACAGGGAGGGCATTTTAACTGGCTGGAGTTTCCAGGCCCCGGTGCTGAGGCTGGACTTCCCGGCTGGAGAGCTGAGGTCCCCAGTGCTGAGGGAAATGCACGTGGATCTGCCTGTTAATGGGCTGGGCTGGTGTATAGAGCTTTTAATGAGGTGGTCTTGGTGCTTGACCCCACCGTGCTGTGGGCCTGTGCCTGGGGCTAAGGGTGTGGAAGAGACTTCCCAACAACTACCCCTACCCCCAACAGGTGCAGAGAAACTTCTGGGAATGCTTCCCCTTGCACAGTGCCAGCACTGCTATCCCGGCGTGCTCCTGAACTTGTACCTTCCCAGCGTGCTCCCAGGCCACCCTCCTTCCTCTTTGCGTGCCTCCTCCCTTCACCCTGGGCCAACTTCTCAGTCACAAACCTCTCGCTCATCCCTCAGCCCCCACAGTGCTACTTCCCCTAAGACGAGTTTGTTCAGAATGCCACATTTGTGGCAGGTGTATATTTAAAAACAAACCAAAAAAATCTCTGGTCATCTAGCCACCAAAATTAAATGTACGTATGTATGCAATTTTACATACAAACTTACATGTATATATATAGAAATTATGCTGAATGGCTATTTATAGACACATATGTGTGTATGTATTCCTCAAAATAAATACTCCTCTCAAGTGAATTATATTCCTGTTCTCCACTCACCACCCTGTCCTCACTTCTACGATTCCACAAAGTATTATGAAGAGATATAAGGTGATGTAAGATACAGAATGAAATCTTTCTACACGTCTGCCCTTAAATAAATTAAAACTCCTTTGAACTGTGCTGTTTGAAATTCCTCTCATTGTAGAGTCCAAAGGAAATAGAAGTTAGGAAACTCAATGTCTCCTTCAGATCCTTAGAAAAGGAAAGGACTGTGTCTCCTACTCAGAGCCAATGTCACCTGCCAGAAAGGATTCTAGACACTGAACATGCCTAGCTGTCACACGAGAACCCATGGCAACAGTAACAGTTTGCATTTATTTTGTGCTTTACCAAGTCTTTAAAATGAAAGTAAAGTTAGTTTATCATTGAGGAATATTGAACTCTTCAGCTAAAAGACATTAAGTGCAGAAAAAAACAAATTAAGACTTCTTTATATGAAAGCAACATTAATAGTAACCACTAATATTCTTTCTATGCCTATTAAGTGACAACTGTGTTAAATGCTTTTGGATTCTGCATAATTTGTAGCATGTTTAACATACAAGCCTACTAAATTCTTTCAGTTAATGATGGTGGCAGTTGCTAAGCTGTAGGCCAAGTTGTTCCTTTCATTCACGCTCTAGGGAGAGATGACACGGGCATGTTGAGTCACTCAAAACAGGCTCAAACCACCCCAAGGAGTTTGCCTGATGAAAGGTTTTCCTTTTCTTCAAAGCCACTTCCTGTGTCACATGACCTATATCACTCCAAAGATAATAACACTTCATGCTTCCAGAACACTTTTATCCAAAGATCTCAAAGCATTTTCAAATGTTAATTAAGCCTTCACCATCCTGGAAGATAGCAATGCCAATCTTGCTGTTTAAATACTATATTCCAGAACACAGGTTGTTCTAATCACTGAGAGGGAAATGGAGGCCTCTCTGAGCAAATTCAGTGTGTAAGTCACCACCCAAACACTAATGACACCCAAAATTCTCCTACATCTCCTGGGAAACCATCACAGCCGCTCCATTCTAAATTGTCTGCTACTCCCGCAGATTGTTTCTGCTGGAAGAACCACATCCAAGTTTAGAAGGTGGGAGAAAGGGAGCGGCAGGGGTGGGGGGGGGGGGCAGGACTTTCTAATATTTTTATTTTGTTTAGGAATAAAATGTATATAGAAATATATGCAGTAGATTTCTGGAAATATATAAGCAGTCTCAACATAAAGCTAGGTGCCTTCGTTATATGCTTTTTCATTAGTCATGATGACCACGAGGGGAATACCTTCTCCCAAGGTTTAGATGTAGCTGTTCAGACTGTGATTTACCTGTCCCTATTTCCCAGGCACCATGCACTACTCTGATACAGCCAGAGAGCAGCCAGGCCTCAGGCAGTTTGTATTTCCCTTAGTCTGGATAAAAGGCCATGTAGCAATCAAAGCACTTCAAGACCTGGTCCTTCCGCAATTCCAGCTTCATCTCCCTCCACTATGCCACACTGGCTTGCTTTCGACCTTCTAATGAGCCAAGCTATTTCTTAACCCAGGGTCTTTGCACAGGATTTTCCTGTTGCTTGGAATGTTTTACTCCCTATTTTAATAAATTTCTACTCGTAGTTACCAAATTAAAGGTCACTTCTTGAGACTTGTTTTTTTATTATTAAATTAGCTCCTCTATGATACTCTCAAATGACAGTCTTGTTTTGGTTATAATTCATAAGATTTTCTTTGTCTAATGTCTCCCTTTTTAGATTATTAGCCATGAGAAGAGGGATTGATTTTATCTGTTCCTAGTCATGCTGTATAAGCTATGACTGGCATTTTGGATGTCCTGGAATTATATCTGTTTAATAAACTACTAAGTGCATGAATCTATCAACCTGATTTATAAAACACATTTTTCTTTTCACATGATATAACAGGGTGAAGAGGACAATGAGAAATAGATATCAGCTGTTTGGTTGTAATCATTAAGGTCTTACTTTATTTCTACCATTACTGAGAATAGCCCAGAAGCTGAACTAATTACATAAATATGATTTTTATTATATATTATGCTTCTGAACTAAGTGGTTTACCTCCCTTTTGTTATTAACCCTCACAACAATCTTGTGAGGCAGAAGCTAGTATTATCCCCATTTTGTAGGCTAAGGACTACATGACTTTCCTGTTATCTCTGAGACTCCTTGTTCCACTTATTCATTTATTGTGAGCACTCACTATTTGCCAAGCACAGTCATGGTAGAACAATGAACAAAACAGTCATGGCCTTCTTACTGGAGCTTTTGTCTTTGATACTTCAGAGCAATAACCCAGAACATTGGGGCAATGTAGTTAGAGCTCAATATATATTTAAACAACGTAAATTAGGGAGAAAGAGGAAGAGCTAGAAAGAGCACCTCAAGGACTATGACTGAATACCTTCAGAGTTTGAAGGTTCCACAGTACTGCTGCTACAACACCGGTGTGCATTACATGATCTGTTCTAGGGGCCATTAGGTTTGCCATCTGTTCTGTAAAGATGCGCAGAAGGAGGTCATGAGTCCCTCCAATATTTTAATAAAAAATAAAATGATCAATGATGATGAGAGTTTTAATTAGCAATGCCAGATTGCAGACAAAATGATCTTTCTAAAACACAAATTAGAAAATCAGATCATGTCCTCTGCATGAGTCACAATCTTCTAGGACTGCCTAATAGCCATGAGAAAGAGTCCAATCTCCTCATCTCCTTGATACAGATGACAGGAGCTTGACCCATCTTTGGAATTCTGTCTCTTCTACTGACTTCTTTACAGACTTTGTAAAAAAGAAAAGGAAGTTTCCAACATCTCTAAACCCCAAACATGCTGTTCTTTCACCACCATTCTTTGCCTTGCTGAAAGGAGAGTTCATTTGGTACAAGATTTATATTGGGCTTGAGAACAGCTAAGAGGGACGGAAGCAGGATTAAGCAGAAGGAAAAACTGAACTCAAATACAACTGAGTTAGGTCTCAGCTGATTCTATGAGGAGCTCTGGGAGTGGGATGGCCTTCGGAGACATCCTAATGAAGGCAAGGAGCTGGACCTTTTACCCCATTTGCCCTCAGAGATAGCAATAACCTTCAGCAAGGCAGGTTCCTTCAGTAGAGGTAACTCTATAACCTGAGCACCCTCAAAAGGCAACAGTACTGCCAGTGGCAAGTATTCAGGTCCTTAAAGAGGTATCTACTAGTTTACATAGCATCCACTATAGATAGTCTGGTTAACTCTTCCCTTTCTCCAGGAAGCCTCTCCTGACTTCTTTTTTTTTTTTTTTTTTTTTTTTT
>JAGFMF010011644.1:657485-681661 GCA_019455555.1 Galemys pyrenaicus | reverse complement strand
CCCCCTGGCCGGCAGCAGGGATCGAACTCGTGCTGCAGTGGCTGCGATCTGCTTCGTAGTGCGTTGCTTAACCCACTGCGCCACCAGGGGAGGCCCTCTCCTGACTTCTTAAACCTTGGAGATATCCTTCTCCTAAGTACCCCGCAAAGCACCAGTTTTTCCCCATCACAGCATTCTTTACATTATATTATTGTCATCCGTTAACTTGTCTGTATTTCCCTAACAGAATATAAACATGAAAAAAGATACAATATCTGTCTTGTTTGCATTCTATCTTCTAATACGTAAATACTAATGAACAGATGAAAAATTAAACATTCCATTCAAATTTTTAAAATTATACATAATACTAAAAAGTCTGGAAAACCATGAGACCATGAACCAAAATATGGTCAATTGTTATCTCTCAGTGTTGGGATTCTGAATGCTTTTTAATTCTTTTGTTATACCTTTCGGTATGTCTCAATTTTTAAATACATGTGACTTTTAAAATTTTTAAGTTATAATAATTTTGAAGAAAATAATTAACATGATTCATTATAATAATAACTTGTACCAAAGAGTACATATTTGTGGTTGCCAGAGACAGGGGAGTTAAGAAGGGAGGTGACATGGGTGAAGGAGATCTGAAGACATAAGTTTCCAGCTATAAAATAAAAGTCACAAGGATATAATGTACCTCATTGTGGCTATAGTTAATAATACTATATTGCATATTTAAAAGCTGAGAGTATATTGTTTGTCACAAGAAAAAATATATATAACTGTGGTGACAGAGGTTAACTAGACTTACTGTGATCATTTTGTAATATATACAAATGTCAAATAATTATGTTTTACACCTGAAACTAATATAATGTTACATGTCAATTATCTCAATAAATAAAATAAAAGTAAAAATTAACTAGTGTCACAGACTGATCCCATAGTTATTATTTCATACAGCAATTTATAGTTCACGAAGCAATTTTAAATATTTGATTTTATATTAAATATATCAAATTGGCAATAAGTCAACAAAAGAAAAATGTAAGTATGAATTCTGATTCCTGCTAGATTCTAAAATAAAGCTAACTCTCACAATCAGACATAAGTCAAGGTATCCCTGTACACAGTCTAACAAGTGTACTTCAATTTGTTCATTTTTTTATGAACTCTTGCCAGGTCTTAGAGTGACATATACTACCCCACACTACTTTTCTGGAATCTACTGGCTATCTTCCTTGCCTTCACTCTTCTCTGCCTTACCACTTCTATTCAAAGGTGAGGGTAGAATGCCCCTCCCATGCCTAGTTTCATCATTTGTTTGCAAAAGCCTAATCTTCAAGGCCAGCTAGAGTTGAAAGCCTCACTTTCCCCTTGCATCTAGTCAGCCCTTCTCCCCTATAATGATAATGCTTCACATATGTATAGCACTTTCCAGAAGGCTTCCCCATGCATCACCTCACTGGATCCTCCCAACAAACCTTTGAGGTCTGCACATCAGATAGCATCACCCCCAACCCCATTGTAGAGATAAGGAAACCCAAACACAGGGAAGTTACGTGACTTGCCAAAAATCACAGTTAGTCACTGATAAAGACAGGACTAGAATCTGGGGCCTTACAGAAAAGCCCAGAACCCTCTGTGTTTTTGCTTTGATCTTGTAGTCGAGCATGCGACCCACTGATAGGACCCCACAGAATCAAAACCTGAATGCAAACTATGCTGATGAGAGTGAGATTGTTGCTGTAATTTCTAGGTAGGCCAGCTGTGACCCTTACTCTGGACTCTACTATTGTATGCACTCAATCTACAAATGGAAAGACCTAAGTTACAAAAGGCACTAGTTAAAAATATGTAGATGATTCAGCTCTGTTCTATCATTACAATTAGTTAAATGCCTTAATTATCTATTCTTTTAAGCATATATAAATATACTTGCATGAATATATAAAAGAACCCAAATAGACTCTACATCTATGTTTCTATAATTGTCACTTTCTGTCATCAGTTTTCTTGGGATAGTGCCTAGTTATATGTATTGTCCTGGTGTAATTAATGGCTTTCAGTTTAAAAAGTCTCAGTGTGGAGGATAATTTTTATGGTTATCTTATATACATCTCACAGAGAACAAATGTGCAATTTTAGTAGACACTGAACAGTATTGATTTCCAAAGTGGCAAACCCCAAATGTCATTGAAATACACTGTTGGAAAAATTCCCAGTGTTAAATGGCCTCCTCTACATATCCAGTAAGACAGACACACATCTCTTTGTCTTCTGTTGGGCTCAAGTTTTAAAATGCAGTGAAAGTCTGGCCAGCTTCAATCCATTTGCTAAATGATTTTGGTTTTTCTGCACTGATTCCCTCACCTGATATTATATCTTTGTTTTGTTACTTATCAGAAGTGTACTTTTCCACGCTCATTTTTTAAAAATTAGAAAAAAATAAATTAGAATTTCTATTTTTGAGTTAAAATTATAACACTTCCTTTATTTCCCAAAGGAATCCTGTTAAGTCTGTGACCTAAAGCAATAGTTATTTGCCAAAAGGGAAAAGGGAAAATTTTCATGTGAATCCCAGCTCATTCCTTTTGAGCTTGTGTAAGTCTTTTTTCCTCACCATCTGTAACATGGAGATAATACCTTCTCTTGAGTTGCTGAAAAAGTAGAAAATTCTATGACTCACACAATCACTGAAAAATTGTATTTTCTGCTCCTTAAAAGTTCCTATACTGCCTTAAGGTAAAGACCTGTCCTTGTTCTCAGGAAACTTATAATCGTATTCGAAAGGACAGATACAAGCTATAACATAATTAAATAGTGAGCATATGTATTCACAAAATACAAAGTGTTCCCGTAAGGAAAAAGCAGTATGACTAAGCAGTTACTAAGCAGTATGGAGTGCTACGGAAGCAAAACTTGTCCTTTTCTCCAAAGGACACCCCAAACACATCAAGAATATTATCTGAAGCTTCTACAGTCTCTTTTCCAAGGTCACCAGTGATCCCCAATCCATGTTCACTTGAATTTCTCTGGATTCTAATGTAGGCCATAGTAATTCTGCCAGACACTAACATGGAATTCTGTTTTAGATTGATCTGATTCAATCATCTGAGCAAGCAGAGTTGGTAAATCAAGGAGAGGACTCCTTGATCCTTTTCTTACAATCATTTGTCTTTCCCTATCGTCTAACACACGCAATCAGACTTCTTTCTGCAGTGTACATATATAAAGATAATGTCTACAAGACAAGACTAAACACATCCCGGAACTCATACCCTAGCAGAAATCAGATAGGAAGAGACAATAACCTCAGGGTGTTTGAATCAAGAATTTAGCCATACAATGATATCTCCTTATGATCATGAATTATCCCAGATTTCTGAGCAACTACTGGGTTCCTAGACCAGACACTGTCATGAAGCTCTTTCCCATGGTAAACTAGGATTCAAACCAAGGCTTGTGGGTCTCAGGGTTTCACGGCCTCTGCTCTTTTTACCACCCCATGTTTCTTTTGTTCTCGTTTTAATTGAGAGCGCGGTTAGTTGGCACTGCTAATGAGAGGGATCTGATAGCTGATGTTTTTTCCAGGCAGGATCCTCCCAGAAGAAGATGTCCTAACTCCAGTGCAACAAAAACCTGAGCGATAACATCAGCTTCTGCCAGAATGGAGTTACATCCTGGCTGTTCTACAAAACTTCAGGCCTCCGACAGTGAGCACACTATTATGTCACGTTCTTTCAACAGCTTCAGGAGAATGGAGGAAAACAATAATGTGAGTGATTTAAAATAATAGAGAATTTTTTAAAAATCCTTTGTACCTGTCTTTTGAATTAATTCTATAATTGAGTTCCTAACCACATTTTTCAAATCTTCAGTTACAATTACCCTGAAGTTCTAGAACAATGTTATCTGAGTATTAGAATGAGTTGGCTGAGGAAATACTGGCCAGTTGAGAAACTCAGTTCAAAGTGCAGAGTCCAAGATGCCAAAATGCTGGTAGCACAGGACAAGTCACTAGCTTGTCTGAGCCTCAGTTTCCTCTGAGGCAAATGATGAGACTAAACTCGATGATTGTTTATTTATTCAGTAAATTTTATTATTCACTGTCAATACACAGACTTGGACTTTATAATGTTTATAGTGTAATGGAAGAGACAGACTCTGACCATTTCAATATGATACGATAACTGCTTAAAGAAATAAGTAAAGAGGCCTCCCTGGTGGCACAAGGGGTTAAGTCTCAGCACTACAAAACTAGAAACTATCACCCAGTCATTGAAGTAGGCAGCTGACCCACATGGCGCAGCACCTCTCCTGTCCTGCCCACTGCTCCCCTCAGCAGTGTATTTCAGTAGATCTGCCTGTTCTGCTCCCCACTCTGGCCCTGGTGAACCCTCTCACTCCCTCCCTGTCCCCCGCCCCACACCTCTGACCTACACCCCAGCTCCTGTATGCATAGATAAGTAAATTTTTTTAAAGTAAATAAATGGGGCCTCCCCGGTGGCGCAGTGGGTTAAGCAACGCACTATGAAGCAAACCGCAGCCACTGCAGCACGAGTTCGATACCTGCTGCCGGCCAGGGAGGGGACCCACACTGCCGGCCAGGGAGGGGACCCACATGGTGTGGCAGACCTCTCCTGCTGTGCCCGCTGCTCCCCTCAGCAGTGTACTTCTGTTGATCTGTCTGTTCTGCTCCCCGCTCTCTGTGGTGAATCCTCTCACCCCCCCACACCTCTGGTCTGTACCCCAGTGCTTGTATGCATAAATAATAAATAAATCTTTAAAAAAAATAAAGTAAATAAATGATAATACACAGTGCAGTGCACAAAAAGAGCGCCTAATTCTTTTGAGGTGGGGGAAGGAGGAATGGCATATAGAGGAAGAAATATTCAAAATGAGCCATCAAGGACCAATAGAAGTTAGCAAGGCAAAGCCTGCATATGCAGAAGACAGTCCAGGTTGGAGAATAGGTATCCCGGGCAAGTAGAATAGCTAGCAAAGGCATGGAGCAGATCTGCCATGGCCCCCTCATGAACCTCCACTAGTCTAGTAAATCCGGTTTATGAAAAGGAACCAGAGAATGGGTACTGCAGGGCAAGGGGGGAGGGGAGAAAATGGGGCAAGGCAGGGATTGCACCCCTTATATATATCACCAAAAAAAGTTTTAACCCTATTTATTCTTTCAGAAATTGTTTACTGACCTTACTATGGCCAGGCATTTTTCTAGATTCTGGGGATACCAGAATAGTAAGATAGGCTCCTGTTTTTACACACAACAAAACAGGAATCAATTTAAGCATTTACAAGTAAGGATGTGGCATGATCAGAGTTAGGAAGGTCACTGGGCTGGGAGCAGAATAAACTTTCAGCTACAAAATTCTGACTCCATTATTTAAACTCAGGATCCAATGAATTACGAAAGCTCCATGTTAACATTAGACATTATGTATGTTATCTAACAATTATATTGTTTCATATATATAAGTATATATGACACATTTGTTTTACATATTTCTTTACAAGTGTTTGATGAATTGAGTACCTTCTTTAACTTGTAGGTTCAAACTCTGGCACATTGATTGAGTGGGGAGGGAAAACACTCAACATATACTGAACACTGAGGACGTACACAAGGACTCCAGACATTTTTGCCTGGAGGCAAGGATGGGCAGTAGGAATTGATAATGTTCACTTTACAGATGAACCCCAAATTCAGTTACCCCTAAATATCACTTGGTGAGAACACAGTCAAGTCAAGATCCAAATCTGATCTCCTGGTTTGTTTGTTTGCTATACTTCAAAGTCCGTACTGTTTTATGTCACAAAACATAATTATAACATAGTCACTGTTCTCCCCGAGCACTTAAAGACTAGTAAAAAATTTGACTCATAAGCATCCACTGGTTCACTCAGTAGAGTTACTTCTCATGTAAGCATATTCTATTTTTCAGAAACCACAAAACTCCTGATGTTCAGAGACAAGATGCATCTCAAAATTCTGCTATAAACTGAGAGAAAATAGAACTCAAATTCAGTCTATCAAATACTGCAATCGAAAGACTCAGATCAGGAGAAGGGCACACTTTCCATGGAAGAGAAATGTACAGTCAGTGAGGAGAGTCGGAACTCAAAAAATATTTAATACTTCCTAGAAAGTTTTTTCCAAGACAAGAATGCAGATTTCAAATGCAAGAATTCCCTGAACTTCCTGAAAATAAACTAAAAATAAATCTTAAAACCACCTCAGGCCTCAGAGCCCATTCCTGCTCTGCTCACTTAACACTTCCCTTCCTCCTGGCACAGGGGCTTCTGTCCCCTCCCATGGAGTCCCAGCTCCAGCTCAGCGAGGCTGAGGTTTACAAGACCTCCAGGAGCCTGGCGGCCTCAAAGCACTTCCTGGTTCCCGCCTTCCACCCCCAGATCTCCCAGAGTTCCCTGCATCCTGTCCTGGAGCTGAGCTCCTCACAAGACACAGGAGGTGGGTCATCTCCAAGCCCCTAAAGTTCTCTATTCTTCACAAATAAGATACCCCTATGCTTTATAAGTTAGCTACCACTTTCCAGTCAAGAGATTGAATATCTTTTTTGTTTGTCTGTTTGAAACCTTATATTCAGTCATATCTGCTCACACCACATGTAGCAGATTTTGGTTACTTACCCAAAACTTCTGACCCCGGTTTTTCTTTGGGCCGTTTATACACTCTACACTGCCTTTACTTAATCACCTGTGCTAATCCCATGCTACTTGTTAGGAACTGGTTTTTGTGGAGAACATTTGCTACCACTATGGCCAAGATGATGAGATAATACTGCTGGTGGCAAAAATCTGAGAAATATTTCCTTGCTCATCAAAAGAGGTACCCTAGGCTGAGTGACCGGAAGTATCCCATCCTCTGGGAACCACGGAGGACAGAGCCAACATGCACAAGGGCAGAGCAAAAAAAATAGAAAGAACCTAGGTGTTTAGATTTATTACCCCTAGACACGTCTGCTTCCAGGACTTCTTGTGTGAGGCAGGAAGTTTTTCTCATCATTTACATCCTCTTAAGTCAGCTTTCCTTGTACTTGCAAATAACCAAGTACACTGGAGAACTGATGAATGGAACAATAAGTTTATTAGTGTGAGAGATCAGGGATCCAGGCCTAGGAGCATTTAACAGGAAAAAAATATTTCTTTATGAAGGTAGTGGCATTCTGGGTGCAGTATAATGTCTGTCACCTGAATTTGTCAGCTAGTCCAGTCACCCATTGGATTCGAGGATCTGGAAAGAATATTGACAGAATGGTTGTTTTTAAAAATTCCATAAGCAGCATCCCTCTCTTCCTTCAGGACCACCTTTGTATGTATCAGAGAGGAAGAGTCTTCCCTAGTGGTAAACCAAGTACCTCACAACTCAGGGAGTTCTAGGCTTAACTGCTTCACTGCAGCAAAAGATGAGGTACTCAGTGTCTCTACCCCCAAGAGATGGTGCTGAGGGTAAGAGCGGTAGCAGTTTTTATGGAGCCAGCAGAGCCTGATGACTATGAAGAAGTCCCCCAACCAAACCCATGGCAGCAATGCAGCCCTGGAGCTTCTTAGGAGAACACAGTACCCAGTGAATGCCAGCACTGCCTGGCAGGATGGGTGAAGTTTGACTGTGATGCTATGTGAAACTGTATCTGGGTGTGCAGAGATACCTAGGAGATTATTACTGGGAACTGGGAACCAAAGGCCCTGCACCAACAGCAAAGGCACAGGAAATTTGAGTGATTGTTTTTTGTCACTTCTTTCATACACACAGGTGACTAAGAAGAAAGCTAGCCTTCATGGCCCATTAGGACATTGTCATAATATTGTGATGGCAGTTATAGTTAATAGATTGGAAGTTTCGTAAGAATTTGAAACTGCCCATTTTCAATGATTTGGTTTTGAAGCTATCCATGTAGGATCCTAAATAAGGAGAAAGACAAGGGTAACATGTTGAGAGGACAAGAGTCCACTAACCAGATTGGGCTTCTGACAATTCTGATAGCAGAGATCATTGCCTGAAACTTTACATAACATTTTTGATCAGAAAAACTGAAAAGAGGGGCCCTCCCTGGTGGCGCAGTGGGTTAAGCAACGCACTATGAAGCAAACTGCAGCCACTGCAGCATGAGTTCGATCCCTGCTGCCGGCCAGGGAGGGGACCCACATGGCGCAGTGGACCTCTCCTGCCTTGCCCGCTGCTCCCCTCAGCAGTGTATTTCGGTTGATCTGCCTGTTCTGCTCCCTGCTCTGTCTGGTGGATTCTCTCACCCCCCACCCCCGTACCTCTGGCCTGTACCCCCGTGCTTGTATGCATAAATAAATAAATCTTTTAAAAAAAAAAACTGAAAAGAGAAGCAGTATTGACATTCACTCAGAAGATTTTCAGTTGTAGAAATTTGGGACAATGACCTGAGGTTGTGAAACTAGAAGAACGAAGCCTCCCAAGGTTCATTAGAATCTGTGCAATTCATTAAAATCTGAAGCAATATCCTAAGTAATCCAAAGAGGTTCTTGTTGATTCTAACCCAAGGCTTGTGGAAGATGTGTGTGGTTTTTGCATATGTGCTTCAAAGGCCCACCTTTCTTACTTGGCCTTAATAGATATTAACAAAAGACCTCAGGAGGTCAAAACTCACCATTAAACACTGAACAGAAAGAGCTGGTTTCCAACCATCAAGAATCCATTAAACAGAGCAAGAAGGAAGCAACCTAATGCCGTAAGATGAAACTTAGAATGGTCTGAGGTGATTTAAAAAGTTTTTGATAGAATTAGCAAAACCTACATTAATATTTTTTTACTTTCCTAAATCTCATAAATAAAATCACACTCAGGGTCACCCCATGAATGGTTGAAGTAAATGGGAAATGGTTATCATTATCATATTGGAAATGTCCATCCTGAAAAATGGAACAGGGAGGTAGGCACTAATGATGGCATGATCTAGAACAAAGTTCTATCATTTTACAAGTTATCTACAAAGGGGGAATATCTTTAAAAACTGACAGTTATCCGCAAAGGCATGTTCTAGTTCCTGGGATTGTCTGGAGCAGGCTAGGCTCCAGAGGCTTCATTAGGCTCTAGGGGAACAGAAACCTCAGGATCCAGGGGAGCAGGAGGCAGAGTCTAAGTGAAAATAAGGGACCACTTTCAGGAGATCAAACCAGAAAGATGGAGGACAAAGCAAAATTAAGGGGGCTGGTTCCAGGTTAGAAATAGGAAAAGAAGCCAGAAGAGGCAGCAAAAGAAAAGGAGAGGGGAAGGAGAGACAAGATTCAAGGTAGTAGAGTTCAGAAAGTTTATTGTATACAAGATAGGTGCCCAGAAGGTCCTCCTCTTGGGTCTGCATGTGCTTGAAAGATTAGCCTGGCTTCGAGGAACAGAGATGGGTAAAATAGGACTCTCCCAAGGGAAATAAGTGCCCAAATAACGCTGGCCTGTCTATCTCTACCCTATCTCAATTATGGATGTTCTTTCTCCTATACAGAATTTTTGGAGCACATTATCCCAAAGGAAGACAGGCATCATAGAAACAAATAACTTTCCAAAAATGTAATTTCAAGCACTTTCAAATAAGTTGTAGTGAGGGATTCAAATGAAGAAAAATCACTTCTAATTAGTAAGAAAAAGGAAGAAACTACTCTAATATTTTTGAGTGTCTAATATGTGTCAGGCATGAAGTCTCACCATAGCCCTCAAGTGTTATTAGCCCCAATCTTTACATGAGGAAGCCAACAGTCAAAATATCTACCCACAGAAATGATCCAGCAGAGACAGATGCAAGGCCAGACATGACTGTGAAGCATTTCTTGAGAGAATCAGGGCAGTCTCAGGTCAGGGAAAAGGCAAGTGACCTGTCTGAAGCTGAAGATGGTTAGGAGAAACTAACGGGAGTTGCCAGAGATGAGCTGTCCAGAAGAAATAAAGTCAACAAGTGGGAAAAGATTAAAAATGCAAATATCGGCAGAAAATGAACTAGGTAGGGGTGGAGTCACATACACAGAAAGAGAAATAGAAGGCTAAGTTGTGATCAGAACCTGGAAATGCTTCCTCCCAAATCCAGGTGTCACCCTTGTGCCACCTATGTGTTCAGCAGACATCGTAAAGGCACCCCACAAGTAAATCACTGCAGGTCAAATTAAAGGTCATGCTGGTTTTCAGGATAGGAATCAAGACTCCTTAACTTGCCCTAAATCACACTCAGGGACTCTCTTAGAGTCAGGAAGACTACAAACAAAGGCTCAGAATGGCAAATAGCCAGGGGAGACCTCATTTTTGGGCTTTTATGGTGTGTTGTGTTTTCAAAGAATATTTCAGCTTCTGGAATATCACACTTATTTCAGTTCTATGATCTATCTATAGTGATGAAACTCCTTGGTTCCCCCCTGGGGCTCCCAGGCTGTCACATAAACTAGTGTTTTACTTCTGACTTATACCATGGAGAATCTGGAGACTACTGGAGCTTTTACACATGTCCCTGAGCGGGTCGCGGCATTGCTGCCCTCCACAGGTTTCCTCTGCAGTGTGTGCCTCTGACCTCTGTTCTCATCTGTTTCCCATGATTCCTACTGGGCCCCAGGGCGGAGCAGTATAACATAGTGCAGCATAATTCAGTTTTATAGAGCATCCTTCATGTGAGCTATCACAGGAAGCCGATCAAACGCTGACGAGAATGGGTCTGCTGCAGGAAAAGATTTAAAGGGAGGAACTGATTTAGTGGCTCAGGGGGCAGAAAAGAAATTTCAGATAAATGGGTTAGGAGAAGTGAAAGAACAACCCCCACTGTGGTAAACTGTGAGTGGTGAGAAGTAGCTAAGTCTGGGGGAAAAGAACATGTAAGGGTAGGAAAGCAGCAGGCATCTGAGAAACCGAAGGTCACAACCAAAGGGCATGTGGATTTCATTCAGCAAAGTAAGTGAATCACTAAAAGTCTCCAGGTCCAAGGAACAGAAAACCCAAACCAAAATGATTTGAGTAAGAAGAAAATGCTCTAATGACTCATAACAAACAGTCCTAAAAGAGAGCAGCCTGGATAAATCGGTGGCCCAACGGTGTCATCCAAGTCCCAGATTCTTGCCATCTTCCTGTCCTAATGCCCTCAGTGGGTCAGACTTGTCTTTAGAACTGCTACTCTGTGGACCACAACATAGCTGATGCAGTCCCAAAAATCACACTGAGATTCAGTAGCACTAGACACGATTGCAAGCGACAAAAGAAAGAGAGAGTGATTCCAATCTGATATCTGATCCCCTTTGAAGAGCAAAGGACTCTTTCCCAGAAGTCCTAGCCAACTTATTTCTCACGTTTCTTTCCCCAGGATTAGAATCCTGTCTCTTTCTAAACTAAATGCCAGCAAAAAGAATAGGAACACTATGATTAATTCAGAGCAATCAAGATCCGCTATGATGTCCTGTAAGACAACGGTGGGCTCCAAAACCAAGGCTTTGCCCATCAGGAAAATGACTGAGATGCCAACTCCCTATGTCTTTTGCATACAAAAATAATGCAGAATGGGCACTGTGTCTGTTGACTTCCACAGGAGGTCAAATTTATAATGACTATACAATGAAAATTAATTGTTTAGAATTTTGGAACACCATACAGAGGGAGAAAACTGTTATACTGAGAAGGAAAATAAGAATCTCTAAGTATAAGGACATATTACTAAGATGTTATGGGGGAGCTGAATTTTGGCCTCATTTTAAAGTGAAATTAAACATTTAAAATGAGCATAAAATATGTTTGGGATCAAGGATTTCTGCCTCTAGCAGATGAGGCATGGAATGGGGAAATTTTAATTCTAAGTAAGGAATGTAGTGATAGTCGTATCATTTTGAGTGCAAGAATCTCCTATTTCTGAAGAGGGCGGAGGATAAGCAGCTGTGAAAGGGAGATAAGCAAGAAATCAATCCGGGGACAAGCATATGAGAACTTCTGCAAAATCCAAAGCAAAGGGTTGTATGAACCACAGGAACAGGAGGCTCATTTTTGACAATGTGGAATCAACCTGAACTTTACGGGTTTTGAGCTGCTTGCTAATCCCGAACCTTTGGGGTTTGAGTTCCTTTACTTTGGGCAAAATTCACCTTCAAGGAAGGGGGGTGTGGTGGGCAGGGGAGAGTGGCTCCAAAGATTACTGAACACCAGCTAGCTCTTCAGAAACCACACAGGGATGAGTTAAGTGTAAATGAAACACAAACACGCAGATTAAATTTCTCCTAAACTGCACCAGAGTTTAAAGGCCAAGAGAAAAAGCACTTGAGGCAAGAGACATTTTTGGCTTTTACAGAACCAAAAACATTCTAAATGAATTTGAAGCCACTCAATTAACTTAAAATTCAGCTGAGTTCTTTTTGCCAAACTAGTGTTCAGTTGATTGATAGATAGATAGATAGATAGATAGATAGATAGATAGATAGATAGATAGATAGATAGATGTCAATCCAGACCTACCCCACTTAGAGAGGAAATTCGTATTTTTAATATTAACTTATTGACTCAGTGTGACCAAAGATAGCTGAGACAAACATGAAAATGACAAAATTATTATTTAATATCCTATAATATAAACGGTAGTACTTGGAAATCTATCCTCAATGTTAGGCACAAGACAAATAACCCTAAGAATATGACAAACAAAAAATGAAGCATTCGCTTCTAAAAACTTTATATTTCAAATGTTAATGAATTACTGAGTTATACTAGGTGGCAGGCAGCACCAGGGAGAAATGGCAGCATGTAAAAGTTTATTTTTATCGATTTCTTTTTATTCATTTATCAGTTCACTTATTGTTCTGGATGAACTTCACTTGGTAATCAGCTCAATGTATGAGCCACTAAAGACTTTTCATATCCTCTCTGTCCTCCTTATGAAGGATCTCCCATAAATCTGCTTTATTTGTATTTTACCTCTCACCTGTCAGCTCCTTACATGTCACTCTCTTTCAGCTAAATGCACATCCTCCCTGACATTAGATGCTCAAACACTGAGAAGTTGACATAGCAATAATCTCATTTCACCACTAGATCCCTCTACCTTTTCCCTGACAAAGCTTCTCTACTCTCTTTTTGTTTTTTTTTTTTTTAAAGATTTATTTATTTATGCATACAAGCACTGGGGTACAGACCAGAGGTGTGGGGGGGTGAGAGGATTCACCACAGAGAGCGGGGAGCAGAACAGGCAGATCAACGGAAGTACACTGCTGAGGGGAGCAGCCGGCCCAGCAGGAGAGGTCTGCCGCGCCATGTGGGTCCCCCCTCTGGCCGGCAGCAGGGATCGAACTCTTGCTGCAGTGGCTGCGGTTTGCTTCATAGTGCGTTGTTTAACCCACTGCGCCACCAGGGAGGCCCCTCTACTCTCTTTTTGATCTGCTCAAAGTAGCATTTAACCAACCTTAGTTAACTACTCCACTATGGTCTGGTTTAACTTAGCTATAGAATTTAGTCATTTGAATATAGAATTTAGACTTAGATATTCCACATCTTTCAGGCAACCACCGTGAATATGATTTCTTGAAACTAAACTTGAGTAAGCTTTTCATTACAGCTATACTCCCTTTGGACACTGTGTGCAGACATTCTGTGCTAAACTATCAGTTTGTGATACCTTTCCAAGAAAACTCAGACAATGCCTGTAACATAGAGGTGTCTGTGTGTATCTTACCTTGGTTAAACACATTGCTGTCACAGACACCGTGTGCTTATGTCTCACAAGGATCCAATAAGATAATATTTTTACCACCTCCACTTTACAAATGAGGAGTCTGAATTTCAGAGCAATTAAGTAGCCTGACCAAAGTGACACAGCTGGCAAGTGGCAGCGGCGGAACATAAAGAGGTCTGTAAAAGCCAGGACTGCTCAGTAAACTTGTACTTCTCACTGGGTCCAGTAAAGTAGAGGGAGTACTCTAGTTCTCTGGCTGGGATAAGAATGCAAGAGCTAGAATTTTGTTTTGTTAGCCTTAATTCAGTTAAGGAGAAGGAATGACACTTCTGGGGAAAGAACCCAAACTGGCTTTTTTTTTTCAATTAAATTATATTTTACAAGGATCTCTGATGAAGCCAGAGGAAAACATTCTTATTTCCCTTCACGCCTTCAAACAAGTACCCAAAACTTTCCTCCCTATTCTGAACTTGGGAAGATGGCTTATAGAATTATTTGAGGAGACTATCCTCTTAAAGACAAAACCTGGTATAAGTACACTGCGCTCTCCTGCTTCAGAACAGAAGACATCCCTATAGCAGGAGAGAGTGGCCACATGCAGTGAGAAAATATCACAACTCTTGGGTTTTAATTTGGCTGTGTGTTTGGAGAAAGAAATGGGGGAAAGAATATGAGGCTGACAGAAGAGAAGGCAACTGGTAAAGCTATTTCCATTGCACAAGGCCTAGGAAATTTTCTCTGGGAGCCAAAATTAATCACTTGTCTCCTCCATCTTTTTAAGCGAAGACTCAAAATAGTCAATGAATTTCCACTTTTTCTTTAAGCCATGTCCTTTCCCTTCCTTCAATACCCTCCCCATTCAAAAATTAGACATTTTTCTACTTAGTGAGCAAATGTTCTGGTCACCACAACAATGAAAAAAGGAAATGAGGTAACTTGGAATGTGACAAGTAACTCACCTGACTCACTCCCACCCCAAAAAGAAAGAAAGAAAAGATGGCTATCACCAAAATGGAAACACTTTCTGGAAAGTCTTTGAAAATATCCCTCAAAACTCAAATTAAGCAAGTGAATATACCCTGAGGAAAAACTTGGAAATTCCCAAAATATAAACAAAGTATAATTTTTTAGTGTTAAGATGATAGAAATAAATACACTGATACATATATAAATGGACTATTTTTTTCCTTTGTCTAATGCTATTTGCTTTAACACTTGAGCTACTGCTTAAGAAATCCTTGCTAAGCTGGTCCAACCATTATGGAAAGCAGTATGGCGGTTCCTCAATCTACTAAGCATGGAACTTCCATATGATCCAGCAATTCCACTCCTAGTAATAGACCCAAAAGACACAAATACACTGATTCAAAAGAATACCTGCACCCCTATGTTTATAGCAGCACTCTTTACAATAGGTAAGACCTGGAAACAACCTAAATGCCCAAAAACAGATGAGTGGATCGGGAAGCTGTGGTACATATACACAATGGAATACTACTAAGCAATCAAAAATGAAAAACTAGATGCATTCATAGGAACATGGATGGAACTGGAAGGGATTATGCGCAGCAAAATAAGTCAGAAGGCAAAAGAAAAATACCAGATGGTTCCTCTCCTAGGAGGAATATAAGGGAGTCAAATAAGGACCAAGGAAAGGAATAAGAACAATAATAATAATAATAACAATAAAGACACAAAAACCAAAAATAAAAAGACAAGGACAAATTGGAGGCACTTGGTGGGGAGTGGGGAGGGGAAAGGTTGAGGGCAGACGGGAGCACGAGGGACTGAGGTGATGGTGCACTGGTGATGGGGAGTACATGGGGATTACAATTGATGTCAAATATATATAAATAAAAAAAATAAAGAGTACTTAAATGGGGAAAAAAAAAAGAAATCCTTGCTAGGTGAATAATAGTGGTGGTCCCAGAATTTCTATGTAGAAGGGACTTAGGGGGGACTTTCTGGATTAAAGGGGATCTTGGGAACTTGAAGAATATCTAGCAGTTCATGGCACTTAGTACAATTATTGGCAACAAGGGACTTGGAAAATGAGCTAGTTAACTGCATCAAAACTATAAAGCTAGAAAATACAATACTATAGAAATAGAGACTCTTTCTCTACCAGTTCCACACAGAAATGTTTCCTCAGCAATTTGAGAATTTTATTATTCATATGCCTCAGAACTACTTAGAGCAGAAAAAGTACAAGAGGCAAAGAAAGAAAATTAGAATCGGTGAGAGCAGCTGGGTCCTGTATCGAAAGAAAACTGATAGGAGTTGCTGGAATATTTTGAAAAATACTGAGTGCTTTTTTGGTTTTATATTTCCATGCATGTGTCTTCTCCCTAATAAGACTAAAGCATCCACTTGCTATTTTGATGACACGAGATTGTTTGGGCTGGAACATAAAGAGAAATAAAGAAAATCAGTCTTTTACTTCCAAAATAGGATTCCAAAATATGGCAGTCCATTTGTAAGTCAGTCTTCATTAAGGGGGGGGGGTTAATTAAAAGAAAATATAATGATATTATAACTACCTTTATATCCATATCCAAAATTAAGTGTTCTTAAAATTTTTCCATATTTGCTTTGGATTTTTTTTTTTAACAAAACATAATAGGTACTTGTTCCTCTCTGTTCTAATTGGTGGATCCTTCTCTTGAATGTGTGTATTCTTTTAGCATTTATCCACACCAACACAAAGTAATTACTTTGTGTACCTTTAAGCATTACAAAAAATAAATTTTATTATAGTGTACAATTTCAATTGAAATCTTCAAATTTATTTAATCATTATCCCTGAGATTAATGATAGTTTATAACTGATAGATAAAACTTTTTATTCAATTTATCATTCTTACAACATTGTAATATACTCATTCTCCTATTTTCAGTTTTTTATTATTCAAACAATATTGTGATAAACATTTAAACATGTTTGCCTCTTTCTAAACTTGTGGGATGGTTGTTCTTTGGTGTTTTGATTGAATCATAGGAAACTGTCATTATTCATTTATTTTCATTTATAAAATGGTAAATTCATATGACTCCACTTAATATATGCCTAGAAATGAAAATGTCAGTGATAAACACCTTCAATTCAACAAGTTATAGCCAAATTTTGAGAAATGACATTCTAAAATCCTTTTGTAATTAACAGTCAATTCTTGAAGACTCAGTGCCCAAAGTTTATCCCACAGAGAAAAAAAATAGGTGTACCTATAAGAGAGAAGACCAGGACACTGAGGAAGAATTTGGAAATTTCCAAGTGGCTGTGGTATCCATAAAACCTTGGAGATGATGTTATTCTTCATTTCAATTAAGTCTCCGAGATTTTAATATTCTTAGAGGCTGAGACATTATAGATGACTGAAAAACAGTTGGTACACTATTCTAGGACATCTGCTCAAAGCAGTTGGAGTTTATCTTTAAGAAGTTTATCTTGGGCCCTCCCTGGTGGCGGAGTGGGTTAAGCAACGCACTGTGAAGTAAACCACAGCCACTGCAGCACGAGTTCGATCCCTGCTGCCGGCCAGTTGATCTGCCTGTTCTGCTCCCTGCTCTCTGTGGTGAATCCTCTCACCCCCCTCCCCCACATACACACCTCTGGCCTGTACCCCAGTGCTTGTATGCATAAATAAATAAATCTTTAAAAAAAAAAAAGAAGTTTATCTTTAAGAGTGTGATCAACAGACAATCAAATGCCCAGTGAGGGCATTTGAAACTACAGATTTTCTAAAGTTAAAATAGCAATAGCTTCACTGTAGTACTCTTTTCTTAACTATCCAGAAAAGACAGGCAGGAGGAGTCAGTTGTCGAGGAGAGGAATATGTAGAGGTTCTTCTATCAATTCAATTTCTAAACCCAAGGAGTAAAAGTTTGTGTCTTAAGACTGCATAAGATTGGCTGACATCATCTAGGAAAAATGTGAAAGAACAAAAACTACAACAAAAAAATAAAAAAGAAGAAAACAAAAATATAAGAGAAAGCTCAAGGAAATGGGCAATTACAACCAAAAACAAACAAACAAACAAACTCAACAAGATCAAAAGGTTAAAGATAGACCAAAGGGAACATGGGTGGGGATAAGGAGGAGAGGGCAAAGTCAGGGAGGAGGCATAAAGAGCACAAGGGTCTGAAGTGGTGGTGGGAACTCCCTGGGGACTACAAATGTTGTCAAATACAATTAAATAAATCTAATGAGAAAAAAAAAGATTAGCTGACATTTGCATTCTCTAGTGTATATGTTAATCCTATAGATAACTTGGTAATTACACTCTGGAGGTCTCCACTAGAAATTACCATGTCACTTGTACTTCTATAATAAATACACACCACCTCTTTTGTAAACACTACGGACAGTGTTTACAGCTTACCATATGATTAAAATACCAACACCCAGTTACCAAAAATTATATCTAAATGCTTGAGTTCATTTTTAATGTTTGGATATATCTTGACCACCCTACACTAACAAATGTTGCCCCAATAAACACAATACACAAACATGGATCCTTATGGAATTCTTTAAATATTTTACCTTGTCCTGGTATCACAGATATAATTTCTTTTTCTGATCGCAAACACTTAAGAATTATTTTATGGCCTCAATAACTTAAATTTTATCTGCATTCTTTAGATAAATTATACAATTTTATGAACATATCTGTATTGGCCTTTGTAAAAACCAACCTCAATACATTGACGACTTAACACACATATATTGATCTTGTTCATCTTTCATGGAGACCATGGTTGACTACAGTTCCATCAATCTCTGCTCAGCTCCACACTCCCATGGACCAGTGCATATCACACAATCAAACTCAAATTCACAAGACAGGCAAGTATACCAGAGGCAGGGGCAAATTGCATGCCACAGGAGCAGGAATGTGGAATCCTATTACAAGAAAGATGTGAGCAGTGGTGAATAACCCAATATACCACAAAGTCTGGCAAAGTTCTTATTTGGTCAGTAGTAGAAAAGGAAAAAAATACAATGTAAATTAGTGCTCATTAACAAAAAAATCATACTTTGAAGTCACATCAAATTTGACACATCGAGTATATAAATACTCACAAGGCCCTAAGAATGAAATCAGGGATCACTGAAAGTTTTTATTCCAATTCTCCCACTTTATTCACAATTTACCTTCTCATTAGTTAAAGAGTGTGATCAATTGACAACTTGCTCTTTAAGAGCATAAATTAGTATATGTAAATTTTAAAATATTTTAATAAAAAAAAGAAAGAATAAAAAAATTTAAAAAATTTAAAAAAATTAAAAAATAAAATTGTTGAACATATAAAAAAATAAATAAATAAAAGATTCAGAAGGCTGTTGGTCAGTCAACACCTTGACTCTAACTTCATGATAGAGCCAGGGTTAGGACTACCAAGCTAAGCCACTTTTGTGTTTTTATCCAAAAGGAACTGTGAGAAACAATAAATATTTATTGTTATTTTAAGTCAAAAAAAAAATCACTCTATGAATAAAGTCAAACCTACTAAAAGCAAAAAAAAAAAAAAACATAAATTATATGGTGCTTCTCTTGCTCAAAACTCCTTTCCATGTTCTCTTCTAGACTTACCTTCAAAGGTAAAGTCTCTTTCTCATGAACCCTTTGGGGATTGGGAGAAGAATGTTCTTTCTTGGAGACAGAATTTGAATATTTGAAGTGTTCATTTGGTATCAAGTCCTATGACTCAAATAAATGAATAGTTGGGGGTAGGCAAAAGCAAAATTCAGCACACAGCAATTTACCATTTTCTTGAGTAGCTCGAATTTGAAGATAATTTTAAATGAGCATTTCTAAGAATGTTTTCAGAAATGGTAGCTTCAGTAGTGTAAGAAGTGCATAGGCTCTTAAAGTGATCTTTTAAAAAGTAAAACTCACTTGGTATCAAATTCTGATTTCTGTTGTTTTATTTCACCTTTTAAATCCGAATT
Source organism: Galemys pyrenaicus (assembly GCA_019455555.1). Taxonomy (NCBI): domain Eukaryota; kingdom Metazoa; phylum Chordata; class Mammalia; order Eulipotyphla; family Talpidae; genus Galemys; species Galemys pyrenaicus. Next base: position 662,050 of record JAGFMF010011644.1, on the reverse strand, counting down.
CTCGAAGTCTTTCCTTTATAAATTTCATACTGATGATTTGTAATAAACATTCGTATTCGTTTCTGTCTTCTACAGCAAGCCAACACATAATCAAGACAATGATTTTTAAGCACTTATTGAGTGAAGGATATTCAGGAACCTAATATGGACAATGGTGGCACAGCCCCTGGAAAATGGGGGAGGGGCTCTTAATAGGATAAACCTACTGGGGCACATCTGGAACTAAAGCCCCCTCTTCCTAGCCTGAACTCTAAATATGCTAGCTTATCTCCTTCCAGTTTTATTTCCCTTTTCTTCCCCCCTCCCCCCCATCCTTGTCCCCCCACACCTTTTGGGTTAGGGTAGGAGGTGGAGTGATAAATAAAAAATGGGAGAAGGAGGAATTCATGGAGGGAAACATTTGGCAAGGGTATTAACATCAGTGTAAACTTCAACTAGCCTAGGCAACAGAATTACCTCAAAGTCACTGTAAGTTTGCAATTTTCTCCTTGTTCAGTCTTTAAAAGCAATATCTCACACCATCTAGTCCCTCTTAGGCAGTTCTGCTGTTGAAATTTCTGAATTGCAGGAATGTTATCCATTTCAGCATGTTCACATTAAAATAAGTGCAGAAAGGACAAATCTTCACTGGCTGCTTTGATAGAATTCAGAAATAAACTGCACGGCAGCGGTCCTTTCTCCTGAGCGCTGAAATTCGTGGTAAAGCACCAGCTTGAGCGTTCCCAAAGAGATTTGCTTACAGAGATCAGTGTACGAGAGGCTTGATTGGGTCTCCTGAGATAGATCTCATCCTCTGACAACTCACTGGGACCCTGCAGAATCTCGCCATACGTGTCTAGTTACCTGCTGGATACCTGAGCCCCTCTCCAGGCTGCAGCACAAACTCCCCCGCCCCCCCCCCCAAGGCGTGGCAGACATGCAGCTGGGGGGCCGACCTGGGCGGGGAGCAGCCCTCCATCTGCCTCTGGAAATCCACATTTTAGGGTCTTGTAGTCATTTCCTTGCTAGTGCAAGGGAAGTTTTTGTACATTTTTATAAAAGGAGGCCAGAAGAGAACACCCTCCTCTTACTTCCTAATGTATTATGTCCTCCCCTGCCGAGTCCGGGGACTTAGTCTGGATTTGGTAACTGAAGTAATATAAATGTTAGCTAAGAAGTATTCCCGCAATGTGGTTCCAATTTAGGCCTGTTTTGAAGTCTAAAGGCCCAATATGTCTCGTAGATTCTTCGCTGGACATTAGCGCTAATGTAATTTGCGGAGGAGCACAGGCTGCCTTCTAGAAGGCGGCCCAGGCCAGGGCGAATGACCAGGTTTTCCCAGTACCAGGGGGACTCCTGCATTTGCCGGTGGTTGCCCCCTCTGCTTTTGATGTTGGGGGCGCTGCTCAGGAAATTGCCTTATACTTGCCAGGGTTTGCAGATAAATGGAGCAAGGTAAGCGCCCTCCCCTGTCACCACCCTCTCCTCTCCAGGCTGTGGTAGAAGGCAGCTATCTGAACACTGCCTTTCTTTGCAAGCTGTTTGCACTTTACCTCAATGACTTTATCTCTCCCAAGGCTGGCTTGATTTGCGAAGACATGCGTGCAATTTCAGAGGCACCCCATAGCTGAGCCCCCCCCCCCACCTCAGCCCAGCTCCATGCTTACACCCCTCGCAAGCCCCTGGCTGCATCCCAGTAATGAGCATCCCCCTGCAACCGCCTACCCTTTATCTTGCTGGGGGGACCCGCACCTTTTGAACTGCCATCTGTAGATTGTGTTGGTGCACTGACTTGTTAACTGTGCCATGCTGAGAAGGAAATGGCATGATTTAGATCAAGTGCTCAGGACGGCTGTTCATAAGAAACACTTGAGCCAAGCTGTTGCTGCTCAGAAAGTGCCCTGGGGAGCGGGGTTCCGTTTCGGGTCACGGTCCTGCCTTGTATGAGGGCAGGCGCAAAGCGCTGCAATTCCCTGGCTTTGCTGGGGCTGGAGGGGGGTGGGGTGGAGAGAAACATTATGAAACCATAGAAGCGAGGCTGCCAAATTAACTTCTCACCCTTTCAATCACACTCCAGAGGATAAAAGCCTAACATTTCTGCCTCAGAAACAGGCTCGGTTTACACCAAACAAGTTCTTTCTTTAATTTATCAGCTGGACCAACTCTTCTTCTAATTGCTGCAACGCTGGGCTATTCATGAAGCCATCTTTGGAGGTGTACAATGAACGCAGAACCCAGACATGGGGGTTGGAAAGTTTTCGTGGACAGGACATCCCCCCAGTCTGGTTATCAAAATAACTAAAAATCAGAATGATTGTGATCTCAGTTGATTTGTTTCCATGAAAACGTTTTTTGCTTGTTTCAAGGGAAAAAATTAAATTGAGGAATCACAAGTACAGGGAAGCACAGATCATTGTTTTCACTTTCAAGTTGCAAGTTTCTGAAAGCAAACTTTAATTAGGAAGACAAAAGTAAAACTGAGAAAGAGTGGGGGGAGGAGGGAACCCTTCAGCTTAATTCATCAACTCCCAGGCTAATACCAAGGGCACTGATTTGTCCATTATATGGAAATAGATGATTAGGGTCATTCTCTAAGACAAATTTACTTTTCTGCACACTCTAAATCTGTTTAGTCACTTTAAAGGTGTCAATTATTGGAACAGGCTAAGACTATGAATTTCTTAGTAATAGCTTTAATAACATTTTGAAATGAAAAGCAGATACCTTGAAGTCAGCCTGCTTTGAAAAGACATATGAGCAGTTCTGGTTTTAATTTGTGGAGTATTCTACATCTGGAATCCCTTATAATTAAAACTAAAAACTGAACTACTACTTCCACCTGTCAAATGATGAAAAGATGAATGCACTAATAAGTTACTAAATAGCCCAACATGATAGAGTTTACATTCTCATTCTATACAGTAAAACAGAATTTTGGACAGGAGGCTAAAGGTCTTTGGTCATTACTAATAACATGCTTTCCGTATTAACCTATATGGCCTGCTGCAACTACTGATGGGGCATTTTTTACATTAACAGCTTATTTTCCTAAGACTTTGTTTTAGAAGTACATATAGATTTCAGAAAGAATATTCAAAACACATCAACTGAGGTATACTTTTCATCCCATATGTCATGGTTTCATCCTTCTTGAAAACCCTCTACTGGCTTCCTATAATAAATGCATACTATTACCAGAAAGTCAGGTGTTTACAAATATTTAGCAAGTACCCACAGTGTCCACATCAGCACTGGGGACATAGTGCTGAGCAAGAGATGTCTTTGTAGGTGATTTAGAGTTAAGAAAACTTGGTGGTAAAGTCTCAGAATGACAAACACTTGAAGTATTTGCCTAGGTTCTGATAAGAAAAAAGTAGTTTTCTAAAGCTTTTACAGTCACTCCAATTAAAACAACAATAGCCATTAAAATGCCCTCAGACTGTCACTGGCGATCAGAAGGTTAATTATTTAAAAATGTAAATCCTGAGTTGTAATCCCTATTGAAGCTGTTTGGAACAACTCCCCCTGCAGAGGTCGAGCTGTGTGGGCGGCCCAAAAGGCTCATTTTTCTTATTACACTCTCATGCTTCTCTGTCACAAAATAAAAATGGAAATATCACATTTTGAAAAGAGCATTGAAAAAATAATGAAGAGTTTTGCTAACATTAAAGGCGCCTCCCTTAGGGCAGATGCTGCTGTCATAAAAAGTTGTCCTGATGGTTCCATTCAGTGTCAGCTGTCACTGGCACCAGACAACAGAAAGAAGACAATGCCTGGGGACCTTGACCCGGGGTCTCCCTCTGTGGAAGTATACCCAGGAAGAGAATCCCACTCTGTTTGAACTCTTCTGGGCCACTGGGGCCCCCTTTAAATTATTGCTTTAGTGTCCCTTTCTATACCAAACTATTTTCCATTCCAAAAAAAAGTAGGATGTGGGTGCCACTAGTTCTTAGCCAGAGGTCACAAACTGGCCACCCAAGACCTCAATCCTGCTTGAGAATGTACCCATGCGGCCAGTACACTGTTATGAAAACCAGGAGATTCATAGCATTCTTCAAGAGCCAAAAGCTGGAAGCAACCCAAGTGTCTACAGATGGATGAATATCGGATAAACAAAGTGTTGTATATACATAAAATGGGATATTGTTCAGTCTTAAAAAGGAAGGAAATTCTGACACTTGCTACAACATGGATGAACCTTGAAGACATTATGCTAAGTGAAATAAGTTGGACACAAAATAACAACTGTTGTATGATTCCACCCATATGAGGTTCATGGCTAGTCAAATCATGAAGGCAGAAAATAGAATGGTGGCTGCCATGGGCTGGGGGAGGGTAGGGGGGAGAGTTACTCTTTAGTGGGTAAAGGTGTAACAAGGTCATCCCAGGAAAAGAAGAAGTTCCAAAATCCTGGTTCCGCCCTAAGTGGGTGGAGCTAAGGAGGAAAAGGAAATTTCTGCAGAGAAGAGAGAGGAGAAGAAAGGAAGATGGAAAACAGCAAGGAGACCTGGAGGAGGCACGTGGAGCAGAGGGACATGTGAAGAAACTGTGCTTGCTTTTTGGTCTTGGACTGGTTAAAACAGATG
>JAGFMF010011644.1:617887-657422 GCA_019455555.1 Galemys pyrenaicus | reverse complement strand
GTAACTTTGGATGCTTAACTTAGTAACTATATTCTTTGTTCTTTCTTTATTGTACCCTAGTCGTATTAAAGTTCCTTTCCATTAAAGGTTTTATATGTTGGTCTTAATGCGGCGGATGGCAAAACCCATTCAAAGGGGGCAGGCTTGGGGGTTCTGGGTGCTCCTCTCCCTGCCCTGTAACAAAGGGTTTCAACTACTAGAAACCATGAAAAACTAGTGGTGTCACAACAATGTCCCAATGCCACTGAACTGTATGCTTAAAATGATTAAAATTGCCAATTGTATCACAATAAAAAATCATGAGTTTTTTTTGTTTTTGTTTTTGTTTTTTTTACTAAAATAGGGATCTTGAGTTACTGTTAACTTTCGTCAGAATGCCTGAATGATAACACAGATTGAAATTGAGTGGCTCTGGTACCCTTAAACCTGTGCTTCTGGTCTCTGGAACCCACCCCTGCTGTGACCCTCTGCCTATCACACCACACCTTGTGGACTTCCTGCCAAACCTTACAACCTTCTTCTGTCTAAAGGGCCCAGGGCACAGTTCTCACATGCACTCACAATGTTTAAAGACATATCTGGAATCCAACTTTAGCCTGTACCACAGTTATCACAGTCTACCCCAGACACTGATGAGGCAAGGTAAGATGCATAAGATAGCATCCATCACAGAAACAGTACTGAGAAGTCCCTCTCCAGCAAAATGACCCCTTGACACCCTTCTCCACCTACCCACGTGGGGAAGAGGAGGGCGGATGTCATACTCCGGGGACCAAGCAAGACATGCTTCCTCACTTGACAGTTACAAACAGGACCATAAACAGATGCCTACAAAAGAACTAGAAGCACTTTTCAGGATCAGGAGAAGTTTCTTATTACCCATTTTTCTGATATTGACTGTATATAAATTTATTGCAGATTTTGTAGCTCAGAGTCAAGGAGCAATGAATTTAAGAATCTTTATTGAAGTCTAGATTATCCTCAAACTGTGAACTTTCCCTCTAAGTCACTGACTGTCTAAGGATTTTTTCCTCCTAAATGCTACTGTCAAACGGGCATTTTAAAACATTTATCAAAAACCAATGGCTGCAAACTTCAATCTGTACATTCCATACAAAGCAAACCCCAGTCTAGTGCTGATGCATAAATGATGTGTTGGTTTAATCTATTTTTCACAGGGGGTGTCTGAGAGTAGGAAAATTAAAAACAGGTAGAATGGACTATTATTACTGTCCCATAGTGTGCTTTTTTACATGAGGTCTGGATTAAGATAACATCTGGTCTATATTTCTTGAACTATTTCCCTTTTATCACAAGAAAAATCGGCAACCCATCTCACAACTGCTCTTAATTTAGATCTAAATATCACTGATGAAACATTGTACAACATGCTGTTATCTATTAAAATGATTTCCCTGAAGGAACAGTTGATACTTTTATATATTCCAGCAAAGCTAATCATGCCAGGCCCCCTTAGTAGGACTTACCTTATAATCATAGGTTCAAATGTTCCACCTAAATCACTGCTTTGGTACCAAATGAGTCTTATTCTGAGATTGATTTCACTACACTCTTAACTACAGGTCCCCAGTCTGAGAGTCAAAGAACCATCGAGAATCTTTAGAAGCAAACAAGTCTTCCCTACTCCCCTACCTCAGGCCTAGACTATGGGCTTTCCAGAGCTCCTTGCAAGGGGAAGGCAGTAAACTGTTTCTAGCACTTTTCAGAGTTTAAGTCCTATAACAATGCAATGTATTGATTTCACAGGATAAAAACTTTGGGGGTTCTTTTTTTCCCAGAATTATATAACATTTCCACAGATAATAAATCAGGAAAGTATTTTCTCTAAAACTATTTTGCATACCTGTGGTGCACATTCGTTTTGCTCATTTTAAACTATATCAGGATTCAGATAATATGGTGTGTTCCTGACTTAAAAAAAAAAAAATGGAAACTAAAGCCCACAAAAATTATGAGACTTTAAAAAATTTTAACGAGAAATAAATCTTGGGTAACCGAAAATATGAGAATGTTCAGTGCAGTAGCAAATGAAATTAGAAATGTATTGTGAATGAAACAAAGAAAAATTAGAAGCAGTAAAAATCTTAATTAAATGGAATTGATTAAATAAACTGTCCACATGCATAATGTGGACTACCTGAAGCCAGTAAATAAAGATAAAGGTTGTATTGTACTAAGGTGTCCTTCATGATATATTAAGAACAACAAATCATGTGAGCTTGGTGTCACTTTTTGCTGTCATTAAAAAAAAAAAAAGGCCACCCTGGTGGCACAGTGGGTTAAGCAACACACTATGAAGCAAACCGCAGCCTCTGCAGCTCTAGTTCGATTCCTGCCGCTGGCTACAGAGGGACCCATGTGGCGCAGCAGACCTCTCCTGCCTCGTCCGCGGCTCCCCTCCAGCAGTGTGTGTCAGTCAATCTTCCTGTTCTGCTCCCCACTCTGTCTGGTGAATCCTCTCACCTCCCGTGACTCTGGCCTGTACCCCAGCTCTTGTGTGCATAAATAAATAAATCTTTAAAAAAAAAAAGAGAGAGACATATATGCTGAATTGTAGGCTGAACAGGTCTGGAAGAATTTACATCAAACTGTTTTCTGTGATGAATCACTAGGAATAAAGAGGGAGGAAAACATTTCATTTTATAACTTTTCTTAATACATATATATTACTTTTTAATTTTAAAAAATAAGTGAAAATACACTGAGGACAAAAAGGCACATAGGACAGACTATTTAGTCACTCTTTAACAGAAATAATCATAAGAGGGGAGGTGGCTTCCAGGGGGAGGGTTGGGGCCTGCAAACAGAATATCAGGAATGCGATTGACAAGCTTCCTGTCATCTTGTCGTTTTGGGAGGGAATTCTGAGAATAAAAAGCCTTTGGAGTTATCAGTGGTCAGGCTGGAGCCATTCATTTTTCATCTGCCTGTGTTTGTTCTCTGGCAGCCAGTCAAGGATGCTATTAGCAGAATTAAGATCCAGAAGAAAAGATTATCCCGTAGAAGGCAAGATAAGGGGCTGGAAAGTGTGGCCGGTTATCAATATCACAATACCAAACAGGTCAGAAAGGATTCCGTATAGGTTTCACTTGAAGCAAGTAATCTCTGCAAAAATAATGGAGTGACTGTTCTTCCGAAACACTTCAGTACTGCAACATACTGCAGTTCATTTAAGATAAAGCGACCGTTTGACCAGGAGTCCCACAACTGCATTAGGCTGGAGAGTGGATAATAAAACGCCACAACAACGTTCTTTTATTCCCTCTTATTCAGTAACCCTAGGTAATGAAATAAACTTCCATTTCTCTCCCAGATCATTTTTAATATTTTGAATGATATGCTTTCATTCACCTTTTTCCTCCTTGTTGAGGAAAGTGCTAAATGGAATTCCATGGTACAATTTGATGTAAGAAACCAGTGGAGTGATTGTAAAATTACAAATTTAATTTTAGGGCTCTTTTTGAAATCACCAGTAACAGTGTATTCAGAGGAGGTAGTGCCCCTCTAGTACTGAAACATGTGCTTTCGAACAAGAATGGGAGTGGTGAAGGTTTTGCGTTCATGTCAGCACTGCGATTTACAAGCGTTCACATACAGCGTGAACTTACATAGCGTTTCACCATGTTGTCTATGAATCATTCCATTTTAAGCTCTGCAACATATGGGCAATTGGAAAATGCAAAGAGGTAAGAAGATACATTTGGTATTTCCATTTCATATACCTCATCTTGGAAATAGATGTTTCTTTTTCTCTCAATTATTTTTCATCTGAGTAATTGTTTTTAAGCAACTTTAAGTAAATTGATAACTTGTTCAACTAAATAATTTTTCAGTGTCCAGAATTTTGTATTATTTGTGCACATCTGGAACAGTCAACAATCAGTAGCTTATTTACTCTGAGTTGTCATTCCAATAGTAATGATGTATTGACAATGGTTCAGTCATCTAATGGTTGATCAATAAAACACATTTCCAAGACAGCTGCAGTTAAAGGAAGTGACTAACCACTGACAGAATAAAAGAATGAAGACTGTGGCACTGCATCTCCCATCAAGATAACCAAGTACATATTTAACGACCCAGAAGTTAGCAATTTATCAAAGGAAAAACAAAGTCAATATACATCTAAAGTAAAAATGGACTTTGACATTTCTTTAGAGTCATAAAATTGAGTCAGTTATGAACAAGTACATGAAAATTCTCCCATTCAGCTATGGCTTTCAAAAGTCTATTCATTAGTGCCTTAGAGTTAACATGAATGAGATTATGCTATGTCCATAAAAGGTAAAAATACCTTCTAAATTGGTTTTATTCTTTCTCCCTGTTTTTGAGATGGTACCCCCAAAATGGACATTGTAAGAAAATTAGAAAAACTTAGCAATTGAACATTAAGACCTAGTTTTAAACAGCTTTTAGTTACCTGCAATATGAGAGAACATTTTTATTATTTTTAAAATGCTGACAATATGAAAGTAGGTAGAATAAAAGCAAAAGTCCCCTCTTAGTACCCCAACCCTGTGCCTGCAAATATTCCTATGACACCTTCTCCTAAATGTTAACAACAGTTAGTAATGGAGAACATTTACAGACCGTTTTCTTTGTACATATATGTACATGCATGTCTACAGAAACATGTGCAATGGAGGAGGGTATTTCTTAAAATTAAATGAGGTTTTACTCTGCATATTGCTCTGTGGGTTATCATTGATTATTTTTAAAAGGAAACAAATATTTTTAAAAGGAAACTGAAGCCCTCTGAAATGCAGCAAAGAAGATGTTGTTGGAACAATTTTTTTTTATTAATTTCTTTATACATATTTGACATCAATCGTAGTACCCATGGAGTTCCCATCGCCATTCCACCAGTGCACGGTCACCTCTGTCCCCTGTGCTCTTTCTGCCCCCATCCAGGTTCCTCCCCTCTGCCCCCTCAAGGTGCTTCTGAATTGTCTTTGTCTTTTTGTGGAACAAATTATTTTAAATAAAAGTTGCCTATCTATTTTGAAATACACGATCCAAGTATTTTTAGTCACTTTATTGCTTATATGAGTTGTTAGAGCTATCTTCCAAGTAAACAAAAATCAAAAGTTTGCTTTTACGCAAAGGCATCACACAGTCCTCAGAAACCTGTGCTGATTGGGAACCCTGCACTCTGCAGCTGGCTTCAAGGGTCACCCTATGCGGGGCTGCTCTGGGCTGTTTAGAACCCAACAGTCTCTTGAAAAGGATCACAGAAATGTTTGCAGTCCCTTGCAGTAGTCCCTTCCCCATCCTTTGAGGTCAAAGAGAAAATAAAAGCATCACTTAATGTATCTCTATTGAATTCTCTTAATATTTTCTCCTTTATTCTAATATCATACAGTCCTCAGTAAGGAGTTTTCTCTTCGCAACCCTGTGATATTTCAATAGTGGCAAAGTTAAGAAAGCTGGTGGCAAAAAAGATCACAATCCCAAAGGGTAGTATGAGATTTGATCTAAGGTGATATACAGCAGATTTCCAGAACTACCCAGGCCTGGCAAAGCTGTGCCTCCGGGTCCTCTAAACTGCCCTCAGGTCAATGTGCAGAATAGCCTAAGACTGATAAGCTTATCACTGAATGATCAAGCAAATATATACCAAGTACTATGCTAGGGACTTGGGGTATAAAAATGGATAAGACATGAGGCTTACAGTGTAGTATCTGGACAGATGGTTGAAAATGCAATTACAAAGCATGCACTCAAGTCACCGTTGACAGAGCCATGCACAAGAAACACAAAGAAAGGGCTAACTCTGCTTTTGATGGACAAGTAAAGAACAGTCAAGAAAGCAACCAGATGTGAGTGTTATGAAAACAACAAGAACTTCTCCCAGTGGTGGTGGCTTCTTACCACCTGGGTGAGGTCTGGCAGAGATCTGCAGGTTGCTCTCAGAGCTCAAACACAGGCATAACGCCCCTTGCTTTCAGAGAATCCACTTGCCTTCTCTAGCTACCTTACAGTGATTTCACTATTTGACAAAACAAGATAATGGCTTCTCTTCTCCCCTTCAGGTCCTAGTAAAAACAGTGGAGTTAACTAGCTGCACCCAAAGTGCCTTGACTTGCCTACTGTCCAGAACACTGAACAATTTTCATGGAGAGTTTTGCTTCAAGAAAATAATGTGAACACATGGAAGTTCCAAAGGCTTATGATGAAAGCAGAAATGCATTCATATGGGTATTAGGTTCCTTTTGAACACTGCTATCTTAACCTAGATTAGCCTATTCTAACATATCCTGAAGTCACAGATACAGCTCCTCAAATAGCAGTGCAATAAATCTCTGAATAATTTCCCACTGAATTTATCTGGTTCTACAACTCTAAGATCCATGTTTGAAGAGAATCTTAGATAAAGTGGCCCATTTCATAAAACCAAAGAAGTAGACTGTGTTTATTACAGTCAGACATCCACAGAATTATGAATTTCATGCTCAACAATAACTTTAAACTCACACATACAACTTTTGCTGTATTGAAAACATTGCAGAGTCTGTCTCTTCTAAAACAAGTTAAGTGGATAAACTAAGAGTTTTGGGGAATCACAGCACAGAAGATAAGACTCGAACACCTCAAAATACACATCTAAAAACAATGAGGTACATTTTTATTATTTACCAAATGACTAAGGATCAAAAAAGTAATAATAATCAACCAACATAAGCATAGAGAGAAAATCAAGACATATATACAATCCAATTAAGAGTGTAATTTGGTTGAAGTGTTTAGAAACATCTTCTTTGGTGATATATAATGTATAAATCATTTGAACTACCAATTTCATTTCTAGGAATTTATACCAAGAACCTAACCAGATATGAATCTAAGGATTCTTACATATATAGTATGCTCTTTTAATATACTTTACAAAACAACTAAATGACCAATACTTAAGAAATTGACTTTCAAAAGTGTGGTGGTTAGAGTACATATTCAATTAGAGCATTATTACTCTTTAGAGTTTTATATTAAATATATATATGCTCATAGTATGATATTAAGATAGAAAATGTTTGAGATATGGCAGGAAAATATAAATGATAAACCAAATATAGTTTGATTACAATTCATTAATATACATGAGTGTATTCGTATAAATGTATCCAAGCACAAAACCCAGACTGATTATACTAAAACATTAGATATATATAAAATTTCAAGTTTCAAGGGACAGCACAAACCCAAATCCTGATAATAGAAAATGGCAAAAGTAAACCTTTAAGTACTTATATAATCATGCCAAATATTTTGGAATTATAAAACCATCTCATCCTTTAAATCAACTTATGCCAGCACAAAACACATCCAGAGAAAAAGGGTATTTCTGCTTTTTCCCCTCTTTCAAGGCAAAATACTCCTGCTTGCTAACAGAACACACTCATGAGAAATATAGATTAATACTGTGTTATGTGTGTGTAGTAATTGCTCTCACACTTCTAGAACCTTCAGAGCTGAAGTTCACATCATTTGTCCATGCCAGCCTGAAACACCAGCTGCCTAGTTCTAAGTTAAGTGCAGTTATGATTTCAGTAGCAACCTCTGGCCAGTATAGCCATCTTCCAGCAGCAAAACCCAAAACTAAAAAATTAGCAGGAGTCTACTATGCCAAGAAAGAAATATTAAGCATTAGTATTTATTTCCATTGCACTTCTTTTCTAAGCATAGTGATACACTATTTCCCATTACACCTCCCTTGCAGAATTCCAAAATTGTGGCTACACTGCCAGATTTAAACAAGAGGAGAAACAGTTCAGTGGGTACATAAACAAATGCTCAAAGGTTATTGTGTGATCAAAGCACCAAAATATGGGGAGAGCTCCTGGAAGTATGCATCCAGCCATTATCTGCCCAAGACTTATAACAGAAGGTGGATGATAGCAGTAGCTTAGCAGCTGTTGTTTTAACAACAAAAACCTGTTTCTTGAACATTTCATCCTCAATTACTGACAAAGAGAAGTACCACAAAACTTAACTCTGCTGGGGGTAGATTCAAATGGAGTGTCAACTTTATCTTTTAAATGTCCTATTTCCAGATAAGCCAGACCCTTGAGAGCATCCTACTATGTGATTACAAGACTGTCGCTTCTCTCTTTTTCCCAGGGGAAAAAAACGTCTTCACAAAACAATTGCATGTGTTCTTTTTGGTGAAATTTCCCATCTCTAAGCATCTATTGGAACCAGAAAACAAATGATAAAGAAGGTATCCTAAAACTCCAGCATTTTCTCGTACAGGTCAGAGGGGCTAAGCTTTAGTAAAGAGACCAGAGCAGGGGGAGGTAGATCCCCTAGGGAAGGCAGTTTTCCTTTTGGCCTGAGAGAGAGGAGGTGGGGATGTGATCTTCCAGTCTCCTGTTTTATTCTCATCTGCCATCTTCTGTCTCTCTCTGGGTAGGAATTTAAATCCAAATTTAGTATGACTTTTCTATTCAGAACTTTTCTTCAAGGCTGTCCCCAAGAAATCTGGGTTCTCAAACAGAACCACAAAATTGTTAAGGAAAGTATAAGAAAATTTCACCCCACAGATAAATGTCTCATTTATCTAGATCCTGGAATAAATCTTACGTTTTATTCAGGTGTAAAACTAATCTTTGGGCTTTCCAGGGTCTAAAGAATGGGTGATAAGCAAGGACCTGCCACCACTGAACTGCCATAAACATAATGCTAAATAGGACCAAGTTCTGAATAATCCCCTTCAACGGCAAATATTCTTTAAAATATGAAACAAAAGTGATTAATTAAAAAGCTATTCCTGGGACTCCCTGATGTTTATAATTTAATGCCTCTCAAAAGATGAAGCAATTTGTAGACGGATTCCTCACTAGAAAGATGTCAGCTTTAACTCAAGAGTTAACCACAGACATCATATATTCCAAACTTCCTTTGACAAACAGAAATGAGGAAAACTTGTCCAGATGGAAGGAAACCTGGTAAAAAATTTACCCATATATCTTCAGGAACAGCCCCTCAAAACAAAGTGAAGAAGAAACATATATTAATATTTGCAGTGCTCCTACGAAGTCACAGGTAGAAATAAAAACACCCTTTCCACCAAATCCCTACATAAAGTTTCCAAGGAATCAAGATCAAAGCAAAAATATTAAAAGATATAATGAAATTCACACACATACACGCACACGACCGACAAAGAACTTTACAGGTGTCCCCCATTTTTGCATGGCTAAACCCAAAAGGGATAATGCTAAGTGACATAAGTTAGAAGAAGAGAAATAAATACAGAATGGTGCTACTTGTTTGTGGATTAAGTGATGGTGTGGCAGCTGCACTATGGTGGCGATACCTGAAAGGAAACCCTGTATTTTCAGAACACCAAAACTATGTACGCCAACATTGCCTCACTTTACCAAAAGTGCTCGATAAATACTAGCTATTACTAAAAAGAATAAAAAGAAAATCAATTCTATTTCAATATATGGATTAAATATTTATGTGCTAGACTCTAGATTTCTGCATTATAGCAAAGAAAATGAGTTTCTAGATTCAAATTATAACTCCACCATTACTTACTGCATCCGTGAATAGGCTATTTACTTCCCTACATCTTAGCTTCTGTCTCTGCTGTATCTACTGCATAGAATTATTTAGTAAGATGAAAAAGAGGGCCTCCCTGGTGGCACAGTGGGTTAAGCAACATACTATGAAGTAAACTGCAGCCACTGCAGCACGAGTTTGATCCCTGCCGCCGGTCAGGGAGGGGACCCACATGGCGCAGCAGACCTCTCCTGCCTCGCCCGCGTTGCCCTCGGCAGTGTATCTCAGTCTATCTGCCTGTTCTGCTCCCCACTCTGTCTGGTGAACCCTCTCACCTCCCACGACTCTGGCCTGTACCCCAGTTCTTGTATGCATAAATAAATAAATCTTTTTTAAAAAAAAGATGAAAAAGAAATAAGGCATATAAAGACTTCATGCTGTGTTTAGTGCTACTGAATTTTATCTAATTACTATTTAATCCACACAATGACATTATGAAACAATACTGTTATCCCCATTTGGACTGATGAAGATGAATCTGAAACTCAGAAAGGGAAGACACACACCCAACATGGGGTGATGCTTCAGATTTGCACCCAGACTTTCTGATGTCAAATCTGGACTTTTTTCATTATACTACCTGCTAAGGCTCAAAGACCATTATAAATAAAGACTCGTAATGAATTGTAGGTTGCAGAAACCAATACTTACTAAGCAAAATTGTAGTTTTCTATATTTTCTAGGGGAGGAAACATATAGAAACCCAATAAAGAAATATTTCCCTCAGAGTCTTTAAAATCCCAACTATTTAGGTCTAGCCTCCTAGAGTGTACTTAAAACTGGGATCACTTTACCTTTCTTAGGGCTTCTCCTGCTTCCTTCTGCTTCTTGGTTCTTCTGTCACTCTAGACAGATTCGAGGGTCAGCAGTAAAACAGCTACAAACCTTTGAGTGTTATCTAGGCAAAATTCAGAAAAGAGAGAGTTTGACTATTGCCCAATCGGTGGCACTCATGGGTATTAACATTTCCTAAGAATATTCCCTGGAACACCTAGTTTCTCCAGTTGCTAAAAGTATACAAAGAATGTGTTCTTTGGTCAGTGCATTTAGAAAATGTGGGAGTAACAGGTTTGCTAGAACTTTCAATGTGCTAATGTGCACAATGAACCCATACAATGAGGGTGTGATGTACAGTGAATCTGGTAGGATTAGTGAACCACAGGACACACTTTAGAAACACTGGGTAGGGAATGGAATTTGTCATCAAAATACAGGAAAAAAAGAATTCAAATGTAACAGAAAGCTACCAAACTATCCAAAGAAAGGGTTCTTTTTTTTTTAAGATTTATTTATGCATACAAGCACTGGGATACAGGCCAGAGGTATGGGGAGTGAGAGGATTCACCAGAGACAGAGCAGGGAGCAGAACAGGCAGATCTACTGAAATACACTGCTGAGGGGAGCAGCAGGCAAGGCAGGAGAGGTCTGCTGCACCATGTGGGTCCCCTCCCTGGCCAGGGATTGAACTCATGCTGCAGTGGCTGCAGATACTTCATAGTGCGACTCTCAACGCACTGAGCCACCAGGGAGGCCCCAAAGAAAGGGTTCTTACCCTATGACTCAAACATCTACTTGGCTTGACCTGAATTCTGCTATTGTAAGGGAACATATCAGGTGAGATGACTTTCACACTTGATATTAACATGAATAAGATCACTCTCCATGCTCACCATGCAACCTTCTGATTGCACTCAACTTCCTCTGTAGCCATCTTACAAAGAGAACTAAGTGCCAGACAAGCTAATATGTATGCTTGGAACACTTGGGAGCTCTATTTCTTCTTTTAACTTAATACAAATAGAGCATCCAGTCAATAAGGCTGTCCAGTCAACTTGACAGATAATTTCTCAATTTAAGTCAAACTGTCATCACTTTAGTTGCACCCCTTTCGAGTTTTGTGAGCATGAGATAGTCTTCAAGAGTTCCCAGGTACTGACAAAATCCAGTTTCCACTCCCTCAAACGTTAAGACCAGACAGAACCTGGGCTTTATTATCTCTACCAAATTATGTGACCTTGAGGTTTTACCTGGACAACCCTTTGAGGATTTGTCACTCTCCTTTAAGATTAAACATGAAGAGCCCTTATGTTTTAGTGCTGACTTGTAGCCACTACAGCCCTGCATCTGATATGGTCTGATAAGATCTGATATGAAATTGAAACCATATCCTGGGGCAAGGAATGGTTGTGGGGAGTCGTGATTGGTTTTCACTTGCCACCTGCACAGCAGAGCACGTGCGCTTGGCTGGGGCTGGGGCTCTGCATCAGCCCATAGTGCTGAATGCAGGTGGTCACAGCAGATAAAAAAGGTGAGGGAAGCATTTTGCCGCCCACTGCCCCCAGGGTGAGCAGCCTTGCTGAGGCTCAGGGGCCTGCCCAGGCTGCTCCGAAGACGTAGACGGCAGTAGCAGTGGCAGGAGTAGTGGCAGGAGTTTCCTGACCCCTGCTTTAGCACACTACCTGTAAACAGCAGCCCCCTCCAGTACCAGCCCCATTGAGCTCCAAAGCCCCCCGGGTTCTTGTAGCGGTGAGTTTTTCCTCTGGAACCCCCAGAAAATGCTGCCAAAGAAAGAAGAAGGACTCAGAAGATTGTCTCCATGGACTTTTCAGACCTCTGGAGACCTTGGCAAAGACCCAGCTACTGCACCTGCTTCCAGCCCTGCCCTTGACATTGCACATACAGACACCACCGGCCTTGGCCTGGTGTCTCAAAGATCTGTTGCCTATTGGTTCAGACCAGTAGTTCACACAAAGCTGCTGTACTAGGGTCTCGGATACTGCCCCTGGCAACAGGTGTTGACTAGCACTACGGGTCAGTGAATGACACTCTGTCTAGCCGCCTTTGTGCTATCTACCACCTCAGGTTCTCAGGCACTGCTTCCTGGCACTATTGAGTTGGTCACAGTCCAGTCCTACAACACAGTCCAGTGTTGTCCAGCTGGGCCTTCATTGCTATGGCTGTTGTGGTGTCACCTCAGCATCCCTTCCTGAGAGCACCTACAGCTGCCGCCTAGATTGGGAGCCTGGCGCACTGCTGACCAGTGTGCCAGCAGCTCCAGGTCCTCCTTGATGGGACAGTGCCACGTGGCACAAAAAGTCTTTGTTTGACTAAAGGACACTACAATCTCTATCTGGGGTGAGACAGCAGGCCTTCTGTGGCCTTATGAAGTCTCCTTTTTCCAATCTCCTGTTTGCTAAATAAACCCCGTTGTTCATGGCCCCTGAGCCCGAATAGTATCTCACAACTGAGTGTAGAAGCAAGAACCCACAGACAGTGACCTGCCTGCCTCCCGGCCCCGGCACTGTTTTAAGTACTGGTATCAGTACTATTTAATGCACAGTTTTAAAATGAAAACACAATTTTCCTGATCTGCATTACTTGCCAATGAGTAATTCTGGTTTGAAAGCATGTACCCAAGTAAGCACAGCTCTGCTACTCAACATTTAGAGTAAGTTGTTCTAAATGGCAAAATCTAAAACCAAAAGAAATATGTATTTCCACAGAGAAGGCGCTCAACATCTCTTATTCCCACAGCCAGAGGTCAATCTTCTGCTCTAAATTTGCCAGGTTACAGGTTAAATAATCCATGCCAGGAGCCAGCTCTGCACCAGCGGGTTCTTCCCAAAGGGATTGTGTCTCTCTCCTGGAGGAGGCCGGGGTGCTAGGAAGAGCATTTTCATAAATACTTACTTTCCTTCTTTGAACAGGCAACACCTGTTTTCTCTACTAACTCCACTGCTTCGGTCACTTACGCCCTAGGGAAAGCAGTTCTAAGAAACAGCAGATGCAGAATTTACACAGAAGAGTGCATTCCATCCCTTCAGTTTACAAATTCTGCAGAAAATGACCCAAGTGGTGCAGGACTATTTTATGAACTGTGACCTCAAGCCACTCATTGAAAATGCAGTTACTCTCAAGTTGTCCTTTGCACGTTTTCATTTCAAATGATAACCATATCTTGTGTTAGTTATTCTTGAACCACTCATACTTTCATTACAAACTTATTGGCAAAAGTAATTTATATTATATCAGCCTCTATTTTACATTGGAGAAGCTGAGGCACAAGTTTTTTGCCCAAAATTTCAGCAAATCACATAGAGTAAGTACAGCTAATAGCTATTGCAAATGACAAACTCTAAAAAGGAGCTGACATAGAGGAGGTCAGTTGGAGATATGGAGTTTATAGTGTGTTCCCTACCAGTCAAAATCTTCCTTCAGATGAATGTGCCTGGTGAAACTTGCACAGAATTGACCTCCGAGGATTCAGGCTCTCTGGTGTGATGAATGTTATTAAAAACAGAAAAGCAACTTCTAGTCATTTCTAGTTCAATGACCAAATGCCAGTGAGGATTTGGATGATCTGGAACTCTCATTCATTTCTGGTAGGAATGCAAAATGGTACAGCCTCTCTAGAAGGTAGTCTGGCAGTTCTTATCAACCTAAATGAACATATTCTTAATTTATGATGCAGCAATCACATGTCTTGGTATTGACCCAAATGAATTAAAAACAGGTCTAGGCAAAAACTTGAGCATGAATGTTCATTGTAACTTTGTTCATAATTGCCATAATTGGAAACAACCAAGAAGTCCTTCAGAAGGGGAAAGATTAAGTAGGCTGTAGTAGATCCAGACAAGGGAATATTATTCAACCCTAAACAGAAACAAGCTGTCAGCCCATGAAAAGATATGACAGGACCTCAACTGCACATTGCTAACTGAAAGAAGTCAATCTGTAAAGACCATAAACCATATAATTTCAACTATATAACATTCTGTAAAATGCAAAATTAAGGAGAAAATAGAAAGATCAGTGAGTGTCAGGGAGTGGGGGTAGGGACAAATAGGTGGAGTATAGATAGAGCACTCAAACTGTATGAGACCATCATGATGGATACATGTCATTATATAATTATTCAAACAAGTAAAATGTGCAGCACTAGGACTGACCCAATGTAAGCCAAAGGCGTTGAGTAGTTATAATGTGTCAGTATCAGTTTATCAATAGTAATAAACATCTGGTGGGGGAATGTTGGTAATGGGAGAAGCTAGTATTTGTAGGAGCAGGAGATACATATACATGTTACTCTTTTTTTTTTTTAACATTTTTTATTTATGCATACAAGAGCCGGGGTACAGGCCAGAATCACCAAAGGTGAAGGATTCACCAGAGACAGAGTGGGGAGCAGAACAGGCAGATTGACTGAAATACACTGCTGAGGGGAGCAGCCAGCGAGGCAGGAGAGGTCTGCTGCTCCATGTGGATCCCCTCCCTGGCCCGGGATCGAACTCACACTGCTGAGCTGCGGATGCTTCACAGTGTGGCGCTCAACCCGCTGCACCACCAGGGAGGCCCTATATGTTGTTCTTAATGACATTATTTAATCAAAAATTAAACAATTAGAAAATAGGGTACAATTAGAATTAATGGAATATCTCTAGAGGTCAGTTGATAGGGATTTTTTTAGAGAGACAGACAAAATTAACCCAGATTAATTGCAAATATTTTATGTCATTGCAAAAAGGCTTTAAAGGATACTTTTTAAAGTATTGAGTCAAGGTTACATTTTGGATATCACAACTATTCATGAGTATAATGAAAGTCAAAATAATTCCCCAATGTTATATGGTAAATGTGGTTTGGGATATACAATTGTAAGCACAGTTGTGTCAGAAACAGGTAAAGACCACATTATATGTTAAAATCACCTTAGAGAAGTTAGAAAGAATGCCTGGATATAACAGATACTGGATGAAGAGTTTATTTATTTATTTTTAAAGATTTATTTATTTATACATACAAGAACTGGGGTACAGGCCAGACTACAGGGCAGTGAGAAGTTTCACCAGAGACAGAGCGGGGAGCAGAACAGGCAGACTGACTGAAACACACTGCTGAGGGGAGCAGCGGGTGAGGCAAGAGAGGTCTGCTGCTCCATGTGGGTCTCCTCCCTGGCCAGAGGCAGGGATCGAACTCTTGCTGCAGTAGCTAAGGTTTGCTTCATAGTATATTGCTTAACCCACTGCGCCACCAGGGAGGCCCCCGGGTGAAGAGTTTTAACAACATAACTTCACAAGCTATAAGAACGAAAATTCAGTATTTCTAATTTAAATCATTGTATATGGTAGGTGACTCTGAACATGTATGTATAGCTACATAATAAGCTAAATATATCAGCAGACAAGTGACCTGTTCATCTATATCCCTATAAGTTAAAAATGGCCATTTTATATTTTAAACATCTTTTAAATCTTTAAACATATTTTGAAGTGAAAGTTTCCTCTATATTCAGTCTCCCTAAGTTCCAAAGATGTTATAGACACTTAGCAAATTATGGGCCAACACCAAGGTCTGCTTTGAGAGTATTTTCTAATCCTAATTAGATTGCTAGCTTGCCAAGGGGCTTCATATGTCTATTTCAGTATTTACCAAAGCCTACTTTCCAAGTGGATAGTCCATGTCCCATGATTCACTGATTTCTCTTTGCAGAAATAGGCTATAAAACAAGTGTGTGTGTGTGTGTGTGTGTGTGTATAAGAGAGAGAGAGAGAGAGAGAGAGAAAATGTTGGCTGTAGAGGTACACATTACTCTTTTTCCAATGTCCCAAGTCTTTGAGTGCATTCCTATCCTGCAGTTAAAGGTTTGGTATTCAGAATATTATTTTTCTTGGGTTTTTGAATACCATGTTATGAGCTAGGAGTCATTTATCATATCATACTCTCATTACAATATGCTTCCACACCCACCCAGTCTTTCCACCCCACCCCATAACTCTTCTCTTGGACCCACACTTGGGGAGGAAGGCTAGTTATCAGTGCTACATACTTATCAACTTCTTAGTCCATTTGGAAAGGAGAGACATATCTAATAAACACATCAACTTTCCTCTTATGTACAGGACTTTTATCTAAGTACAACCTCAAGCTATTGTACCAGAAATAGAGTCCATAAACCAGATATAAATATTAATATTTGTGGGGGCCTTCCTGGTGGCCTAGGGGTTAAGTATCAGAGCTATCACCACAAAGACATGAGTTCAATCCCCGGCCAGGGAAGTGACCCCCATGGCGCAGCAGACCTCTCCTGCCTTGCCCGCTGCTCCCCTCAGCAGTGTATTTCAGTGGATCCTCCTGTTCTGCTCCCCACTCTGTCTCTGGTGAATCTTCTCACCGCCCCCTAACCTCTGGCCTATACCCTAGTTCTTCTATGAAAAAAACAAATAAGATTTATTTTTAAAATATCAGTATTTGTGTTAGTACTTTTGAAAATATGACTTATTATCTTTATGGACTTACAAGTATGAATTAACTTATTTCTCCATCAAACAAAATTCTTGGCTGTGACTTCATCAAGAATGGAATAAAACAAAGGGAGGCCTATGTAGCCCCCTCTGCTTGCTTCCTGACTCATGTTGGGTACAATATTTCTTCCATCTTTCAAAAGGGATTTTGGAGCTCCAATTATATTGAGCACTGTGTTTTCTTCTCATTAGAGATGTAGATGGCTAAGAACTGCATAAATGGTGTCAGCTGGCAGAAGAATGTCCAGCCTCCCTTACTCCTCTCTTTTCTCTGCCAGGGTTACACAGCCCATCAGAGGAGAAAGCTTACAGCTTTGCTGACCCTTTCAGGGACAAGTTGCCCTGGAATGAGGGAGCAAGCCAACTCTTGAGAAGAATCTGGGAAAGCAAATAGTGGTATATGTTGGGTGTGTCAACCCTGAAAGCAGGTCTTTCCACTTACCCCTGACATATCTCTCCAATTTAGAATTTCCAGCAACTCTATGAACAGGGGTCCACTCCCAACCCTACCGTGTCTGTCCCCTCCTCCTACTGTTACAAGCACCTTGGTCTAGAGGAAACATAAGCATCCTCCCTATATAATCAAATACTCTAAAATATTTTCACAACTACGATTTTGAAAAATATCATAGCTGGGGGTAGCAGGGAGTGGAGCGTTGTGAGGGTCAGGGGAGGGCAAGGCTTAGAGGTTATTTAATCCAGAGACTACAAATGCAAATTCTTGATGGGGTCAGAGTTATATAAATGAGCAAAGTAAGCCATATATGAGACAATATGGAGTGGTAAGAACTATGGCAAACTGCTCAAAAAACAGTCCCTCTGATTCTAATCCCTCTTTCCCATTTCACAGGTGAAAATGTTAAATGCCAAAGATATAGAATATGAAGTAACTTATCAAGATGAAAACTCAATTCAGTTCATTTTCCACTAAACAAATTGCCTTCAGACAAGAAGGGAAGATAATGACTTTCCCCAGATCTTCAGTTCTCTCATTTGGGAGTGCATAGAGCTTTTGTTTTAAATGCCATCCTGCTGAAAATGTACCTTACTCCACCCTATGGGCTATGGTGCTGGCTGCATTCATTCTCAGGAATGTTCTGTCTAGGGAGGATTCTCGGGATGTGATCTGTGGTCAGCGAGAAAGCCCTTTTGATCCCAGCCACAAAAATGCAGCTGAGCTCAGAATCCCTGTCTCCATAAATCAGAGTCCTCCCGGGACTCTGGGCGTGGCTCCCCACGCAGGTGCCCAGCTGCTTCAGCAATTCTAAGGGGCACTCCCTCACTTTGAAAGGCTTCGAGGAAATGCTGCAATCAAAATGGTAATTCCATAAGGCTCTGCATTCACATATGAATTCTTCCTGACTTTCCAAGCATCTGTTTTGTTCATTCTTTGCAGCCAGGTGTGAGTGCCTGTCTGCCTTACTTCTGTTTGCTATTTTGTGTCCAACCTTCACTCCAAAGAATTTGGCTCAGCTTGAGGACACAGGCTAAAGCGTTCTGAGTGTAACTGCTTTTAATTTAAGAGTGAAGAAATCATTTAAGAAATCAGAATATTGCTATGGCCTCAGATCGTAGGTCCAGTGAACTGGTTGAAGACAGGTTGGTGAATTTGGAATCTCTCTCCAAAGATGTCCATGTTCCTCTAGAAGGTTAGACTTTTTTCTTAGCCAACAACAAACTTCATAAATAGACCAACATGTGGTCAGAATGAGACCTACATGGAATACAAGGTCAGGTCCAATTTGGAAGACTCAGACACTCAGTGTAGCTATAAGGTTTTTCAATTATTCACACCCTGGGACCCTTAAAAGGGCACATTCTTAGCTTGCATTAAGCTAGTACAATAGCAGCATTTACTAAACATTCCATAGGTGTTGGGTACCCTCTCAAGTACTTTACAGAAATGATCTCTTTTAATTCTCACAACAGCCCTGTGATATAGTGACTAATATTATAGTCTCCATTATATGGTTAGGGAAACAGATTTACAATGGCAAATTTGTTCACGATCATGACACTAACAAAGAGTAAAGCAAAAATTAGAGGACAACTATTCTGAAATCAGGGAATCACATCTCACCAGGAAGGTACAGCTTGAAAACATACCTGAGCTATGATTAAGTAGAGAGGCAAAGGCTTTCTCCAGAGCTGTGGGGGCTTCCAGATCACAAGCGCATAGGAATGAGAGTTTCACTAGAATCATAGGAGGCCCCAAATCCAGGTACACCTCAGTGACAAACAAAGGGACGTAGCTAGTTCCCTTGCATGGTGGCAGAGTCTAGAGATTCCAGAGGTGAAGGTGTTACCAGGCTACAGTCAGCAGAAGAAGTGGTCTCTTGCTCCCCTGTAAGTTAGTTGTGGCAATAGTTCCTCAGAAACCTTTTATGTAGCAGTGTACTGCCTGGATCGTGGAATGGACCAATCGGGTATGAGCTGTGGTTTGATTGATGCTTTGTTGCCAGGACACTACCTCTCACCACAAGTCAGTGGTGGCAGAGCACTTTTGGAAATTACACTTTCTCAATTATGAAACAGACCAATCAGGTTCAGAAAAATGTACCAATCAGACTGTGGGGGAGGGGCACCCTGAAAGTGAATATAAGGCAGGGTCCAAGGGAGCCTGGGGGACTTATTCAGAGTGACTCATCAGACATCAAAGGAGCAGAGAGAGAAGCAGCAGCCCAGAGGTAGAAGGGGTCCAGAGAAGCGGCAGAGGAGGAAGAGGAGAGCCCTGAAGAGAAGACAGTTCCAGACGCTGAAGAAAGAAGGGAAGCCTCCAGCAGCCACCCTCTGAGAAGGAGAGAGAGGCTGAAGGACTCTGCAGAGACTGGGCCTTGGTCCTGTCTCTGACACTGACTGGAAGAAGCACCAAAGGTGCTGGGCTGGGTGTCTCAAAGAGCTGTTGGTGGTGGTACAAACCAACAACTCACAAGGGCTATAACACTGTGTGTCCCTGAACATCACCTCTGCAGGCCTGTGGTGGTCACTGCTACTGGCCAGTGCTGCCCAGCACTTCTGGTGACCAGTGACTACCATCACGGATGCTGTCTGGATGAAGCAGCCAGCCTCTTGTGGATGCGTAAGCATTTTTGTTTCCCCCTGTTTGTAAATAAACCCCATGATTGTTGTTCTTGTAGCTGAGGTCTCTTGCAATTGTGCATGTGGGTGAGAACCCACAGACAGTGACCTGTATCAGGCACTGTCCTCATAGGCTATAGCTCCTGTTGCTGTAGCCCTTGATTCTGGTTTGTGGCCTTTTGGACTTTTGGGGCTTTTGGGGGGGCTCTCTGGCCTCGGACCCTCCTCCGCCCCATGTTTCGAAGGTATGGGCATGGCAGCTTAGAAAAGCTACAGGGCCACCCTGTACACATTCTAAACTCTTGTGCTGGTGGGGAATCTGTCTGCTCCCCTCCTAATAGGTGAGGTGAGTGACTTCAGGGAGTTTTCAGGAGGCCTGGACCCGTGTCACAGGTCAAAGAAATCAAGAGCAGCCTGAGGCCAGGTCACAGCGACAAGGCAGCATCTTGCCTAGGTCTTCCCATCGTTCACTGCTCTGTCTTTCTCTTTTTCTCCCTGAGTCTTAGAAATATTTCAGAGGAGCAGCTAAGGTGATGCAGAGAAAAGTCCTTTCAACTTCCTAAGAAAACACATGCAGGGCCAGAAATGAGGTACATTTCCTTGTGACTGTGTCTATTTAAAAGCAAATGTGGGGGCCTCCCTGGTGGCGCAGCAGGTTGAGCACACCTCACTGTGAAGCATCCACTGCACAGCAGTGCGCGTTCAATCCCCGGACAGGGAGGACCTACATGGTGCAGCAGACCTCTCCTGCCTCACCCGCTGCTTCCCTCAGCAGTGGATTTCAGTTGATCTGCCTGTTCTGTTCCCCACTTTGTCTCTGGGGAATCCTCTCACCTCCTGCGTGTCTGGTCTATATTCTAGCTCTTGTATTAATAAATAAATAAATCTTTAAAATAAATAAATACAAGCAAATGTGTCTCCAAAATGAATGGAGCCACCATCTTAGTACTGGGCCAAATGGCACTGCGGCCATTTTTAGTGAAATTTGGCTGTTTATAATAAATCCAAGGCAAGCTTTAAATTGTTGATTTATTCTTCTTAGAAGCTGGTTCACAACATGTGGACTGACTGAATCAAGTCAAAGACTCTGAGACATGTTGTGTTACATGGGATGAACATGGTCGTGGGGATACTGGCAGAGGAACCCACGGGGAGAGGCCTGGGAGTTGCTCCTTAGGCCCAGTGCTGCAGGATTCGATGGGGAAGTGGCCTGTTCTTCCTCACTCCAGCCTTTGGTCACCTTACCACACAGTGCACCTCCTGATGAAGAGTTAAGAGAGTTAAAATAGTCACCCCTGCTCTTTGAAGTGGCTGAGTAGATATGATTTCTGTAATGACATTGATTAAAGCTATAGAATTATTCCTTTAAAATCATACTATAACTTCCTCCCTTCTCCCAAAATGCTCCAGAAACCTAAGAAAGTAGGAGATATGAGGGCTCCTCCCTTGGTCTAGTAGGTATGTTAGGGCTGCTTTAACAAAAGACCTCAAACTGGATGGTTTATAAACAAACAACAGAATTTTTTTCTCACAATCCTAGAATCTGGAAAGACAATCCCATTCACAGGGACTCCTTCCTCATGACCTAACCACCTCCTGAAGGCCCCATCTCTAAAAACCATCACACTGAGAATTAGATTTCAACATATGGATTTGGGAGGATACAAACTTTCAGGTTATAGGAGACTTCAGGACAGCCTCCTACTTGCCTAAGACAAGGCTCCCAGCAAAAAGATGTGAGCACTTAGCTCTGTTATGCTTCTACATAGTCCTTGTCCTCAACCCACTGGCTAAGGAATGAGCATGTCCTTCCTGAATATACTTGTTCCCCTTTTCCCTGAACAGACACTCTTCCACTCTGGGCTCCATAGTCACTAGTGACTTGATGGACACCTACACCAAAAAAAGAAAAAAGAGATTCTTACCTGAAAGAACATTCTCTTATTGTTAAAAGCCAGTACCTAGGTGAGAGCGTCCTCCTGGGTTCCACAAATCCCCTCTTGCACAATATGTATCTGGGGCTAGCTAGGGACCTGGGTGAACAAGGCCAAATGCTGAGAGGGTCTGGGGACAGACCTCAGGGACAGTCCCCACCACGGGCAGTTATCTGCTAGTGGAGATGCTGGCCTTGCTGTCAGACCCTCTAAAAATAAAGGAGAAGTCAGAGATTTAGATTTTCTTGGGAAATCATGGTTTTAGGTTGGTTGCTAATTCAAACAGAAAAAACACCAACAACTCTCGTCAACCACCTGGTACGGCTCTCAGGTTACCAGTTTTCACTCTTTGCCCAGTTATGCAAACACTCTGGCACCAGATCAAACACTCCTGGTCAGCAATGGCAGTGAGGTGCAAAGGGGTGGCTCATGGCCGCTTCTATCGCAATCATGTGGAATTAGAGATCTCTGCTCCCAAGGGACACACAGTGAGGCCACAAGGCTGTTCTTAGTGGACAGAGTGTATCTACCTCTTCCCAACTTCGTTTTACACCTCAGCCTACAGGTCATTCCACCTGAAGTTGCCACTGTCACACGTTCCACTTTCACCTTCTGTTCTGTGGCAAATCTGAATTTGGAAAGTTGAATTCTCCAACTACTACCCTGTCCGAAGTTTGGAAAACTAAGAAGAATTAGGTCCTTAAATACTGATTCCTTAATTAATCAAAACTAATCACAGAAACACTTTCAAACAAATGTCTCAGAATTAGTCCTGAATGTCTCATTTTTCTCTCAAATAATGTTTTCACAAAATTTGTACTCACAGTTTTCAAAATGCTAAGCAGAAGCAAATGGACTCAATTGTGTAAAAAGAAAAGCAAACTTGCATAAAGGGAAATTCTTAATTCAAATATCCTTAAAATTCACCCCTAAGAATCCCAAATGACTACTGACCTCTGGGAAGAGGTCTTTATGAGAATGTGCAAAGGCTCAAGACAGAATTTCCTAAATTCAGTTGCTTTATCTAGCCAGTCTCCAAATCTTTTGATTGTCCTACCTCAACATTTTCAAAAGCTGTCATTTCTCTTTTAGAATCGTACCAGGCCAAATTGAAGTTAAACTGAAGAAGCAAGATGCAGAAACCCTTAAGACCTCAGAATGTATCTCCAATCTTATTATGGAAAACAAGAGTTACAAAAACAGGTTTGTTTAACTCTTAAATTCACTGACTGAAAGAATAAAACGAAAACAAGCTATTGTGTTAATCTTCAGATTAGCCCTCTAGTCTGTCAATGTAACACTGATTAGTAAACAATGTCCATAATTAAACTGTTGTCAGAGACACAAATACCCCATGAGCCTGAGCTGATGAGGCAGTATTCAACTCCTTTACAAAGGCGGGCCAAACACAATTCCAGGAATGTTAATGCTGCCAAGTATCTGGGATGCTCTCAACAGCAGGAAGACCTCTGAGTTTAAGTAATTAAGTCTTCACAGCCTGCTAGAGAATTCTGCCCCAATGCTATTTGTTTGTTGAGGACATGTGCTTAGGTGCAAGGAATTGGAAATCTCTGAAACCAAATTGAGCATATTGGGCATCAAAGCACCCCAAGTTCTGGACTGAGGCCTGTGACATTAATGTGCATGACAAGGGGGCAAGGGGGCCACAGTCTCCTAATTGTTCCAGAGACCTTTTAGTCTGCGGAGAGACTCCATGTCTTGGCATTTATGTAATTAATTGCACTGGAATCCTCAGTGCAAGGTTCCCTTGAAGTCTGCCTGCGTGTTCACTAAGGCTGAATAGATTTATTTGAAGACACTCCTCCATTCTTTTTGCTCTGAGAGATAGATGCAGCTCACAAAATACCATTTTACTGAACTGTTTTGCCTAGAAACCAGAGAATCACATCTATTCTTCTCTTCTAGTGAGAATTCCCATTAGAAACATTTTTATTCCCCCTTCTGTTTTTCTTGGATTCTCTTGAAAATTCCAATATGTGGCCCAAGGCATTGCAATAAGGAAAATCACATCAGGGGAGCCTTTTAAAATGAGGAGTCCTGCACACGACCATTTCCACCACATGTCCACATTCATTACCCACTCCTACCAGCTGGCAGACCTCTACAAATGGCCCAATGCTACCTCCCTCCCTCAGTCATTCCTGAGCCCCAAGAGGGATTCAGGGTCCACCTACTAGTCCCAGCAGCATCAACCTAGAGGGGCTTTTGCATTTGTGATAAGAATGGAATGATATAGAAAGGGAAGAACGAGAGACTACCTGATGTTCCAGGATATTTCTCTGCAGCCTTGACAATGTCATGGAGAGGTCAAGCTCCCTGGGGGGACAAGATTTGACACTTCTCTATTCACAGTGATCAAAGGAAAGCCAATTCCTGTCACCGAACTTAGAGGAAGGCAGGAAGGACGGTGGACCTGCCACAACTTAGCCCTGCCCATTCATTTAATCATTCAGAAATGTTGATGCCAGTCCACTACCAGCCAGCTGCTGGCAATGCAGAGGTCAGCCATTAGAAACGATGTGTGGAATGTGTTGCCTACTGGGGGCACAGATATCATCCAAATCATTACACATTTAACTATGAAAAGTGGCACTGGAAGCAACAACAAATCCAGAGTGCTAAGCAGGTCACTCTAGCAGCTGGTCTCTATCTGCGTATCTGCTCAGTGCCAAGTGCTCAAGGGAGTTACCCCAGGAGGCTCTGGCAGCGTGGTATTGTATGGCTTTCTGGGCACTTCTCCTTGGAAGCTACATAATCTAATAATTCAGACCATAGGTGTGGAGGCCAACTAGTTTTCTAATCTTAAACAATTTCCTTAAGCTTACTGAGGCCGTAAACATGAGCAAACATGAGTCGTGATCATCCCTTCAGACTGGCTGACTAGAAGGATGAAATTAAGGTCCAGCATGGGTGTATATTGTAGAGCTGATACTCTGAGCATATGTTATGTCTGCAAACAATGAAAATGTGTCAAGTTACTAATGTCTTCTTTTGTTTTTTTAATGAGGGGATTGCTCCAGGTCATTTCTTCTGTCCCACCACCTGCCAGGACAAGCATCCCATTGTGACAATGACTTCATGGACATGTCACTCTTCATGTACAAGTGGGGTGTTAGAGACCTTGTCCTCTTGTTGAGGACAAAGGCGGAGTCACTTCAAAGAGAAGCAGAATCACTCCCATAGTGTCCTCTGAAGCTTCTCTTCATAACCCTCTTGCAATGCTTTTCTATTCCTGCACTGTCTCTATTCCTGAGTATATACAGGAATGGGGGTGTAGTTCAGGATTCAAAGATTGGGATGGTGGAAGAAAGGAGAGGATGGGCAGTCAACCCTTCTTCCATACCCTGGCCCCAAACTCAAGCTATAAATAAGCCCGAGGTTTCATCGAAACTACAAATATCATTACTGGTCACAAAATGATTCTGTGCTTTGGAAAACACAGCCACAGAAATTGACTGGCTGACTTCAGAGGACAACACATTCCACAGACTTCATGGGTGGCTTTTTAGCTTTTACTATATGGTTAAGTAAGTAAACAAGTTAACCAAAATCCTACACCCCTCATTTCCTCCAACTTTTGTGAGGTGACCGCTACAAAATTCAGTGAGAAGACAGAGCAATGTAGTTTTCACGTAAATATCAGGAACTAGTCACCAAAATGTGTTCCAGACAGTATGTTAGAAAATACATCTACCTGGGCCTCATGAGACCCTTTGCGGGTCCTCTTTCTGCTTTTAGGAAACAGGGATATCCTAGGGAGGTAGCGAAAGCCTCCAATTAAAAACTAACTGGAATCTGCAACTCTTTTTCTAATTTAAATAATATCGTGAAACACTCTCATTTTATTGTAGTTCAAGCATTTTTCACAAACCCAACAGGATGGAACTTTCATTCCCTAAAGCTACCAAAAATAGAGAACTGCTCTGTTATTGTGAACATGACCCATTATTATTATCAACAAGTACATTGCCAGTAACTAAACTCATGTCTTAAGAAGCCAGTTTAATATTGCAAAGTTTTAACCAAAGCCCACATCCAAAAGGCAAAGTTTTGCTGCCGCAGAAAATCCAATGGGGTCCCCGCTCCACATACTAACTGTGTGATCGTGGCTAAGTCTCATACCCTCTCTGCACCTCAATTCTTTCTTCTTTGAAAAAAACATCAAACTGTTTTCTTAGGAATGATGTTAAGCAGGGTAATGAGCTGGTTAAGCATACACTAGAGCCAGATAATTCAGGGTTCAAATTCCAGCTATACCACAACTAACCGAGGAGCCTCGCGGAAGCCATACAGCCTCTCTGCATAAAGCCTCAGTTTCCTCAACTGTGAGTGGGCCAGGAATATTCCGTTCTTTATGGAGTGGATGACTCAATGAGCATTTATGCAAAGCTCTTAGTAATATGTTCTGTGTTAGCATGGGAGGTGCAATGAGACTCACAATTCAGTGGCTTGGAGCGGCTAAAAAATTCTTTGGGTTTAGGCCTTACACAGACAAACTAGACCTGGATCTGATTGAAGACAGAGAATCATGGACTTCTGTTTTGGAAAAAGAGTAGCCAGGAGATCCTAAAATCTGCCAGCTACATACATATTAAAAAATATATATATTTAATACATTTATATAAATGTTATATAAATATAACATAATACATATAAACATATATTTTAAATATATTGTAGTATATGTTTATATTATATTACACATATAATACACAATAATCAATCATATAATATTTTCCATATAATTAAAATGTATATACATTTTATCATTGTATATACAAATATTTTTTAGTTTTGGAAAATAAGTGAAATATCTGCCCACCTGCCTAGAAGGTGAGCCTGAGACCAAAGAGGGAAGAGTTCTAGTGCACTCATTGTGTAAAACAAGACACTTTCTTGGAGATCCTTCCGCATAGAACAGATTGAAAGGGGGTTTACCCCCTCAGGAAAATGGTGCGCTAAAGGAGAGACTGCCCAATAGTGACAAGAACAAAGGAAACTTTGGCTCTGGGTAGAGATTTGAAAAAACAAAGAAACAACAAAATATTTTCCTCTGAGATTTCAAAGTCCAAAACTGTCCACCCAGAAGAGATGGGGACTAAAACTCACACTCTCTCTGTGACCCAGAAAACCAAAAAGAAAATTTCATTTAAAGTGGATGTAGTTTTGTAGTGCCCCAAGGTGTTTATAATGGCTATTGCAAATCTACCCAGAGAAACAAACACTCCATCCAAGTCTCACCGAGTTCCCTCAAGATCCGTGCAACCAATATGAGCTCACGTGAACTCACAATTGAAATCCATAAAATCTGCCAGAAGACAAGCACTCATGAACAAGAGTCATCAGAAGCAACAAACAATAGAACCAGACTCACAAAGGCTTCACATAATAACATGAACAGATTTTAAATGAGAGATAATAATGTAATATTTTTAAACAAATAAAGAAGGAATCAAAACTATAAATGAAGGAACTATCTAAAATGACCAAAAAAAGACTAGATAAATTTGAAAAACAAGCAAATAAAACTTATAGTCTTGGAAATAAAGTAATTATTATTTAAAACTCAGTGAAACTACTTGTATACATACAATCAGCCAAATTCCAAATGTGGGAAATTCCACAGGGCAAATGACCTGTTTCTTCAACACTAGTTGGCAAGAGGAAAAATAAAGACAGTAGGAATTGTTATAGATTGAAAGATACGTGAAACTCCTCAGTCAAATTTAAGATGAGGATTCTGATTCAAATAAACCCAACTAAAATATCAATAAGGAAGGATATTCATAGACAATTGCTTGAGGGAGAAATATTTCATTTCTGTTGACTTCTAAGGTGGATTTTTGTCTTGACTTATATTGAGGGACAGTATAAACAACAGCCATGTAACAGCTCACCATAGTTTTTCCCGTGAGGAGATCATCTGGGATCATGTCCACTGCTTTATGATGTGCCCTTAAAGAACACCTAGGGGAGGATTTACTTTCAAGTCTCCATAGAAAAACTGTGCTTCCTCTAAACTGATTCTCTTTTATCTCAAAGATAATACAACTCTTGAAACCATGCCTGTTTTTTCTTTTTACTTTGGTCTTTAGGAAACTCCAAGTCAAATATGCAGTCCACCTCAAGCAGCCACACAGAACCATATGGGATACATTCCTGAGTGCTATTTTATCCCAAATTAGCTCTATTTGCCTTTCACTGGATTCCTTTAACCATATAGTTTATACTTTGCATATTTTTTATAATCCACCTCAAGGTTTAAATAAAAGTGTAAACCACCTCAAATGCTTGCTGTCTACTTTAGGATGGACCCAAGGTCTATATAAGTTGCTTGTTTGCTTTTTCTTTTGGGGTGGGAGGTGGTGATTAGAGATGGTGCATGTAATATGTGTGTCACACTGACACTCAACAACAGTATTTCTGCATTTAGAATTTTACCTCAATTAAGCAATAGCTCTTTAAAGCCCCACTTCTATCTTTATAGCATACATAATGGCTTGCATACTTAACTGATTTGTTAGAAGTGACAAAACGAGAGCCTCACTAACAAGAATGAATGCTAAGTCACGTTCTTTGAAAGAATGTTTGAATCTTTGCAGATTTTCATGACCTGAGACACAAAGTTCTGGAGATAGAAATAAATACTGATGGGGGCCTCCCTGGTGGCGCAGTGGGTTGAGCAGCGCACTATGAAGCAAACCTCAGTCACTGCAGCACAAGTTTGATCCCTGCTGCCGGCCAGGGAGGGGACCCACATGGCGCAGCAGACCTCTCCTGCTGTGCCCGCTGCTCCCCTTAGCGGTGTGCTTCGGTTGGTCTGCCTGTTCTGCTCCCCGCTCTCTGTGGTGAATCCTCTCACCGCCCCCCACACCTCTGGCCTGTACCCCAGTGCTTGTATGCATAAATAAATAAATCTTTAAAAAAAAAAGAAATAAATACTGATGAATATTTGATAAGCTAATGCACTGCATTCTACTCCTAATTAGGTGGAAAATATAGCCCAAATTAATATGGGAAGTGTGAGTCATGGCAAACTTATTAGACTCCCTCCACTTTTTAATCTGTATTCTGTTTCTGAATTTTTGCTCAGACCTAGATCACAACATATGATGATTTAGTATCTGACTCCATTTGAAGTTCCAATTGCTGTTGGCAACCCTTGCTGCCCTTGGTCTGCTGTTGCCTAGTAACTCCAATCTCTGCCTCCAGCATCACATGGCCTTCTTCCCTGTGTGTCTCTGTGTAGCCAGTCTAATCCAGTATGACCTCATTTTAATCTAACTAATTATATCTATGAAGATCCTATTTCTAAATATAGCATAATATGCTCAGAACCACATTCTGAGATCCTGAGTAGACATGAACTTGGGAGAAACAATTTAATCCAGTAAGGGACATTCAATAGAGTCATTATTAATATATACTACTTTCATTGTTTGATGATGGATGGATGGATGGTTCTTTCATTCATTAAATGAAAAATATTTATTGAGTTTCTATAATGTTCCAGGCATACTCACAGGTGGCAGTGATGCAGTCCCTGCTTTCACAAAGTTTCATGCTAAGGGAATGAGAGGGAGATAAACAAATCTATAAATTATCACTTAACTTTTCTGATGGTGATAAAAAGAAGGAAAAGGAAAAGAAAGCAGGGTCAGTGTAGTTAAAATTGTTTACATTGTTTCCTCCATCCTATCCTGTACGTAAAGTAACCCTCTCCCTGGGGCCTTGTGATGTAGCTGTTGTGTCAGTCCTTTTTTTGTGTTCTTTGCAAGGGGTGACAAGAACTTTTCTATCTAAAAATGAGAAAACCCACTCCAGATAGTATTTTCCATTACAGTGGGCAAATTAATCATGATTATTCCATAAACTGGAGATTGTATAACTGAGGAAATTGTTCCAAATGAAAGAATAGCTCACAGGGTAGGAGGTAAATCGAATTCCACAAGTGATAATAAGAGAGAGCAAAAAGAGGGCAGTTATGTATCAGGCTGCATGAATCATTTACTATAAATCCAGATGTTTGCAAAATGAAAAACAGGCCAAGTGCATGACCTTGTGAACTGATGTAAGGACTAGTTAAAATATGATGGGAGAATAAATATCATGGAATGTTTTTTAAAAAGAAGTCATGAAAAGGCCATTTACCTATCTATCACCTAAAAACATGTAGGAGACAAAATATATTAAAAATTTTATTTTGAACTGGTATCAAACTACTTAAATTTTTTAGCAACCAATGTTTCAATTATTATAAATCAGTAGCACAGCAGGAGTTGCTTGTTATATCACTGTGGAGAGAAAAACACTTTGTTAAGCTCGTTTCCAAGGAAATGAAACGCTTTTCAGACATGTCATTAACGCTCATAAAATCTCCCGGAGCCAAGGAGAGGGCAGATGTTATTTTTCAGAATAGTCACAGACCATCAATAGAAGGAAATCTCATTTAATTGTTTGAGTATTTATTTGCTTACTTATACTTCAAGGAACCAATTTAAGAAAGGAGATTCAGGTGATAAATACTTAAAATAAGTAACAACAGTGAAGAAACCTACAGTTTCAAAACAAACAAAAAACAAGAGACATGTACATAGAGAATGGATCTATCACAAAAAGAAGCAAAACATAATAAAGTGGACACCGTCTGCCTGAATAAATTCATGGAGCAAAGAATCCTAAACCCTTAAGGCAACCTTCTGAGCCTTTGCTAACCCAGTTAACCATTTCCACACTGGCTATGTGCATTGCCAGCGCACCAATACTCTACTTCACCTGTTCTAACCCCCTGTCCCACACACCACACTCCCTGTCATATTTCCAAATTCCACCTTTCTCTGGATCCTCTCTGAGATATCCCACTTCATTTCTGGATGTTTAGGCCATGATTCTTACCTCTCATATCACTGCTGTTTTCTGGGAAATGACATCCCCACTTGCCATGAATTCAAACCTAATACTTTCATCTTCCTTCTTCATGCTGTAGCCATTTGCCTCTCCCCAGAGTACCCAACTGATAAGTTTTGCAAAAGTTCCCCCTAACTAGCCAAGGAAGGTAGAGGTCATCTTGGATGCATAAAAGGCACCAAGAATAGTTGGGTTTTTATGGCATTTTTGCACATGGTAGAAAGAACCATGGAAAAGGCCTGAAAGACAATTCTGAGCTCTGCAGTGAGTTTGTCCACAGAATCAGTCATGAAGTGTTTATTGAATGGTGCTGGCTGAGGAATAAGCTTGACACAATGACAGCCTCTAAGGGTGAAACCAGGCAAATTATCCCAGGGGTCCCAGGGCAAGCAGGCTACATTAGTAAATTTGAGTCACACAATTCATTAAGCGAATTTAAAGCACAGGGTGAGAACAAGGGTGAGAGTTATGGTGTAAGTTATCACACTTAGGAAGTACAAGCAAGTACGAGACCACGTGACCCAAATTCTAGGTCCCTCTTCTATGTCAGAGATATTGTAGTGAGAAGAGTTGAGGTTTGGGCAGGAGGGCTCACAGATTAAGACAGTTGGAGTGAAAAGATGGACTTAAAATCTAACTCTTGAAAGCTGACTATGGAACTAATGCATCCAGAGTGGGGAAGGCGTGAGGGAGGAGTAAGAGGGAAGGAAGCCCAATGGACTATGGTGGTGGACTATGGGTGCTTTGGTGCCAGGTACCGTATGGTGGCAATACCTCATGAGGAGGATCCTAATGTTACCTCAATTAAAAGAATAAATTAGGGCCCTCCCTGGTGGCGCAGTGGGTTGAGCAACCCACTGTGAAGCAAACCACAGCCACTGCAGCACAAGTTCGATCCCTGCCTCCAGCCGGGGAGGTGACCCGCATGGCGCAGGCAGACCTCTCCTGCCTGGCCCACTGCTCCCCTCAGCAGTGTGTTTCAGTTCATCTGCCTGTTCTGCCCCCTGCTCTGTTTGGTGGATTCTCTTATCCCCCCACACCTCTGGCCTGTACCCCAGTGCTTGTATGCATAAATAAATAAATAAATCTTTAAAAAATAATAATAAATTAATTTTTAAAAACACACATACACGTTTTATCAGAGCAATTCCATCTGACTGGAACTGTAAGCTTGGCAATTAGTCTATCTAGCAACATGGATTATATTTGCACTTCTTGGGTAAGTGGACATATGGTACCAAAACAAGTATATTAGTGGGTGTACAAGTTAAAGCTCACAAATACTCAGTACCTCATGTGTATCTAGCATATCATGAATATTTAGTAACCATTCAATCCCTCCATTCCTTTCTGTCCATGTTCACACTTACACACTCATTTAATGTATTTGTTAAAAAGATTACTTGCAAATACTGTTTTTCAACATTAAAAACCAAACCAAAAAAAAAAAAAGATTACTTGCTATCTATATGCTTGACACATCTTTTGGTCTTAACCATTGTAATTGTTCTCTTCTAAGCAAAACCAGATAATCTCAACTATAGAAAAGGCACTTAGAGACAGCTGCCAGGGTCCAAGCTGGAGGGGCACAAGGTACAGGCACAGAGAACGAGCCCTCCAGGAAGCAGGAGCAAAGACCCGGGAAGTGAGGGTGAGTTGCTATAGGAGGTAAGTCTTTAGAACTAAGTGGGACCTGACCTGGGAAAGCAGAAGGTTTGGGCATTCAGGACAGATAAGGAGGGCCTAAAAGAAGACACTGAGGAGTGACACTGTCTAGTGCTTGCGGAAATGAGAGCAATAAGCTCTCAATACCCAGCTGGAGAGAAGACAGGTGGCCCACCAGAAGCAGCTTTGCACCAGGTTGGAGCTGGACGCCCCCAAGAAGGAACTAGGCAGTCAGGGATGAGGGCTGTGCACAGACTCGGAGATGCCACCAGGGGCTGTGCAATGAGGGCTCTGGGAATCCCTGTCCAGACTGCAGACTGATGAAAATTCAAAGACGTGAGGGTCAGGGGGATTGGAGCCCCTGGCTTGGGAAATGGAGGTGCCCCACTTCACCCCATGACTGTCTGATGCCACAGAGCCTCATGGCCTGCCTGTCAGAACAGCCTCAAAGTAAATGAAGCAGGTTTCACCTCTCTCCCACCAGCTGCTGATGGATGATCTCACCCAGCGGTGGACAGTGTTCAACACTATGTCATTTCACATTACTATTCCTGTTTGGTTTCTTGGGGAACAGGGAGCAAACTCAGAGATCTGTTTTGATTTCACAAAGGAACCCTTGGTTTCACTCATTACAGATCAACAAACCTCCCTCTCTGAACGCCTTTTCAAACAGAACTGATTAGATTGTGTTTACATTTTGTGATAAAAAAGTAAACATGTTCCAATTTCTTTAAATATGCAATGATAGATTCATAAAAAACCAATTAGTCTAAACGCTAATTCCCAGTATTTCACCTGAGGGCAGGAGAAGAACTGCAGGAAAGGAAAAAAAATCTGTGGATTATAAACAGCATGCCTCCTAGTTCTTCAAGTGAGTTTCAACTGCAATGAGCTAATCCATTCTCTCATTCACAGGTTCAACAAACATTCTTTGAGCCCCTGATGTGCGAGTGCACGTGTGTTTTGCACAATGATTCATCATCGGGCCAGGTAATGTTCATGACAAAGTTTAATTAAATTAAACCAGGGATGGATTGATCCTGAAGTTAATAAAGCTTAAGCCTCAGAGCCCTCCCTGACATAGGTGCTTTCCAAGACCCTAGGAGGGGATTTAGCAGGGTTGACATAGTTGTCTATTTTATGAAATGTGCAGGTGTACAATATTTTAACTGCAATTGGCTCCAGCCCATTACGTATTTCCATTTTGGCTCTTCTTCAATCACACTTTCCCCTCTAGTTGGGTGACTTTGGAATGGCTACAGGCATTTTAGGATTTGGCTAAGAAGACGTTAAATTTGGGGTACATTTGTGTTTAATAGAATATATGTACATGGTTTATAGACATTGCCCTGGATAGTTAAGTCATTTCTAGCCATCCCAGTATAAGACCTAAGCTCTGGGCTGTCTTTCCATCTATGGTGTTGGTTCATCCAACATCAGGACCATGGTGCAGGGCCAAAGGTGATATCATTATCTGAATGTGTCCTACTGAACCCTGTATCCCAAAAATGTGAGTGATGGCAAAAGCAAGGTTTGAAATGTAAGAAACCAGAAGTTAGTCTATGGAAAACTTTCCCACTCATCAGATGTGAAAAACTGGTCCTTTGGTTAGGGAGGGGACATGGAAAGGCACAGGAGATGATCACTGCTAGATATGGCCTGGCCTACCCTGGATGTACTAAAATGCCAGGGCAACACCAACCTACTAGGTGAAAGTGAGGAAGGAAGCACTAAACAGAGAGAGAGCAGGGAGAGAAAGATAAGATGGCTTTGCTCATGGGGAGACTTTTATGTGCTTACTGAACTAAGTGACACAATGTAGCCTTGGTGTGTCTTGTTTCCGCTCCTAAAATAGGACTCTTGATATAAAACTATGGCCAGTTGTTGGAGTTCCAGGTACAAGAGCTATACTGCAGACTGTCAGACCTTTCCTTGGTCATTATTTGTACCTGTAACATTGAATTATCTGTGCAAGTCTTTGGTGCCTTAGCTCCTGGGCTCTGAAATTAGAAGAAAGGTCTCTGGCCTCAGTGCCAGAGTAGTTAACTGACATGTATAAAGTATGCCTACAATTTTACTAAGGAACCACCTTTGCTGCCCCAGAGGATTTTTTTCTTTGTATTTGAGATAAATAGATCTCTCCACTTAGTCATCAGCCTGGAGTGCTCCCCACCAGAAGATAAACTGGGGGTACTACATGCAATACCAAACATTGGAAAGTTTATTCCCTCTATGCTCCAAACATTTTGGTTTCCAGAGTATTAATTACCAGCCAACAGCTGCAGGTCTCCTGTATACTCATAATGGGAAAGTGTTATTCATGTAGTGATGAGGTGTATGCTTCAGAAGACTAAGGAAAGGAAATGTTCTAGAAACTTTTGTAGTAATGAGTGGGAAGTAACAAACCAAAAGACACAAGACATGAGAAACCAAAATCACCACACGGTCTGTGTTCTATTGTACTAATGGGCAAGGATACTTGACTGGATTTCCTGCATGTCTTCGGTTCCATTCTGATGGACAAAACTACTGCAGGCAACTCTCTACACATAAGCTCAGATACTTTGCTCAGAGAGCCTGCATCACCTAATTTGAACAGGCAGTACTTCTCCCACAAAACAAGCAATCACAGAGAAGGTGAGTCTAGGAATAGTTAAGTCAGCAACTAGATGATTATTTCCACTCCACCATCCTCCATGGGAAGCTGTGATCTCTTGGGCCGGCTGCCCACATGGTGCCAAAATGAAGCATGGTCTGGAAGGCAGGAAAAGGGTCTGCTTCCTCTGACTTGTGGCATTTTTAAGAGTCAGGTTTATGGATGTATGTTACATACAGTGAAATTCCCCATTCTTAGTGTACAAATGACAAATGTATAATAACAAATGTACAGTCACATAACAGCCAAGGTGTAGAACATTTTCATCACACCAAAAAGTTTCATCATCGCCATTTGTATTCAGTCCCTTCCCTGAACCCAGCACCTGGAAACCACTAACCTGATTTCATTGGCCTTTACAAGGTGATGTAAATGGAATTACACGTTGGTGTAGTCATTTGTGTCTGGCTTTTTTCACTAAGCATAATGTATTTGAGATTCATCATGTTGATGCAAATATGAGTAGTTTGTCCCATATTATTGCTGAGTGGTATTCCATTGTGTAGATGTACCATAATTTGTTTATCCATTCACCAGTTAATGGACATTTGGGCAGTTTCCAGTTTTAACTGTTATGAATAAGCTGCTATAAACATCCACAGGCAGGTCTGTATATAGATGTATGTTTTCATTTCCCTTGAGTCAATTCCTTAGGAACGGGATTGCTGAAAACTTTTCCCAGAAGTTCCTCCTTGTCTAATTGGTTAAAACTGGATTGCAGGCCTCTGCCTAAACCAATCTCTAGCAGAAGAATGAAAAGAAACGAATTAAAATAAGCTCTCCTGGTTAGACAGATAGGACAGTCTCTCCTGATGTTGAGACTTCTGATGGAAACAAAATCTAGTCTCTTCCAAGAAAAAAGAAGAGAAAAATAGGTTTAGGCAACAACCCTGGAAACTCCCTACCTTCAACCTTCTTTATCATAGTGGATTTCTAATTACTGACTTTGTAAGTCACTTGAGTTCTACCAAAAGCTTTCTAAATGCAGCAGTTCAGCCATCAAAGGGGACTGTCGTGACTTGTATCTTAATAACCAAAGTCATAAGTCCTATAAGATACCAGTTCTAGCCATAGCCCCAGCCACAGTTAAGCGGCCCCCCAGCTGATCAGTGTCCCATAAGAAGTGAGTAGTCTCACTCCACGGACCCTGGGCCTAGGACCTTGATGAAGACTGAGCAGCGAAGAAGGCTCAGGGAAGGCAGAAGAGCATGCTGGGCCCATTGGAAGCTGAGGAGATCCTGGCTGGGGAAGAACTCCAAAAGCAGGACCATAAGGAAGGAGCCCGGGCTTACACAAAGCACACACACATTTGTAACCTGCACCCACTTCAGAATTCTGGTCCAAGGATGGAACTGGATCCCCAGTCAATAGGATGCAAGCAATTTAGATTTTGGAACTTGTTCTCCGTGACTCACTACTCAGAATTGCTTTCCTGAATTTGTGTTATATATGTCTCCTCTCTTCTCCCTGGCTGTGTGTGTGTTTTTTGTGTGGAACAAAGCAAGGTCTAAGTGTCAGAGGAAGAGATCAGATTCCTCATCCTCTTGCCAACCAAGAGCCATTTACTACTCAAACTGTGAACTGTGGACCAGCAAGTGGGGCGTCCTTGGGACACTGCCTACAAGTGCAAGATCTCGATCTCACCTGAGATGTCATGAACTTGTGTATGTTTTTACCGGACCCATGGGTGATACATCAGAACTTAAAATTCAGAGACCATCTACTCCAAGAAGACCTGGATTCTTTGGAAGGTAGAATGGCAGTAGAGAAAAGGCAGATTTTCTCCTATTTTACCCCAGATCAAACCTGACCAGACAACAATTTTTATGGGCCTTCAAGATCCATCCACCGCTGCAGTACAGGGTTGACCTTTTGAGTGCCCATTTAACAACAAAAGCAGACTTTTTTTTCCTTTATAAATTGCTTTCCTGCATTTCTTATATATGTCTCCTCTATTCTCCCAGGCTGTGTGTATCTTCCGCATGGAAAAAAGCAAGGTTTAAGTGTCAGAAGGAAGGGATCAGATTCCCCATCCTCTTGCCAACCAAGAGCCTTTTACTAGTCTCTTCCCTCCATTAAACATTAAATGATGTTTACGAAGCACCCACATGGGCCTGGAGCTTTTCTCATTGCTTGGGGTTTGCCAGGTGGCCAACATAATGCCATTACCCTCTAGTTGAACTTTCTACTCTGGTGTTCTTGGAGGCTCTGCAGGAACATGAACAGACTCATAATTATAGAACCAAGAAGGGGGACAGACATGACACATGAGAAGTTGTCCCTGGTTCTTAATCTGGTGAATCAGCAAGCTATAACTGGTCATCTTCATCTTATCTCAGTTTCCCCATCCCATAGCTGTCTTCCACTGCCTCTAAGCTATCCCTTACCCTGACAGAATCTTGTCTGTTCCTTACTGTCCTGAGGAAAATCTGACAACCCATCAAGTGCTAAAAGGGTGTCAAAATAAAACAACTTTTCCTATAAAATCTCACAAGTAGAGTGACCAATCTCACCAACTTGATGTTGGTGTTCATGATTTTGCAAGGAAAAATAACATTTTAAACCAGAGCTGACCTGGAAAGTTCAGATCATGTGGTAGCTATAACTACAAACCAGGTAAGTATAATAATGGGCATTTTGTCCTCTCACATGAAGAAAGGAGATAGGCTTCTTTAAAGATGAACATTAGCTTTCCATTTGTACCCAAACCTGGGATCTCTCAACATATCGTTCATTGTAACTCAGGAACTGAGATACACAATATGTCAAAGCAGTCCTCTTACCCTTCTCCTCTAAATGCACCCTTAAACTCAGCAACCATTCTAGGGAAAGCACAAGGAGACTCCTTCACAGGAACTCTTCTGCAGAGAAAGCAGGAAAGAGGAGGAGGGAAGGGAAGCTTGCACCCACCAGACTCTTGCTCTCCTCTCTCCTGGAGTCTGCTGGTTTGGTTCAAGAGAATGTTTTCAGATCAGTAATGATGAGTCCAACGCCATATGAACGAGATTTGCAGGTGTGAGTGGGAGGCTGTCGGGGCAAGCCCGGATGAATGGGAAAGTGGGGAGAGGAGGATTTCTGGGACACATGCAGAAGCAGAGGTTGTGCTTGAGTGAGCAAAATAGGACGGATGCCTCTTCTTGCGGGAGGGTGGATGGGTCATCTCAAGAGGCAAATTAGAGCTTTTGGCTGCTATCAGGGAAGGATGCAACAGGGCAGGGAGACTGCCTCATCAGACTAAGAGAATTAGAATTGTCTGAAAACTTGGGAAGCCCGCCAAGCCCACTGGCGCTAACTCCATACCAGCTCAGGGAAGGCAGCTCTCTCTTGACAGCTCAACTCCTAGGATAGCAAATAAATGAACAAGCCAAGGACACAAAGGCCTGCCA
This sequence comes from Galemys pyrenaicus, assembly GCA_019455555.1. Lineage (NCBI taxonomy): Eukaryota > Metazoa > Chordata > Mammalia > Eulipotyphla > Talpidae > Galemys > Galemys pyrenaicus. The sequence continues at coordinate 618,886 of JAGFMF010011644.1, read as the reverse complement.
CATCATAGGCTCTCAGTAAATAGTGAATGAATGAATGAATGAGTGAATGAGTGAATGAATGAATGAGTGGATAGATGAGCCAATTTAAACTTCAGAGCCAATGATGTAGTCCAGGAACGAAATCTATTCATTCATTAGTTCTTTCAGCACATATATTTTGAATGTCTACTTTCTATCTTGAAATTTGTAGCAATGAACAAGGCAGAAAAGTCTGTCCTACAGAGCTTTGAGTTGGCAGATAGACAAAAACAAGCAAATCAATTGTAATTCGTATCCAATGGCAAACACTGCAGAGCAACTAAAATGTAATATTACAATAGACTAGAGCAAAGGTCAGCAAACTTTTTCTTTTTCTTTTTTAAAGATTTATTTTTTATTTATGCATACAAGAGCTGGAGTACAGGCCAGAGTTGCGGGGGGTGAGAGGATTCACCAGGGACGCAGCGAGGAGCAGAACAGGCAAATCTACTGAAACACACTGTTGAGGGGACGAGCAGGCAAAGCAGGAGGGGTCTGCTGTGCCATGTGGGTCCCCTCCCTGGCCGGGGATCGAACTTGCACTGCTGTGCCGTGGATGCTTCACAGTGCAGCGCTCAACCCACTGCACCACCAGGGAGGCCCAGCAAACTTTTTCTATAAAGGGTCAGAGGGAAAGTATTTTAGGTTAAGTTTCATAAGCCAAACACTCCCCACTGCAACTATTCAACTCCACCATTGTGGCCTGAAGGCAGCCATGGACAACATGTAAGCGAGCAAGTGTGACTCTGATCAAACCAAACTTAGGAGTTTCAGATAATTTTGATGTGTAACAGTGCTATTCATCTTTAGCTTTTTTCAACCATTAAAAGTGCAGCTAGAGGGCCTCCCTGGTGGCACAGTGGGTTAAGCAATGCACTATGAAGCAAACCGCAGCCACTGCAGCACGAGTTCGATCCTTGCTGCCGGCCAGGGAGGGGACCCACATGGTGCAGCAGACCTCTCCTGCTGTGCCCGCTGCTC
>JAGFMF010011644.1:597555-617837 GCA_019455555.1 Galemys pyrenaicus | reverse complement strand
CCTCTGGCCTGTACCCCAGCGCTTGTATGCATAAATAAATAAATTTTTTTTTTAAAAAAAGTGTAGCTAGAATTTTTAGTCCTCAGGCCATACAAAACCAAGTTGGTGGTCAAATCTGACCACCTCTCCGACAACACCTGCATATTGTTTGCCAACCCCTGGTATAGAAGGATAGGCAAGGAGGGATGTTGTGCAGGAAAGATGACGTTTGATTTGAAATTAGAATGACAATGAAAAACCAGCCATGCAAGGAGAGGAAAGAAGAACATTGCAGGCACAGGAAAGAATGAACTTGATGTGGTGGAGGGACACAAAGATGATCAGAGTGACTACTATACAGCCAGGAAGAGAGAATGCTGCAAGAGATGAGTGCTTCCTGGGGCCTGTCGCTTAATTTCAGAATCAGCTTTAATCATATATATGTGGGGAGTTGGACACACACACTTATATACATATGCCTACACCTATTTATTTTCACCTATAGTGCAATCTACATAGACAGTTTTGAACACTTATGTGGAAAGCAGATCTATAAACCACTGTGCGCGCACTGGCTGTGATTCAGAGATGCTGTGGTGAAGACAATCCCAGCCTCTGTGCTCATCAGCCAGGTGTTAAACTTCCTGTGTGAGGTACAAACTGTGTACTTTGTTTGCAGACCTGTCTTTGATCAAAATTGATTCTGACATTGCTGGTCCTGGTTCTCGGCTGCATTTCCTTCATGATTTGAGATTTGTCCTTTTTTGATTTAAGCAATAGCAACCTTTGGGGGGAGGGGAAGAAAGAAGAAGCTCACAAAATAAAGTTTGCTTTAAGACATAATAATCTCTTTCAAAGTTCACAATGTGTATGGATTGTTTAAAACATTTATGGACGGTTTGATTCCTAGATTCTACCTAACATTGATCAGATGGGTGCAGTTCACATCAGTGTTAGGAAATTGTCTTTTATATCCAAATTCTCAGAAGTCTTCTGAACTTCTGAGTTATAAGGGGAAATAGACGACCCCAACCAAACACTAAGACAGCTCTGGCTACCATTCAAAAATGAGGCGATCTTGCAAGCCCCTCCTACCCCTTCCCCAGCCCCAGCTAATTATGCTACAGCAAGAGGGCACACTGGGGGCCAGCAGGTGAAAGGGACACGCCTTCGCAAGAAATTGTTCTGCCAAGTGTTATTTTACTTCGGATGGCTCCTGCTTTTGGACTTGAGTCAACTCCTGTTCTTGTGGAAGCTACACAGCTCCATGGTTTACCCTTCCTATGTGGATTTTTACATTGTCAATTAACATTTTTTGCATAGAATAGCATCTTGATCCTTCATATCCCCAACTGGGGGGCAAAGCAACTCAGCAGTTTTCAAGTCCTGGCAGCATCAAAAGAGCATCTGCAACCAATTACCACCTTTCCCCCCACTTCTCACCATCCTTTGCTTAAAAATGGCTAACTTATTTTTTCCCTCATATCCTTGTAAAAACACATGCACACACCAACACACACATGTGCTCCCAGGCTGAAATCACAAGTGGCAAGGCTCAGCCTGAAGAGAACGTTTATGACTGGGTAACACATCCCCGAAAATAGAGGTTTATAATGGAAACGCTGACAGATCATTAACTATAATAGCATAAACCAAGGCACAAAATTTTCACTTTGCCTCCATTTTGTTTGCATCAGCAGGATTTCCAGGTCCAGAATCTGGTTGTAGCTCATGAACTGTGCCTGAAGGTAGGAGGCAAATTTGAGGGCAAGAGGACAGCCCAGAGAAAATGACCCAGGACATGCAGTCTTGCAGTGCAGGATTTTCTGTGATGTTTCGATACAGTGGTGATTGCCAGAATTTTAACAAGAACAAGACACTCTCTGGGATAGAAGCCTAAATCCCTGTCAGTCACATCTCTACTGATCCATTTCTCCATGACCAAAGTGTGACTTTCATTGACATAAAGAAGCAACTAGGAGCAACAAGCTGGTAGCTGAGAGACTGGAACTACTCCCTGTGAGTTCTCAGTTAGGGTTCTTGTACTCTCCTACAAGGAGATAAAGCTACTGGCTTTCTACATGTATGTGCTGTTTCATGCACAGATGGATGGATGGATGGTCATTAGTAGGCTAATGAAGGAACTAACAAAGGTATCTCCAGCAGCCTTAGCTATCTCATCTGTGAAAAAAGGTAGCTCAAGATCAGTGATTCTCACCCCTAGTTGTGCATTGGCATTATCACGAACTTCTTTACAAAAATACTAATACCCAAATCCTACTCATGACTAAATAAGTCAGAGTCTCTAGACATGGGGCTTGGGCATCAAAAGTCTGAAAAACTCCCAGGTGGTTCTAATGTAGATTAGATGATTCTAAAATTCCTTTCTGTATTTAATATTCTATGGATTTTAACTAATTTAGGTCATAAAATTCAAGGCCTATAATTTGTTTCTCCCCAGTTCAGAGAGATAAAAGGGGAATTCACTGACATCAGGAAATTATATTTAGGAAATAATGACCATTTATTGTACTCTTTAGTGCCAAGCACTGTGCACTGCATCTATTATCTCCAATCTCACTGGCACTATCCCAATTAGTTCTGTTTTTCAGATGAGGACCCTGGAGCCCAGAAAAGTGAGTTCTCCCAGGCACAGGTAAACAAGGAATCCCAGGCCTCCTGAGCTGCCATGGGGTGTTGCCGGTCAATCCCTTTACAGAACTAAATGGTTTTCAGCATTAGGTGAAGATTTTATATTCAGGCCAAGTGGAGGAAGACAAGAGAAGTGAGAACTTCAAGACACACCACACAAAACTGTGAAGTTTAGGGAGGAAGAATTCCAACTTGAAAAAAGACTATCCTGTCATTCCCCCAGGCCCAAGCCAGAAGTCAGAGATGAACGCTGATAAAGGCCCTGGGCCTCCTCCTGAATTCCTTTGTTCCAGAACCCATCCCATTAGAAAAAGGTCACACATCTTTGGCCCCTTTTAATTTCAGGGGTGGAGAGGTAAAAGCCCAGTCGGGGAAACCTGTGCAATTATGAGCAATTACTTAAACGGCTTTCAGACAAGCTTTGGCCCTCCACCAGCAGGCAAAGGGGCCGGCGTCTGGGTTTTGTGGGCGAGAAAGAGCCAGGGTGGGAAGGTGGGGAAGGGGGGAGGGTAGACAGCAAAGCCTTTTGTCACTAAGCTGCAAAAAAAAAAAAAAAAAAAAAAACCATCGGTATTTCCTGCCACTGGACTAGCTGACACTAACCAGCCCTGTGCAGGGGAACTATTCACTTAAAAGTCATCGTTTCCTTTACTTATCTACCTCTAAAGAAACAAATCTATTAGCAGCAAGAAATCACTCCAGCAGCTTTAACTAAGTGCTTCTCCTGCTGAAAATGCCAAAGCCTGGCCTTCAGCCCCCTGGTCCCCTGGCCTCCCAGCCTCCCCAGCAGCAGCTCCTTGCCGGTCCGTGCAGGAGTGTCTCTGGCCACTACAGATAACAAGGACCATTACATTCCAAGTCCTTCCCCAACCTCCTCCCCTCCCTTCCGCCAAAATCCCAAACCCAATTTCTCCCTGGCAGATCAAAGGCTGCCGGAGCCACAGGAGAGCCCACTCGATCAATAAATTCCTGACATGGGAATAAACAGAACGATCCAGTATTTTCCTTCAGGATTTATTTGGTCATGGAATAGCAGTGTGTAGCTCTGCCCTTCCTTTGGAGAACCATGGCAATTTGATGTGGAGTTCAACATAGCTTGCTCTCTAAATTAAAATACAAAATACCCCAGATAGACCCAAGGACTCTTTTCTAGTCTTTGTCAGACTTAAATATACCCACCAAGAGGAGGACTCGAGGTTCCGTTGGGAACTTCCAACCACTTTCCCTCTGATACCATTAAGTTTACAATAGTTACTGGGGAGCTACCCAAGTAAGTAGATTTAACTTTAATAACTGATGCAGCAATTTAGCAAATGTAATAAAAATTAATATGCTTCCCTCTCTATTCATGCTAAAGAATTCAAAATAACTCACAAAGATCTGAAGCTACAGATCACGAAGTTCCACAAAAAAACAAACAGAAAAGCTAAATCCAGGGCACTGCATTTGGTACCTAAGAGTTGCTAAACCCATGAGCATATTCACTTTAAAAATTCAATTCCATTGAGATCTATACCACTTTTCTGTGGCTGTTTCTTTAACTCCTAAATCCGTAATCCATGAAATTAGAGGAAAGAGAACATAGAGAGTCCATGGGACTCATTTGGAGCACAGCAGTCTAGATTGCCCTGCAACTAAGATGCTTTGTTTACTCCCTCACTCATGTGCTCCCATGCATTACAATTTAGGAAATAAAGTATCACCTCTTCCTCCTTTGTAAACTATATAAATGTACATTTAGATCAACTTGAGCTTTTCACAACTAACTGTAGGATGTGCTTGGCAAAGATCACTGAAGCATTTTAAACCACTCTAATTTAGGATCTAGATAAGAAATGGCAAAGACATAAGTCATAAAATAAGGAGAAATGGGGAAAACAGTGTCTTGTGACACAATGACAATAATAGCTTAAGCCAGGAATACAGGTTGGGTGTGTCCACTTCACATTTATAGTCTAGAAGAATATAGATTCCTTGCCAAGCTGTTTGTAGAGTTCCTTTTAAAGCACAACTTACTGTTAATAACAACCATTTAATGAAAATTCACATTTACAAGGAAAAGAAAATAATTTGACAAGTTTTACGTAATGTCCTTTAGTTCTCATCAGTAGATGAGAAATAGGTACCATTTAACAGATGAGGTAAGTGGGTCTAAAGAAGCCAGTTGTCCTTCCCAAGATCACTTGGAGTTGAAATGGTAGAATTCAAATGGAGGCATCTCTCCCTGGTGGCGCAACAGGCTGAGTACCGCATGTGGTGCTCCTGCAGCCACTACAGTGCTTAGTTCAATCCCCAGCCAGGGAGGGGACCCACATGGCGCAGCAGACCTCGCCAGTCTTGCCCGCTGCTCCCCTCAGCAGTGTAAGTCAATCGATCTGCCTGTTCTGCTCCCCCCCTATGTCTCTGGTGAAATCCTTTCACCTCCCACCCCCACAACTCTGGCCTGTACCCCAGCTCTTGTATGCATAACTAAAATAAAATCATTTAAAAAATGGTAGCATCTAATGGCAAAACCAGCACATGAACTGCCAACCTGAGACATTCACTTTCCAGTTCACAACTTTTCATTTCAACCAAGCCATTCTCACAGGTGTTACACAAAAGCTTGGGTGGAGAAGACTAGAAGAGAGAGATGGAAGAGAGAGGCTGTTATGGCTTGGTTGAAATGAAAAGTTGTGCGCCATGAACACACCTCAACGTAATAATGACCATTTATGACAAGCCTACAGCTAACATCACATTTATCAGGGAAAACTTAAAAGTTTTTCCTCTAAAATCAAGTCCAAAACAAGGATGTCCACTCTCATTATTACTATTCACTGTAATACTGGAATTCTTAAGAAGAGCAATTCAGCAGGAGAATAATATAAAGGGAATCAAACTGGAAAATAAGGAAGCTATCACTGTTTGTAGATATGATAATATACATTTAAAAGCCCTAAAGACTCCACTAAAAAGCTACTATAAATCAGTACAATAAAGTGGTAGTTTACAAAATCAATTTACAAAAGTCTGTTGCATTTCTATATGCAAACATTAACTAGGAGGAAGAAAATCAAGAATTACATTTATAATGATGTCAAAAAGAATTAAGTATCTAGGGATTAACTTGACAAAGGAGGTAAAAGACTTACACAATGAAAAATGAAAGGCTCATTAAAAGAAATAAAGGAAACACAAGAAGAGGGAAAGCTCCTCCAGGCTTATGGATTGGAAGAACTAACACTGTTGAAATGGCCATCTTACCCAAAGCAATACACAGATTTAATGTAATCCCTGTAATAATTCACATTAGCTTTCTTCAAGGCATACAGAGCAAACACTACTGAAATTTATAAGAAACCACAAAAGACCCTAAATAGCCAATGCAATTGTGAGAAAAAAATGAACAGAGGTATTATACCCCCAGGTTTCAGATTATGCTACAAATGGACAGTAATCAAAACTGTATGGCACCTGAATAAAAATAGAAATAGATCAATGGAATAGACTTGACAGAGTCCTGAAACAACCCACATTTAAATGGACAATTAATTTAATGACAAAGGAGTCAAAAATATACAATGAAGAGTAATTACTCTTCAACAAATTGGTGTTGGGAAAAGTGAACAGCTGCACACAAAAGAAAGTAGGCCACCGTCTCACACCATACGCAAAATTAATTCAAAATGGATTAAAGACTTGGATGTAAAGACCAGAAACCATAAAATACATAAAAGAAAACATAATAAAATACTCCATGACATTGACTTCAGTGGTGTCTTTGTCAGTTCAACTCCATCATCAGGGAAACAGAAGTAAAAATAAATAAATGGAACTACATCAAATTAAAAAGCTTCTGCACAGCAAAAGAAACTATCATTAAACAAAAAGATAGACTGCTGTTTGGAAGAAAAATTTTTCACATCATGGATCCAACAAGGGACTACCATCCAAAAAACACAGCAAAAGGAAAATTAACCCAATCAAAAAATGGGCAGAAAAGCTAAATAGAGACTTCTCCAAAGAAGACATACAGATGTCCAACAGGCACATGAAAAAATGCTCACCATCACATATTTCAGAGAAAATCAAATCAAAACACAATGAAGTACCACTTCACACCTGTGAGAATGGCCCTTATTAAAAAAAAAAAAAGAATAAATATTGGTGAGAGTATGAAGAAAAAGAAGCTCTCATACACTGTGCTGAGAATATAGACTGGTCTAGCCTCTATGGAAAACAGTATAGAGGTTTCTTAAAATATTAAAAATAGACCTACCATATGATCCAGCCATCCCTCTCCTAGTTTAATATCCAAAGAATACAAAACACTAATTTAAAAAGATATATGTACGCCTGTGTTTGTTGTAAATTTTTATCATAGCCAAGTGGAAACAACCTAAATTCCCAACAACAGACGAATAAGAAAATAGGAATATATACACCAGGGAATACTAATCAGCTATTTAAAAAAATGAAATCTTACTTGTCCCACCTGGGACAACATGGATGGAACTAGCGGAGATTGTACTAACCAAAATAAAGCCAAAAGGAGAAAGACAAATATGACTTCACTAACACGTGGAATATAAAAAACAAAGTCAAAAAAAAAAAAAAAACAGACAAAACCAATCAAAACAAATTCTAGAAACCTGACAGCAGAACTAAGGCTACCAGAAGCAGTACAGAGGGCTGAGACGGTGAGAAGTCAGAAGGGAAAGAAGGCCCACTGGACTAGGGGAGTATTACTGAGATTCTGGCAGTGAACATGGTAGGATAACATCTATGGGGCGGTGTGAGCCTATACCCCTAAAACAGATAGATATACAGTAGTATAAACCTGCTTTACTTCAATAAACATACCTTAAAAAAAATGTTAATACTAAGAGGAAGACAAATAGTGTACAGTATCACTTACGTGCAGAATCCAAATAATAATTGTTAAATTATTTTTTTTAATTTTTTAAGATTTATTTATGCATACAAGCACTGGGGTACAGGCCAGAGGTATGGGGGGTGAGAGGATTCACCACAGACAGAGCAGGGAGCAGAACAGGTAGATCAACGGAGGTACACAGCTGAGGGGAGCAGTGGGCACAGCAGGAGAGGTCTGCCACGCCATGTGGGTCCCCTCCCTGGCCGTCAACAGGGATCGAACTCATGCTGCAGTGGCTGCGGTTTGCTTCACAGTGCATTGCTTAACCCACTGCGCCACCAGGGAGACCCCCAAATAATAATTGTTAAATTAAAAGATTAAAATGTGAAAAGTCAAACTCATAGAAACAGGCTTATATTTTTGTATAGAAAACTTGTTGCCAGAGACAGGGGACGGGGAAATAGAAGTCAATGAAACTGTAGAAATCTTCAGCTGTACGATGAATAAGTAAAGGTATGGGGAACTATATGACTGTTCTAATAACACTGTATTGGAAATTTACTAAGAGAATAGAATTTAAATGTTCTTACAAAAAAAAAAAAGGTGATTGACATATTTAAAAAAATTAACAAAGTTGAGTACTTAGATGTATTTCGTTTCTACATAACACTAATAGTTATCATTTAGTGAGTACCTTTCTTCTCTTGGAGTGTGTGACATCTTACATTAGTCCACACAGGAACCCCAGGAGGTGGAGGTATTATCTTTACAGATGAGATTTCAATCTCAAATAATTTGCCAAAACACATGGAACAGATAAGTATTAGAATTGGTGTTTGAACCTTGTCTGTCTCTTTTCTCTTGTGGTGTTGTACTTTTAACCAGGTTTTTGCTTTGAGAAACCAAAGCATGAGAACAGTAAGGCTACTAGGCTCATAGCTGTACCCACATACAGTGTTGTAAGGGATTTGAAAGCTTTTGAACGGTGTTATTTATAGTAGTAGTTTTCCAAACCCACATGCTCATTTTAGACAAGTAGTTATTTTCAAAATAGGAGTATAAGTACTTCAGGATTTGGGGTGAGTTCTTTGGTTTTCAAATACTGCTCCCATCCTCTCCAAGGAGCAAAAGCAGAATAATTTGAGATTTAGCACCTGTTCAAATGCTATTCTTTGTTCCAATTGAAAAACCTCCCACATGTACATTTATATTTTCCTGTAAAAATTGCTATATCATCATGCACAGCACTCCAAGCTATAAAAACATTAAGATACTATTTCAGAGAAAAACAGAGAAGGAAATAATTCTCTCTTCCCACCCGCAGACAACTATTTTTCTCTTATCTGGATAAGTGGCTTTTCTTTCTTAATCTGTCTACCATGTAGACAGGTCTCTCTAAGTCTCCTTCCCTCCTCCCCACCTTTTTTCTTTCCTAGACTTCATCCCAAGAATATCTACCTATTGAGCTACTAGTCCCTTCCACCTGCCTTTTCATTCCCCCCCCACCCCTTTACATGAGCTTTACCAGTTCCTCTCTTAATATTTTTTTTCTGTAAGATGAGCTTCCAAGTTCTGACTCCTTTCTGCTTGAGTTTGTATGAAAATGCAAGGGTTTAAGATTTACAACTCTGCTTAACAGACTTTCTTCCCATCTATTCTGGGGTTTGACTACTGAGCTAAAAATCCCCCAGCTGAAATAGCAACAGATGGAAGGTTTTGAAGACATATCCCAACCTCCCAGTTCAACCAAAAAAGCCACAGCTTTCAAACTCGTTATATCGTGGCAGGGCAGGAGTGTCCACAGCCTGACCCATCCTTCTGAGTGGGCACTCTGAGCAGCCTCCATGATGAATTAGACAAATGACTGGATCTGATAAGAGCCTTTCACTGTAGGGAGCGGTCAGGTGCCTGTGAACCTTCTCTTTCAGGTCAGTTTAGAACAGCCATTGTCAGTGTCAGAGGACATCTCCCCATCTACTTGTTATGAGAGGTAACAGGTTAAAAAAAAAAACAGAGGATGAAGAAAATACAAAGCTGAAAGGTGGTGGGAGGTGGCATTGCCTGGTGGTTACAAGTAAAGAAAGGCCTAGGGGTCCTGATTTTGATCCAGCATGGTTTGTGTGATCTTAGGCAAATAAGTTAATTTCTAAACAAGACTCCAGTTACTTCATCTGTAAAATGGGGTTGTCATAGTACCTAATTTGTCATTTTGCTGTGACTGTTTGACAAGCTAGTACTAAAGCACTTAACACATACAGCACTAGGCTTGGTAAGTGGTTCCTATCACTATTATTGTTTTTATTTGCTATAACATCACACCAGGCAGTCTCTCATGATAACAAAGGTATTTCAGCCAACAGGTACATTGTCAGGTTTCCTTCCAGATAACACAAACTTAAACCAGATGAAGTAAGTGGGGAAAAAATAATAAACAAAGAGTGTTTTCATGTTTTTCCAATATAAATGGTAGAGAAGCAGAAAAAAATAAAAGAAAGAGGACAGATAAAGCTTGATCTCTTACAGATTTCCACACAAACTATCAAGGATTTGGAAAAGACTCATCCATTAGTTCTCCAAAATTCCTTTCTCAAAGGAGAAGCATATTCCCCAAAGAAGAGGGAGCTTGACTGGCCTCACAGTATCAACAGAAAATTGACCTTCACATGAAGGTCACAATCAGGAGTGTCAACTCCTGCCGAGATTCTGTGGGTGGGACCCTGACAGAGGGACCCTGACAGAGGGACCCTGAGGTGCACAGCTCTACCTGTGAACACACGCATGCCAGGAACACCCTGGAGACAAGACAACTGTCCTTGGCCCCACCAAAACGGTACTTCCAGGGCTGGTGCTCTGCTCCTCTGGCCACCACCTGTCATAAGAGCGTGTCTCTCTTTCTGGGACGTGGAGAAACTTCATCAAAAGGTTGTTCAGAAGGCATGTGGTCAGAGCAGACAAAACAAATTCAGATGTTGCCAGAATGAGGCTAATTCTCACGCCAAGACTCAGCTCTTGCCACTTTGCGACAGCCAGGTATTCCTTAAAATGGGCTTTTGTGCCCATTTTTATTTTTAGACAGGGAGGCCAGTTGTGACGTAAGTAATAGACACCCTTTCCTCAGTGTGTTTTAAAATTCTGCCTGACAAAGGACACCAAGCAGGTGCCTCACCCACCTAAAAACCGAGCATTCGCCTCTGATCAGAAATTTAATTATTCTGTTCTATTCTTGGGACATATCTTTTTCACCAACAGTGATTTTCAAAGGCTTCAGATATCTGAGATCATCAGAAGAAGTAAAACTCTGATTTCACTGCTTTCTGTTTCTCTTTAGGAAATACCTGCTTAAAAATACTCAGAGAGCCAGAGCCCACTTATACCTCAAACAACACAAATAAGTTCCTTGCATCTTTCGCCCACCTCATCTCAAGACCAATGCAGTGAGAGAAATAGCAACTAAAACCAACGACATTGACCTGGTGCCTGGTGAACATTTCTCCTTTTATAACTACTTGAGCATGGCAGGCTCTTCCTATTAAGTACATTACATCATCATTATCAAAGACGAAAGGAAATTAATTTTGTTTTTCAAGGTCTTGGCAATAAGTCGATTCTTTACTTCATCAGACATCTGCTGTTTTTCTACGTGTGTCATTTGCAAAGCTGAGTTTTCCTTATGACTTTATTCTCATAACAATTTATCACGCAATAGTGTTTACCAAGAGAACTTGTGCCAATGGATTTTTCCCTCCCCAAGCAAAAAGTGTAACATTAACTTAAAGCCAATATCATCATCTATATTTCATTCTCAAATAGTTTTCTGGGCTTAAAAAAAAAAAAAGCCAACAAGGTTGTCAAGAAAAAATAACCACTTATGGTCCTTGGCTGAAATGTATTGCCAACCAACTCTACTTTGTTTTAACAGATGGGCCTTTATCAGTAAATTATGTGGGCAGTTCACCAACTTCCTTTAGAAATGGAGGAGTGCTTCCATTTACTAGGACTCTTATCTATTCACTCAAAGCCACATTTTACGACAGAATTCTAAGGATTTTTTTCATGTATTGATACGAAGGACAAACTACAGAGAATCTTCTGTTCTCCAATAATTAGTCATTCCTGGACTAATTGATATGTCCTTAGCCTTCTTTCACATCAGTTCAAAAAAAAAAAGAGAAAGGTAGTTCATATAGAAACACTGGCTTCTCTAGTGTCAGCTATATTTATTCCCTCGCCTAATATAGTAAGGGCCTGTGAAAAAGCTCTCCTTGATATTTATTTTGATGAATAATCTGCTGGGGTTTGACTCATTTTTCTTTTCCTTCTCGGGTCTCTTAGTATTCCTCTCCTTCCTCCAATTGCCGAGTAATTCTTTGTAGTCTGAATTCTACTGGAAGACACAGGAGATAAATTCATGTGAGGCTGTTGTTTCTGAGAAGAATCACCAGTTCTAGAATAGGTGTGCAAAGAAGCTGAAAACCAACTTCAAGGAATATTAGAGAAAATCTCCATTTGCAAATGCTTCATAGATGAATCTGTTTCTCTGTCCATATTTCTTTTAAGATTTGTGCTCAGAAACCATGAGTAATTACTCTTAAATTTTTATTAAACGTGAAAATGACTGTCACCTTTCCTCACTGCAATTTGCCATAATCATTTCTACAAGAATCAAATCCCTGGGCCTCAGTTTCCCTAACCCTGTCAAATGAGAAAGCTGAACCAGACCCAAAGTAGGGTGTTCAAAAAGAATATCTGGGGAGCTAGTTCAATATGCAGATTGCTGAGCCCCACTCCTGGCAATTCCAATTTAGTAGCTTTGAAGCAGGACCCAAGAACATTTCATTTTCAACTCACTGTTGATAAGTTGAAGGCTTATCCATGAGCCACACTCTGAGAATTTGGAGCTAAAGAACTTCCAATCGTCTGTGACTCTGAATCATTTCAATAGATGTTAGCCGATGTTCTAGGCAAATCCTGCATTTACCAACCAACTGATCTCTACTTGCCTTGTTAGTATCTCCACTCCTTGTGTCTACTCTGTGAGCAGACAACACACACCATAGAGCAAATTCACAGCCTCAGTGTGGATTTCAAACTACGCAGGGTGCAGGTGGCGGTGCTGCTCTCCACACCCTGAGCACTTCACCTCTGCCCAGTCCAGTCCAAGGAAGGGTGCCTCCTAGCCTCAGCAATAGGAGGTGCTTTCAAATCCCTTTTGTGTTCCATGTGAGTTCCCAAAATAGCAGACACTTGCATTTTCAAGCTTAAGTACAGAAACCTTTTATTTTAAAGCAAGTAGTGAATTTGAGATTACCTATAATTTTTTTACTCATTGTGTGACAAAGTCTTCTCCATTTGCACAATGAGATGATGTTGCAGGGATGAAGTTAAAAAACAGATTACAACCCACATGACACATGAACCACAACTGTACACGGAACTTTTCAAAACCACCCATGTGAACCTCAGACCTCATCAATGAAAACCAGAGGAAGCACAGGCCGGTATAACCCAGGGACCAGGGCGCCCATGGTGATGGAACTTACAGGGTTTGGTATGGACAAGAGTCTAGTTTAAGTGCACCATGAAGTTAGAGACCAAGACTTGACCACAACTCCTTGACCAATTACTTGTGTGACCTTGGGCAAGTTACAGTACTTCCCTGAACTGCAGTTTTTCTGTATATAAAATGGGATTCACAACTCCTGGAAAGGGCCAGTAACTGTAAAGTAAGCTCAAAAAGTGAACAAAATGATGTCTCTCTGGTGGCGCAATGGGTTTAGTGCCACACTGTGGAGCTACTGCAGCCACTGTAGTGTGAATTCAATACCTGGCTAGGGAGGGGACCCACATGGCAGAGCAGACCTCTCCGGCCTCGCCTGCTGCTCCCCTCAGCAGTGCATTTCAGTAGATCTGCCTGTTCTGCTCCCCACTTTGTCTCTGGTGAATCCTCTCACCCCCTGAACCTCTAGCCTGTACCTCAACTCGTGTATGCATAAATAAATAAAATCTTTTTTTAAAAAAGTGGACAGAATGGGCAAAAATGCATAGATAGGAAACAAAGAAAAAGAAACTACAATGTTCAGTCACGGTAAATAGATATGTGCTATGAAGCAAAAGAAGGGTAAGCTGGTAAGCTTTCAGATAAAATGATCTCAGGGAGAGCCTTTCTGAGGAGGGGATATTTGAACAAAATGAGGAAGGGGCCTCATAATATCTAAGTAAAAGTCATCCAAGCAGAAGCAAAATGCAGGTGCAAAGGCACTGTGGCAGGAACATTTGCAAAATGGTCAAGTAACAACAAGGAAACAAGCATGGCTTGAGAAGGAGAGTAAGGGGGAGAGTAGTAAGAAACACGATCAAAGAGTTAGTCAGATCACAAGGGGCTGGACAGGATACCTTGTTGTATGTTGATGAGTTGGAAGCCGCAGAGACTGATGTACATTTGAAAGGATTGTGTTCTAGCTGCTGATTAAAAAGGAGACTGTAAAAGGTGTGCATCCATCAGGGCACACTAAGTTATCTTTCCTTGTGGTAACTTGACATAATTATTTCCATAAGAATCAAATCCCTAGGCCTCAATTTCTCGAAATCTATAAAATGAGCAAGTAATATACAACTACAAAAGCTTAGTGACTTACAAAAGCAAAGGTTATTGCTGACTCAGATTCCATGTCCATGTATTTGGTGGGGACACTACTCCCCTCTCCTCATTCTGAGACCCAGGGTGGGAGCAGCCTCCATCTGAATCACTACCAGCCCACTGTGACAGAGGGGAAAAGGAGCAGGGAGACACACGCACCAGCCCCTAAAGCAATCTGAACGTGACACGCATCCCTTCCACTCGCCTGTCATTGGCCAAAGTGATTCATCTGACCGCATCTAACTTCAAAGACAGTGGAAGCATAATCCTACCATGTGTCTGCAGTGGACTAGAATACAATGGATGGAATATCAGTGAACAGCACTAACAGATACACAGGGACCAAAGGGAAGCAGAGACATTGATTAGGAGGCTATTTCAGTAACCCAGGAAAGAAACGAAAATGGCTTACACCAGACAATCACAGGAGAGGTGTTAAGAAACAGATGCAGAAGATATTCTGAAGGCAAAGGCAATAAGATTTACTGCTAGATTGAATGTCGAATAATCATAACCACTTTTCAGTGGATTGTTTTTGGTGCAAATTAAATGAGATGACGTCTGTGAAGTTCTTGCCCAGTACCAGACACCTTATAAGTCTGCACAAAGGTTATTATTTTTGTTGTGGCTCTAGATGCTAAGATGTGGGTTAAACTAGATGCGACGATAATAGAGCAGTTTAATTTTGAGTCATCCTATTTTTCAAAGCTTATAGTTGCTTTACTTTCACAATACTATATATACACTCACATATACATACACACAGAGGATTGTTTTTTTAAAATAATCCATCGCTATTATCATCTTTATGTGGTTTCCACCTCTTAGGAAACTTTTTAATAATGAATTCATTTTCTGAATAACTCTAGGATGGTTTGCATTCCTGTGGATACATGTTCAGGACCCAGAAAGTAGCCTGCATAAAAGTCAGGAAGCCCCCAGTCTTTCTGCTCAGATGTTATAGATTAATAGTCATTCGATTTGGGAATGTGAAATGAACTGATAAGAAAAGCTGTACGTACCAACGACATCCAGGAATGAAAACTGACAGATCACCTGCTTTAGAAGATTTGATTCTTCAGATTTTAAGAGAGGAGGAAAAAGACCTTTAGTGACATTTGCTCTCTTATGGCTTACATTAAACAATTTAATATATAACATGAGGGAGAGAACATGATATAAACAATATATCCAGGAGGAAAAATAAATGACCTCAGTCCCAAGAGGCGCGGTTATGCACTGGTACTATTCATGTACATTATAAGGAATGATGTATCAGTTTTACTTCTAATCAGTATCTAAATATATCACCGTCGGTTCCTGGAGTGCATTACACTATCTTGCAATGCATGCACACATTTTACATTAATGTGGAAAGTATCCATCCATTATCAGGCAGAACTTAATTCTATATTGAAAAATGAGGTGTCTGCTTAGTACACTTCTATTTTAAGGTTTAAAGTCATCGAGAAATCAAATCTAAAATAGAACTTTGGAACACAGTTACGCTGTGTTCCATGGTGTGGATCTTGAGAGATAGTGGTTTGTTGGGTTTCTGACTCAGAGACATCACTTACCTCTGGGCACCTCTGGTTTTCAATCCTGTTTGGGGGCATCTATCTCAATGGTATGAAATTCTTAAAAATTTTCTTAGAGAAACAATTTAAAATAAATGTATAATAAATATGGCTATCCCTGAGTGATGTGTCCCCATCAACAAGCAAGCATTCCAGGAAATGCTGTGTCTCCCAAACTGCTTCCTGTCTGTTATGTGTCTTGATTTGGGGTTCAGGAAATCTATTCTCCATAGACGTCAAAAGGACTTAAAGGGCTAGTTGCTGCAATCTCAAACAAATGCAATTAAAGTACTGACACACACAAATGATGAGCTCCATGGGTAACAAACAGAAGCAGAAGCAATTGCCAGGCCATGTACTCAGGCCACCGTGGATATGCTATCAAAGTTGATCTGATGTATTGAGTGGGCATCTGCACTGTACTTAGGAGAGTATTAATTAGGGGCCATCCCAAAATAACTAAACACTCTACTCTCAAACTCCTCAAAAACAAAAACAAAAAAACAGAGAATTCAGTAGACCTCTGGTGAGAACAAGTGATGGAATACAACTTAATCTAGTTCAACCAACACATGAAAAGAGTGAAGGGAGATGGGACTGGTTGGATCTGGCCTAAGAGTCAGAGGGAAAAAAGACTATTTCTGTGTCTCACTCCTGTCCCTTGTTTGTAATGTTAATTTTGACCTCTAGTGAAAGCATTTCCAAGCTCTCCATTCTTTGTATATGTTCTTTTTTTACTTTGCTGTAAAGTATAATAATAAGCATAATAAAGTATAATAATAAATTTAAGGAGAAACATTTTAAGATTAGGAAAATACCTCATCCTCTCCAAGGAAACTTCAAAATTTCTCTCCTAAAGTTAATATCTAGCAATGATTCTTATGGAAAGCCATTTTCCTGTGAAGACTGCAAATTTTACCTTAGCCACTGGCATTCCACTGCATGCAAAAGTTCTCCTGCCCCTCCACTGACTCTTATTCATCTCCTTATTACCAGTATGGACTCAAGCATTTCTTTTTCTTCAACATTTTGCATCTCATTAATGTCTTTAACTTTTGTGCTAAAACCACCTCTGATTTAACCACTGGGAACCCCTTCAAACTGGCCCCTGGTAAATACCAGTTGGTCGTAGTGATTGCCGTTGTCATTGTTGTTTTCAGCACTTTCTGACTTTTGGGCATAACAAGATATTTCAAATTCATCTCAGACCTACCCTGCCCCACCCCTGGAATCCTGATTCCTTTCATTGGCAAATGGCATTAGAGCCCAAGATCTGATCACCAGATATGCTTATTGTAACTAGTGTGTCATTGCTTCTTGGCCTCTTTTGTGTACAAAACTAGGAAACCCACACAAATATAAATCCATCCACCTACCCCCGCCCTCCCCACACACACAGAGTTCTGAGTCTATACCAGTGCCACCCCCACAGGGTTCTTCCTTGACTTATCCATTCCACAGTTTACCTTTCTTATTCACAGAGGCCATCCTTGCCCCTAAAACAAACTAATTTATTCATTATTCAATCTTATAATGCATCTATAAGAGTTTCAGAAAGCCTCTCCCAAATGTCACCCACTAGAAAGAGTTCATGATGTGGCTGCTGTTCTGCCACCCGCCACCCTTCCCCCCACCCCACCACCACCTTAGCCTGCCAAGACTGCATGTATATAGGCCAATACTATGGTCATAAATCCCCTTAACTGGTTATTTCCCCCCTTCATATTCATTGGAGATTCAGCTGGGTTCATTTGCTTAGGTTTTCTTCCAGTTCAAAGGTGGTTTTGTACCTCTATCATTGGTGATTTTACTTCACTTTGTGAATCTGTAGAACATTAATTTGCTTTCAAAAGCCAACACTGTATGGAAAGGCATACTCTGAGAAGGGTGAGCCATGCTTTACCCCTGACTTCAAATAGATTGCTTTCTTTTTCTGTAATGAAATCCTCCGAGGGAGGAAAGAAGGATAGAAGGACTAATGCCCCACTCTGATGGAGATAGGCGGCAGAGGGAAGGAGGATTTTGTATAATTAGGAGTTGGCTCTAGGCCAAGCTCTGTCATCAACACAGTGGGGGAATAAGTATGTGGAAAGGATTGAAGACAAATCCCAGTTTTGGGGTGGAGTGCCTGGTAGGATAGAGGTGCACCTCCGCAGGACGCAGCTCAGAGGGGAAGAAACTGGTTTGAACAGAAGACAATGAATTCTGCTTTCAATAGGTGCTATATTCTGGCCCAGCTTATCTTCTGGAAAGCCAGAAGAAGCAAGACTAAATGGGAGGGAATAGGAAAAATAGTAGCAGGGGATGTGGGAAGAGCCTGTGAAAGCGCATAGTAGATGAACACTTGGAATTTGTCCTTAAAACTATCCTGAAATTACCTGTATTCCTGACCTCCTGGATGCCAAAATGGCCACAAATACACCGTCACCCCTCAAGCCCCAAGCCTGTGGTCCTGTCTCCCCATCCATCCCCAGGTAGGTCTTTTGGCTTTGGAATCACACATTGCTCACAGCACCACTTGCTCCCTGGATGGCCTGGAACATCAGCTTGTCTTTCTTAGCTTCTACTCCTCTTCTGTAAAACAGAGAATGTGATCATCTGTTACTTGCAGAGTGGTGGAGATGAAGGGCAACTCTAATCAAGTGCTCAGCACAATGCCTGATTCAAAAAGAATAATTTCCCCCCATTCACTTCAGGTAATCAAGATGCCTCTTAAGTTCCTATGATAGGATTCTGATATAAGTAATAAAATTCAGCAGTGGCTCTCCACCTTGGCCATACATAAAAATCACCCAGGGAGCTTTTTAAAAATGCCAAGACTCAGGCCTCACTTCACAGAGCCTGGAGCTTAATGGGTCTGGGGCGAGAGGCAGCTTCGTGGGGTTTTTTTGTTTTGTTTTGTTTTGTTTAAGCTCCAAGGTGATTTTAAGCAGAGTTCAGCACCCCTGCTCCTTCACACACTAAATCTGAAGACAGGCTCTCCTAGGTTGTCCTCCCTCTTGACCCTTCTGACAGCACTTCAGAGTAGAAATAGATGGTTTAAATTGTTCCCTTTTTATCCCAAACATCCACAGCATATAGCAATATGTTATTCTCCAGAAACTTCTTTTCTGAGAAACATAAATACCACCTTCCCCACAGGAAGAAAGGAATGTTCCTCCCCACCCAGAAGAAACCTGCTCTTTTCTCACCCACCCAGGCAGCTAGAAAGCAAAACACAACGGGAGCTTGGTCAGCACCAACTGGGCCGGGAGGAGAGGCGTCAACAGGAGCACGTCTGTTCGTGGACACAGCCCAAGCAGTTCTGACCATCTCAAGGACCCAGAGGCCCGGAGGTCCCCCGGACCACAACGCCCTTTCTGCTCAGTGGACACAGCGTAGTTAGCAGACTCTGGCACTGTCTCAGGAAGTACATGCACACTCACAGCTGCGTCCACATGCTGAAAGTCAGTTCCCTGGATTCAGGTTGAAAACTCTGGTCTGCAGAAGGGAGGGAACCATAACTAGAGGCCTCCCTGGTGGCACAATGGGTTAAGCAAACCGCAGCCACTGCAGCACTAGTTCTAAGTGGGTCTAAGCCTTCCAGGGACTACTTGCTTCCTTCAAAACAAGAAGAGAAACTGCTGAGAACAGCGAGTCACTGGGCAGTGATTTTATTTTTTATTTTACAAATCTTTACCTAATTCTAATGTTTGATTTCCATTGTTTACCAGTTTGGAGTATTCTGATAAGGAAGGACCAGCTATACCTTCTCTGAGACCTGGAGTCCCAAAATCCCATCTCGTAAATGAGACCCACTGCCTTGCATCGCCCAGCTGCCTACCAGGCACACTGAAGTCTACAGACTTTCAGTTAGACGACTGGTGTATCTCAAAAGGCAGAGCACCTAAAAGGATGGTGCAGATACCAATACTGTCCTTAGTTTTGAGCTACCCATTTTTAAAACCCAAATGAGGTCTTGAACCTGGGTTGCCTAGCCAGTTCGAAGCGTCTGACCATGTTTGATGTTGCTATGTAGCCCAGACCAAATATTTCTTTGCAAAAGGGGACCCATTGGCCAGATATCGAGCCATATGAGCTTTGGGACACCTGCCAAGTCTGTGCTTTGACAGCTGCACCTGTGCAGCCTCGACATGGACTCAGTGTCCTTGGAGATCCAGAGGTGGTCAGAGCAACTCCACCACCTCAACTCCTCACCTCTTTCTCTGAACCCTATTTGCAGTGGCAGGAAACTGTCATCTTTGACTGAAGAATAGCTTTGTTATCCCCATCAGATCCAGAGAGATCCCAAGGTACGAGATGGAGAATGAGAATGCAAGAAACGGCATATGAAAAAATGCTCAACTTCTCTTGTCATCAGAGAAATGCAAATCAAAACCACTATGAGATAACACCTCAACCCAGTGAGAATGGCACATATCAAAAAAAGTAGCAACAACAAATGTTGGCGGGGATGTGGACAAAAAGGAACTCTCTTATGCTGCTGGTGGGAATGCAAGCTGGTCCAACCATTATGGAAAGCAGTATGGCGGTTCCTCAATCTACTAAGCATGGAACTTCCATAGGATCCAGCAATCCC
>JAGFMF010011644.1:546215-597272 GCA_019455555.1 Galemys pyrenaicus | reverse complement strand
AAAAATAAAAAGACAAGGACAAATTGGAGGCACTTGGTGGGGAGTGGGGAGGGGAAAGGTTGAGGGCAGACGGGAGCACGAGGGACTGAGGTGATGGTGTACTGGTGATATGGTGATGGGGAATACATGAGGATTACAATTGATGTCAAATATATATAAATTAAAGGGGAAAAATAGAATAAAAATAAAATAAAAAGAATGAGAATGCAAGAAATCAATAAATATAAAGAAAAACAGGAAACTAAATTTGGGGCAATCAAAATGAACAAGAAATTAAAGCCCTTTGCAAACCTGTCCTTACTCACCACTTGCCTATAATTTGCCTTAAAACACTTCAGCATGTGCAGAGTGGGTGCTCTAGTTTAGACTGTAAGTCTGGGGCTCAGCTGCTGGACTCCAGAAAGCACCTGGCCCAAGGATGCGTAGCCCCACAGTGGGCAGCTGGCGGTCCTTCAGGAAACCCAAACTCCAGATCAGTGACTATAAATGCTTCAAACCTGTGTCTCAATCTAATTCAAGATGGCAAAATATTAGAAATGGGTCATTTCTGCTTTCTGTAGAATGAAGGTAGCAGTCTGTTTACTAGCATAATGACTAGAAATGGTTCTCTTTGAGAGTGGAAGTATTCAGCAGACGCTTACTGATGACAAATGTGCTGCAGAACTCCTCGCCCTTGCATGAACTGGGCATAAAGTGCCAGGTTCAACCCACACCCATGGGCAGGAGATTACACAAGGTATGGAGACCAGAAAGGAGGCATCACTGGAGGGCCATCTCAAAGGCTGAAACCTGGAGGGTTTCAGGTCCCTGGTGCCTGTTACACGGGCGAATAAATCCTGCCTGTGGATCTTGCCATTTGCCTCAAGTAACTTTTCATGTAAAAGAGTGGGCACAGCATCCTGCACTAAACATCCCCCAATCCTGACCCCAATGGTCAGCTCCATTTTCTCGAAAACGTTCTTCTCTTCTCCCTTAATATAAATGAGTCCTGGCTCCTCAAAGAATCAAGCATATTTGGCAAACATATTTGCCCTGAGGTACTTGTGTTCATGAGGCTTCCATTATCCTTCAGGAAACACATTTGGGTGAAGCCTCTGGTGACCGATTCTCCCTAGGTAGCTGTTTGGCAGATTTCCCCTACTGAAGAGGACCTTAGCAATTAGAGCGCTAAAGTATCTTACTTTCCAGCAGAGAAGAAAACTGAGGTCCAGGATACAGATCTTCTCAATTTCACACAGACAGACTTGCAGAGATATTTATGATCAATTTTTCTCTCGTTCCTTCTCTCAAATGATTGAAAGGGAAGCCTTATTGTTACTCCCCAAATGGGCATAGAGATGGCAGTGTCAGAAGCAGAAAGGGAAACGGCCATCAACAGCAGACAGAGGGTTAGGTGATAAGTCTATGATTACTGGTTCGCCTTTGAACTCTCAGGGTCTTCCAGCATATTGTGGTAGTTCCAAAGCCTACCTAACTCTTCCACATCCACCACTCTCCCCTCACGATCATCGCCTTGGTCCCCAGGAGTGCCAAGGGAGACGACCATTCCCATAGCTGTGCCCTGAGGACAACATCTGAGTCTGAGAGTCAGGGTTTCCACCCTCCAGATGGTTCCACAGGAGGAGAATCAGAGGTAGTCAGACCATTCTTGGAAAGCATATTCTTTGGAAAGCATGTCCTTGGCAAGCTAGCTTTACCTTCTGACTTCATTTCTGTACAAATGTCATATTATTTGACATCTGAGCAACATACAGATGCTCATGTTACACAAGTTGATTAAGCAACCCTGTCATTAAAAAGGAACAAATCTCCATGCGACCCTGGCAGAGGGCTTCATGTGCCCTTGGAATGCTAGCTAACATCCCCTCGTCACAGGTGCAGAGAACCAAGCCAGGGGGTGTTCTACAAAACCATAACTTCTCATCTCTTTCAAGAACCAAGAGAAAGGCAGATGTCTTTAGAGACAAGGAAATCACATCTTTAGAAACCTGGATTCAAAAGCACACGTCTTAATGTTGTAGTCTGTGGTAAAGTGTGATGTTTTCTGAGCCTTCAAAAAAGAAAGCAAAATCCAAATCCAAGCTTTATGGACAGGACAAGATTTAGCACACTCCCCACCTGCATTCCTGTAATGCAAAATGACTTCGCCAGACCATTCATGTCCTTAGACCAGCTCTGAAACACCGGATACTTCCAGG
The DNA here is from genome assembly GCA_019455555.1 of Galemys pyrenaicus. Classification (NCBI taxonomy): domain Eukaryota; kingdom Metazoa; phylum Chordata; class Mammalia; order Eulipotyphla; family Talpidae; genus Galemys; species Galemys pyrenaicus. The sequence goes on along the minus strand of JAGFMF010011644.1, from coordinate 595,074 downwards.
CTCCTGACACAAGAGAGCTGCTGCTTTAGACCTGCTCCTAATTGCACGTCTGTGTTCCATGACCCATCACACTTCCTGGAAGGTGTCTAGTATATCTGAGAGTCAAACAGCTTGTACAATCCATAGTACCTTTTAATTTCCCTTTTTGTACCCCAACAAAACGAGGAATTTCCTGCCTTGCCACAAGCCATGCCCCTGAGTCAAACATCTCTCACTCCCATTTTACTCATCAAAGACCAAGAGAAAATGATCAGGCAGCATTTACACGGAAACACATCAAAGATCCAACTGGGTCTAATGAAGAGCTCCTGGGGTGGCTGCAGACAGAGGAGGAGCCTCTCACAGGGAGGCCCCGGAACCCCGAGGCTGGGCTTCTCCGCTGCCACAAGAAGTGCCAATGTAAGCCAGGTGTGAGGCTCCCCTCCCAAGTGCCCCACACAACAGTTAGATCACGAAAATCTATAATAGAAATTTCGCTGTAGAGCTTTTTTTTTTTTTTCCTTAATTCCCTGGCACTCATTCTTACCTCACCTGTGCCACAGAAGAGTTATGTCCCAGTCTTCTTTTATTCAGCAAGTACATGTTGAGAGCCTGCTTTGTGCCAGATATAAGAAAATGCTGAGCATTACTTTATTATTTCCCTGCTGGAAAAAATCACAGTGCTGACTTCCTGTGCAGGCAGTAATCTGTGGAGATAAAGATATAGAGGTAGTACCGTGTTCTTCTTTTGTGTGATCTTTTCATTGAAGTTCAACATAAGGATCCAGAAGGGCACAAGTTGCAGGTATGAAGCTAGATGATTTTTCAAAAGTTCAGTGTGGGGCCTCCCTGGTGGCACAGCATGTTGAATGCTGCACTGTGAAGCATCCGCTACACAGCAGAACAAGTTCGATCCTGGGCTAGGGAGGGGACCCACGTGTTACTGCTGACCTCTCCTGCCTCGCCCGCTGCCCCCATCAGCAGTGTATGTCCATCGATCTACCTGTTCTGTTCCCCACTCTGTCTCTGGTGAATCCTCTCACCTCTTGGAACTCTGGTCTGTAACCCAGCTTTTATATGCATAAATAAATAAATCTTTAAAAAAAAAAAAGCGCAGTATGACTAGCAACCAATACCCAGGTAAAGAAATAGCACATCACCGGGCCTCCAAAAACTCACTTTGTATATCCCTCCAGTCACTGCTTTGACCAAAGGTAGTCACTCTCCTGACTTCTGACACCGTAGGTAAGTTCCGCCCAATTTCAAGCATTATATAAATGGAATAAATGTATGTACTCCTTTGCATCTTCTTGCTGCGGTTATTCCCGTGTTGAGAGTCAAGCGTGCTGCTTCGTGTGGTGATGCTGTGTTCATCCTCACTGCGCCACATGCCATTGTGTGACTACACCACAACCATGGGTTTATCCTATTGATGAGCTTGTGAGTCAGGTCCAGGTGAGGGCAATTAAAACATAATGCTGCTGTGGACATTCTTTTCTGTGTCTTCTAGTGAACGAGTATATGTGCTTCTCTTCACCATATACCTGAGAGGGACCATATAGTCTCTTAACTAACAAAGATCTGCAAAGGTTTTGAGTTTGTTATAAATCCGATTCTTGCTGCTGACGGTGCATATCGCTTTACCTCCACTCAAACGGTTTCTTCATCTCTTCCTTTTGAATTCAGTACTATAATCTGGTTCTGGCACCTGGAGCAAGTTGGGGGCACAACTTCTGTCCTGGCAAGGAAACTCACTTAATGCTTAGGCTGGGCCTCTTGTTGAGCTGGTCACCAGCAGGCAACCTGGGAAGGTAACCGCAGTAGGCCTAGGGGCAAGGCTGACAGGTCTACAGAGGAATCCAAAAAGCCATTCAGTGAGGGCTTCGGAAGACACTGTCACTGCATGCCAGATTCTGTCTCCATGGTTACCTGCTCCCTGTGATTTCAGACTCTCGTGTGCCAGCTTTCTAGGTCTAGTTTGCTCTGGAAAAGCTGCCAGTGCCTTGTCATGAGCCTCAGTGATCAACCACTGGCGCCCTAATCACCCTACTGCTGCTTGGAGAGCAGAATTCACCTGATGCCAACTGGCACAGCAGGGACTTGGTGTGTTCCAAAGAGTGAGGTCAACCTAGTCGCTCTGCCAGTACACAGACTGTCTCCCCGTGCACCCCACCCCCAGTGACACCCAGTAAGTTTTGGAGTCTCCTGCTTAGAACTGGACAGAACTTCCAGTAACTGAGTTCTCCCATGGCCTAGCCTCTGGTCAGGTTTTTCCACTTGTGTTGTTGTCTCCTCAAATAGTTACAGCCACTCGCTCTGCCTCTGTGTGGTAGGCAGTATTCTGTTTTATGTGTGAAAGGATTAGAGGTTGCTAGAGGTTACAAACTTGCCAAGCTAACACATGGCAGAAAAGGTGTCCAACCTAGTCCCAATGCAGCTGTTTTTCCAATATAATTATCATCTCAAGCATTTTTGTATTATACTAAGCAAAAGATAAAAAATCAACAAGGGTGGTCTCTTATTGCAAATAAGAATTTAGAGATCTGGATATAGTTCCAATCTAGTTTCCTACTACCTAATCAGGTAACCCAGGAAGCATCACAAACATTAAGAGTAAGTGTCACTGAAAATGAAAGGTCTGTGCATTACCCAAAAACCAACCTCCATGAGGGCAAAGACCAGATCTTTCTTTTCCTGGCTACAGTATCCCCTATGCCAATCACAGTGTCTGGCTCATAAAAACACTCAATAAATGCTGAATGAATGAATGAATGCTTAGGAATGCCAATCAGAATCTCTTGCAAGCTTTTTCAAAATGCACGTGCCAAGGTCTCACCCCATAATCCCTGGTGGGGGTAGGGACCATCATATGAATATTAAAAAAAAAAAAACCAAAACTTTCCTAGGCAGTCTGATTCAGACCTATAGAATGAAGCACTTACAACTCTAAAATTCTATTATTTTATTAAATCAGCTGTATAAATAATCCATGTCTAAGTTCAGCATAATTTTATTTAATTTTACAGCATTCCTTCTTAATTAAGACAAATAGTCAAATGTGCTCTAAAGTCCTTCAAATCACTGAGAAGATTGTCTGATTTCTTTCAATATCTTCAGTTAATGCCTCCCATTTTTTTTCCTTCCCTGCAATAGTCTTCTCCTAGTTGCTTTTAAGAGTCTATTATTTTCCTTGAATTATGCCAGTTGGATTACAGTCAATCAAATCTATAAAGACATTATATCCAAATAAACAAAAAAACCAAAGTATTCTCCCATTTTCTCTTCATCTAAAGTATAGTTGTGAGGAGTGACAGGCACATTTGTCTTTACTAGATACTCAGTAGGCATTCACATAAAAAAGAAGAAAAGGAAATCAAATGAAGTCAAATCAACCTTGCAAATAAGTCAAATGACCTAGCAACCTACAAATTAATATTAGTGACCCATTTTTGTCTTAGGAGGGATAAAGCTAACTAATACTGGTTTTCTCTGATGCATAGGCATCAGCCTACCCAAACACTGTCCACAATTAAGTCATATTTTAAATACTGATTTATTTTAAACATCTGCTGAAGTTTTCCTCAAAGCTGCACCTTAAGAAATTTCCTCTTCTGCTACCCTTCACAACAGGGGGCCGAGATTCTGCAGCCTCCCCTCTGTGCTTTCTATTCCCTAGTCAAGAACTCTAAGCCGAAAGCAGGCCACTCCATTTTCTGCCTTACTCCTGCCAGCCTCTGGGTCTTCTGTGCCTTTCCAATTGGGAGTTATTAAAAAAATGAAGAGGGCAAGAAAGAGAAAGTGTTTGCCGGCAACTTTGGCAACCAGGTCCTCCTTCCAAGACCTTATGGCTCTGGTTTCTTTGTTTCCTCTAATGTTTAATTTTCTTTGGCCCGGGCTTTCCTCAATGGTTTTCCTTTCGCATTTTATCACCATAAATTAATTAAAATGTTTCTGGCATTGAGTTCACATCTGATCATTTTGGCAGGATCCTCTTACACAGATGGTGAGTAGATAAAGAATGATGCAAACATCCAAGAACAAGAACAACAGCCCACATAGGGAGCCAGGCTGAGAGGCGAGAAAGGAGGCAAGACTGATTAAAAAATAACAAATAGCCACCAGGTTGAATGGGAAAGATGGATCTGGAGGGGAGGGGACCACAGTGGGGGTGGCGGGTCTCTTGGGACTCTTTGTATTTCTCCATTCCTTTTCCAAACCTACTCCCAGAAGAGAGAGCACTCTCCAGTCAGTGGAACTTTATAGAAGTAGTTGTTCTATTTCCTCTTCATCCCTCACATTTGGGTGGTTCAGGTACACGAGACAGGTGTTGGGAGATGGGGATACTTCAGACGTGAAATGAGGGGAGTGGAAGATGCAATGAGCAACCTTGCCTGGGAACCTAGTACAGATCAGACTGTGCTACAACTTAAGAATATAATGAAGAACAAGACAAGACAGTCATGGCCCCACTCCACATGGACTGAGGAGACCCAGTCCAGTAGGAGCAACAGGCATGAAATAAATAACAAATGAACACAGAGGGAAAAGAAAGATACCATAGACTCTGAACTTGAAATTCATTCTTGTCATTGTACTAAGGTGCATTGCACAGACAGACAATAGTACCCACCACCTTTCCCAGTGTCTGGCCACCTCAAACTTGCTCCAGGAAGGCTGAAGCACCTCTCAGAGCAAGGCCTTGGGATGGTGACACCCAGGTGGGAAAGAGGAATCCTCTGACTCTCAGAAGAAAAGAGACAGACCTACAGGTCCTAAGTAAACCTCAGAAGCATATTTGAAAGAAAAGTTGAAAGCCTATTGAGGCTCTAACTTTTCTTCCTTCAAAACCTCAGACACATACTGTTGTCTTCTATGGAGGGACTACTTTCTTCAGCAAAACTAATAAACAAAGTAATTAGTTTGTGAAAAGTGCCTCAAAGGAAGCCAACAGATGCTATGCCAAAGAACAGAGACTGTGGCTACACAAGGTCGGGGGCTCCAGACAGACCTCCCCGAGTAGGAACATTCACACGCAAGGCAGGAAAGCCCCGCGACCTCACATTTAAAATGTAGCCCCAGAACTAATACAATTCAACCAGCTAAATCAGGCACTGGCAGGAGGTGAAAAAGCCCCACTCCAGGCGCCCAAGGAGAATAAACAAACACACCGAGTTGCTGTACTCTGAGCTTCTGACTCCTAGAACAGCCCTGGCCTGGAAGCCTGCGATCTGGGCATTGTTTCTGGCGGCCTAACAATGTGTTCATTGAAAATCACTTAGGACTGTTGTCTCCTGGAGCAACGTGAGAAAGGCTTTCCTGTTCCTTCCGTCCTCGATCAGGGGTGGCAGGAAACGGGCACATATCACTTGTTTAGCTCTTTGGCCTTTGGTTGTGCCAAACTGAGCGATGGCCACACACAACTGCTCTATTGAGACCTTTTGGTGGGGAGACGAGAATCTCAATAGCCCAGTGTGGTCCATCTTTGACGAACTACCTTAGACCCCTCCCACCCCACATTCCTAGTCCTTCAGCATCTTCAGGTCTTTTTTCCTGATCACACTGAAGGTGACTTCCCACCGGCACACATAAGTCCGTGTTATCGTGACCCTTCTCCTTCTGCCCCCCCACCCCCACGTTGTCTCTGTTAACCTGTGTCCAGACTCTCCGCCCCTCCTGGCCTCAGCTAGCACTTCTGACAAGACCGTAATTCTCTTAGGAATAAAAACTGAGTTGTGAACTATTTTTTCTAGGCACTTTGTTGAATTTTAAAATTACAACAAATTAATATCTCACTTCCAAATTGTTACAGCATCAAAGGCTTTATTTTAACCATACTTGGATTTTATCTAGTAGATTTACTTTAGAAATCCTCAAAGAAAGAGTGAGGAAAGGAAAGGGCAGGGAGGAAAACGCTGAAGTTCCCAGCTATGCTTTACTAATACTGTCTTTACGACTCTGATGTGATCATCAGAATCTGTACCAAACTTGTTAGTTTTATACAGACATGTATACACACAGAGAGAGGTTTCTTTGAAAAAACTCTGAACTTTTTCTCAAGTGTATAAAAGGATACACTGTAAGAAAAGAACAAAAATATATCTGAAAATTTTAATGTTGCCAAACACTCTGTTTTTTCTGTTCTTTGTTTAAGTTCTAGAGTCCTGTTCCCCACTCGCCCAACATCACTCGATTCAGAGAAATACAAAGCAGATTAAACCCTGAAACAATGCATTCAAGAGCTCAGAGGCCCTGGAAACCTCAAAAATACAGGGCCAAGGGAGTACTATTATTTTTATATTAGTTTACATTTTCTCTGATTTTGAAACAATTCTTGATGTTTTTGTCTTGTCCTTACACTTGCACTTGGTCTCTCCTGTGCGGCTCAGCTACAGTTACAAAGCAGAGCCAGAGGGAGTTCTCGGTCAGAGACTCAGGGCCTGAGAAAAGGCTGGGTCTGCGAAGTACTTATCCGTGATTCTCGCCTGGAGGTGGGTTGAAACCCCTCGGGGAAACTGGAATTCCATTTCTGACACTTAGGTTTAAGAAGCTCCTTAAAAACAGCTCGAAGTTCTGCCTGTGCTGCAGATGTGGCCAGCTCTGTGCATTTCTACCCATCAGGGTCGGGCCATCCTGACCATCAACCTCACACACTGTCTCTTTGGGACTTAGTGCTTTCTCTCCCATGTTTCACATTTGGATACTTGAGCATTCAAGAAGTCAGATAAGACAAAAGCGAGGCATGAAAAGATAGAGCTTCAAGTAGATAATTCAAATACAATCAAACTTCTCATAAGGTCATTCAACTGGCTATTTCATTCAGGCATCACAGCATCCTATGGGGTAAACAATTAGGATTCTTGATTGAAAGTTAGGAAAAGGAGGCACAGAAAAGTTTCATTATCTTGCCTTTAGTTCGCTGGACTGTTTCCAGGTAAAACTTTGAAACTAGGCCGTACAATTCCAAAGCTAGCGAGATTTCTGTACAACATACAGCCCAATACATATACATGCAGAGAGAATTCCAGTTTTTAGAAAGGGCAGAAAAGCTGGCACAGAAGCAACAAGGACTCATCCACAGTCTATGCACATATTTACAAAATCCATGAAAAACTGTTCAAATCCAGGCCTTTCAATTATATCAACCCTCCAATGGGTTGAGACTCTGTCCATCTTTTATCTCACCAGATTCCCTTCAAATGCTCAAGTGATGTGCAAGACATTTTAGGAAAATCAGACATTTCTTACCAAGATAAGAACACCAAGCAACATGCTTAGGCCCCTTCCCTGGTAGTCTTTTTAATTTTTTAATTTTTCTATAAATTCAGAGGCCATATTCAACCACTGGTAAATTCTGCCACAGGCCTTTCCTGGATCCTGGCATTGAGCTAAAACAGAAAACGGTCTAGTCACAGTGTAGATAGACCAGGAGGCATCTGTTTCATACAGACAAAATTCTCTTTAGATGCAGTCCCACCTCGTGACATCAGATACATACCAGGAACCAGCCAGCTACTTATTTCCCTTCCAAAAAAAAGATCGGGGGGTGGGGGGGGTAGGTTGGGGGCTTGTCCTTGTTGGGCAGATGGGGGTGAGAAGAGAGTGGAAAACCACACTACCAGCCCACATCTGGAAGCCAGGCCCCTGATCCAGGACAGCTCAGATAACTTGTCAACGGGTCATAGTCTATGAGATCAGAAACAATACCTTTCAACTAAAACATTTTTCTCAGGGAAAATTCTCATGACAGTCAGAAATATTGGAGTCAGGTTTGCAGTTGTGGTTGGAAGAGAAGCATTCAAACTGCCCGTCTCCACTCAGGGTTATGTGCTAGAAACGGTGTCTGGCGTTGTACGCAGACGGATATTAATGGCACTTGGCTTTGACTGGCGAGTGGTGCAGTTTCCTTGTCAGGGAAGAGAAGAGGTGAGTGTGGGGAAGCAGTGCTCTGCTCTGATAAAGTCTGGGCCCCTACACACACACACACTCACACGAACGCACATGCGCTTACATACCCAATATTCATACCCTTCCTCCTTGTGCCCTCCCATAGCGCAGACACATCGGAGCACATCGGAAGCTTCAGTTAAAGTTGTGTAAGAGGCTGGATCTCACTCTGCATCCACAGTGACCTGGGAACTGGGCACCCAGCCACTTGAAGGGGTAAAGGAAAATACCTCCACTCCACTCCCCATAAAACTGCTTATAAAGAAAACAGAAGTAATTATGGGAAAAAATGCTCAAAAACCTAGAGGGCTCTATTAAAATGAACCGCACATGGATTCTAGTTTAAGTTTCCAAGACTCGGGCAAGAAATATTCATGGTTAAGTCTTCCTATCCAAGACACTTGGTGTAACCAGCATGATTGTCCAGAAGCCTAAACAAGCTCATCGAAGTGACTAGCGGCTTCTCTTTATTACAAAAACTGCATTAAAACAGCAACAAAGGAAATTAGAAGAGAGAAAATTTCCCTCATTCCCACCACAAACCATGAACTTATTTTTAATCTCATCTTTCCTTTCTATTCCTTGTCCAAGGGCCAACAGGATTTTTACATAGTAATTAATGTCTCTCTAATCCCATTGTTAAAAAATATTTTCCATGTAACTTTGAAAACATTAAAATCCCATAGTGATCAACCTAGCCACCCTCTGAGCCACATCTCTCCAGTCAGATTTACACTAAATCAATCATTTATTAGAGTCCTTATTTGTGCAAAAGCAAGCCACTTTCAAGTTGGTTTGAGTAGCACTGAGGTTTCTAATACGCCAGAGCCAGCCCACACGCTGTGCGTCTAAAGTGGGCACTGGCCTCACTGGACGGCTTCCATTTGCCCCTGCAGATCCACTCACTCCTTCTCCACTCTGCTCAGCACCCAGCAGGCTGACCCATACAGATTTGATCTTGGGCTCCCCTGCCCTCTGCATCTAGTGAAGGTCAGCCAAGGGGAGGCACCAGCAAGAGGTCAGAGGGCAAGAAGAGAGTGACCTGCTGGGTCTCCACAGGTTGAACCCATCCTTCCTTAGAAGGCCACAGGTTCTCCCTTGCAGCCTTCTGCTCCAGCTCCAACATCCGCTCTCAGGACTTACTCCCTCCTCTGGCTCCTGCTCCTGAGGAAAGATGTAAGAATCCCGAAGCTCTTGCTAGTTTCCCTCAACTATACCAGACATTTATAATTAAGCCGTTCTCGTGGTTCACCCTCTTGACTGTGCTGTCAGCTTCTTTGGGAACCCTCTGACTCATACACCAGGCAATGCAGAAAATGACTGTCTGAATACCAGACCACACCCCCACTTTGTCCTGTGCCTAAAGACCATGAGATGGAGCAAGGGAGGTGTGGACAGAGCACCCTGTATTGAGATGCTCGGGGACACCCCTAGCTACAGGTACTGGCTGTCAGCTACCTCTTTGTTCCACCTCAGGTTCTCTCATCCCACCCTTTCACAGGAGCCACTGAGGGAAGAGCTACCCACAGGTGCACCAGCTGCAGCCTGGCCTCAGCTGCTCCCAGTGTCTCTCATGTTGTGGCCAATGGTTCTCTAACATGGCGTATGGGACACCTTGGCGCACACACATGAGCAAACCTGGGAGTGGGAGAAGTTTATCCCACGAACAACCCTTGACCTGTGGTGCGTGAGAGAGGGTGGACATATACTCCCCAATTCTGTCCCTTGGGTGGATAATTCTTCAGTGCATTGTCCATGGCCTCTCTGGGCATCCCCAGTGGAACTGGGTCCCAGAGTCTCACAGTGGTGACCAGCTCAGTACTGCACCTTTGCCTTGGCTTCTGCTCTTTCACTATTGCCAACCCTTTCTTTCTTTCTCTCTCCCTCTATCTCCTTCCCTCTCTCCCTCCCCTTCCCCTTGGGTTACTTCATGAAATAAACTCTTTATAAGCCCTTCTTTCTGGCTCTGTTTTCTGGAGAGAACCAAGCTAAACTAGGCAGTGAGAACTTGTCGCTCTGTAACAGAAGAAAAGCTCAGGCAGGGAAGAAAACGCAACAAGGAGGGCACCTCCTTCTTACACTAGTTTGAGATCCTCCGCCATCACTACCACCAGATGGTCAACAAATGAGCCGGCCAGCCAACCTCAGCGTCTTCCAGCTTCCCACAACCACAAAGAAGTGTCATGGCGGAACCACATTTCATTCAGCTACAAAGTTGTCTGAGTTTTAGATGAACAATATCTATCTGCTCACTTTCAGTAGGGGAATAAACCAAGAAAGGACACAGTAGAAGTAACTTCAGCCCAGCTTCCCTAGCATGCAACACCTTTACTCTCATCCCTTGAAGTCTTCAGAAAATTCATGAAACTTGAGTTCTACAATTGACCTTCTGACTACTCTATTTGTCCGATGCAGGGATATTTCCTTACCCATAAAAATTTTTTGAAGATTCCATTTCCAGGATAATCTTTTTAATGCTGTTCGCTTCCCAAAAGTCAAGAAATGCCTTCTCCAGCTCCCCTGCTATCTGTGCCCATGCAGGTGTCTCTTACTTTCTCCTTTTCCTAATAAACCTGTCCTTTTAAAATGTAAAAAAAAAAAAAAAAAATTACCCCTCCAGGAGTATTTTGGAACTGCAAAATATATATATTGGTTTCTTATATCATCAGTTCAGGTTGAGGAGCGTGCGCTAGGAGAGAGCACGTGATAGAAGCAGGTGAATTTGCGGGAGTAAGACTAGCAGAGGGAAAGAACAAGAAAATTCAGCCTGGCGGTAAGTGCTGAAAAAATGGCTTAGCACTCAGAAATTCTGCCCCTAGATGTCAAATGGAATAACTTTAAGCAAGCCACTTTGCATTCCTTTAAGTCGGTAAGATTGTTTTCAGCTCATTCATCTGTAAAATGAGAACAAATTCCACTTATCTAGGACAAAGATCAATACCAAAAGACTTCAGATATATGAATATGCCTGGGACCACAAAAAAAGAAGCTGGAAAGTTTGATAGGATAAGCTAGCAGGGGGATGTTACAATATAGTATCTAGCTTCAAAGTAAAATATGCCACTTGTTAGGTAGTTTTCCAAATAAATCCCTTTCAGAGGGGGTATGCATAGGGTTCAAATTCCTAATAACGTTGATAGGTTCTAATGAACAGGATTTCCACTTCTTATTGTCTGCTTTAACTTTGTAAGTCAGCCCCTGGGCATGCACGCAATCCCCCCCTCCCTGCCTTTGTTATTTTATCCAGCAATAAAGCCTCATGCCCAGGGCCACACATGGGGTTGAGATGAACATCACAGGCCCAAACTTTGTGGAAAATGGTCTTTCAGCGGCAGCATCTGGCTTCTTGGCATGCTCCCCCAGCTGTTGCGCTGACAGCTCTGAAGTTGCTTTTTACTTTGTCATATGGTTCGGCTGCTAATGGGCTGTCTTTTCTTGCTTGTCCTCTTCTGGGTCATTTTTCCTTTCAAACTCACATTGAGTTCCAAGAAAACTGCACAACATATCTCCTGGGAGGAAAGCCACTGTCCCTAGCTGCCGTGGCATTCAAAGGGCTCGGCACCCGAAGGGGAAGTTAGCAGCCCTGCCACTGAGGGGGAAACATCTCATCACAACTGCCTGGTACGTTTATTCAATGAATAGTAGGCCCACAATGGGGCGATGAGGTGACTTGAAGGGCACAGGTGGCAGATTAATACAAAGCCTAATTTGTGTCTGTGTTTTCACAGAACCTATCACCATAGTACCCAGGGCTTCAAGAATCACAACATTTCCACACAAAAGGTCACAACTGATTCTCCTAAGTGGCAATATTATTGGCTCCCAAGTGCTTTCTCCTCTTGGTGCCAATTGGAACACCCAAATGTTAAATTTAGCAACTGCAAGTGGTTTCCTGGGCTCCCAATTCTCACATTGACAGTCTGTGAGGTCTGTGTATGCCTTAACTCCCCAGACAAGGACTAGATATCCAAACAGGAGCTCGCTTTCCTGAAACTGTGAGTGGCCACAGACACCAGCATGTAGTTGACTTCCCATTTAAGCCTTCTGGAGAGATCCCAGGTGCAAATGAGCCCACAGAGAATTATAAACTGGGCAGCCATCAGCCAAATGTGTCCCTGACTTTCTTGTGGTCACAGTTAGGATGGCCACATACTGTTGAGCGGGTGGAGCACTGCTAACTCTGGAGACTAACACCCACACAGGCTGCAGTGCCAAAGGACCTGAAACTGTGCCTCACTGTGGCCCCGCCCTCAGTGAGGAGATAACTAAGGAATACAGACAAGGTCAAAAAGACCCACAAATGTAATTTGCTCAAAATATATAGTGCCAGAAGGCTGAAAGAACATATTTAGAACAAACAAAACACAAATCACTAAAATAAGTTTAATGAATTTCTGGAGTGGCTGAAAAGAGTTGATTAAATCCTCAAAGATGGAAGCATTCCTGGTAGAGTGAAAGAGAGTAAAAAGAAAATGATTTGATGAAGAAGAAAGAGAAGATAATCTGACAGGATAGATAGCAACAGAGCTAAGCCCAAGATAAAATTATACAGATGGCATTGAAGCATTTCTTTTTTTTTTAAAGATTTATTTATTTATGCATACAAGAGCTGGGGTACAAGCCAGAGATTTTGGGGGTGAGAGGATCCACCAGAGACAGAGTGGGGAACAGAACAGGCAGATCTACTGAAACACACTGCGGAGGGGTGCAGCAGGCGAAGCAGGAGAGGTCTGCTGTGCCATGTGGGTCACCTCCTCAGCAGGGGGCAGGGATTCTAATTTATGCTGCAGTGGCTTTAGTTTGCTTCATAGTACGTTGCTTAACCCACTGTGCCATGAAGGAAGCCCCTGGAGCTATTTCTTCAGGAGAAATTCTAGTGACATCTGAAGGCCTGGTTGTATAGCTAGAACTAGGTTACTCTCCGCTCCCTCATTCTCTCATCCACCACCTTCTTCCAACCTCATTCATTCCTTCAATGACTATTTGAGTCCCCAGACTAGATCCTATGGAGAACCAAAATATGAACAAGGCAAGAGCTCTGTCTTCAAGAAGTTTAAGTCTAACATAGGAGAATGGAAGCAAGTGTATCTGAAAGTACAAGGCAGCATGGGACAAATGCCTTAGATAGGGCTAGATGGCAGTGTTCAAAGAAGGGGCACTTGAAGTTGACTTAGAACAACAGTTGGGACATCAGTAGGGGGAGGTAATATGTCAGGCAAACAGCAGTACATAAATAAAGGCAAGGAGGTAAAGGGTAAAACATCAGGAAAAGTTTGCCTAGAATAGAGGTCTCAAAGGGACAGCAAGGGATATGAAGGTAACTTGATACAATTTAACCCTGAAAAAGTGAGCTGAGGATGATCGCTGAAAACGTCAAGGAGAATAGACATTCTGCTAACTCCATAGGAGAAATCTTTGGCTGTTACTCATATTAATATTAAATTTTGAGCAACAAGTGATTCCATCAGAGCTGGGATTTCAAAGAAGATTTATCTGGCAACACAGTTCTCACTAATTTCTATGGTAGAGACCAGGAGCTCAGGACAAATGAGGAGAGACAGGTGATAGGAACGGTGATAGGAATGGAAGGTTTGGGTTGGACCCAAGAAGGTGATGCAAGCTTCTAGAAGTGGCATGCAAGAAAGCAAAATAGAAAAAAAAAACAAGCCAAGGTTTTAAGCTTTGGCGATACTAACTGGAGCAGAAAGTAGACACATGAATTTTATTGTCACATAATAAATTTGAGTTGCTGGTGGGATATCCAGCTGGAGATGCTCAGCTAGGAGGAGAGAGAAGGCTGGCATGGTATGAGGGGTGAGGCAGAGAGAATAAGCTTTGGGCACCTGTGGGCCTGGGGTCAACTCTGGTTCTACCTCTAATGTGTCTCACTGATGAGTTGGGGTGAGCTGGTAAGCACTCCAGGCCTCAGTTATCTCATCAGTAAAATGGGGATAGCAACAGCAGTAATAACCCCAGCACTGTTGTGAAAATTAGATGAAAGAACCGATGTTAGCACAATGCCTGGAACATAGTAAACCTTCAACAAATATTGCTGATTGTTATTTTTCCTATCATATTTTTCCCAGCTGCTCCCTGCCCCTTTATTGCTGGGGTCCTTGTGAGGCTTGACTGCAGCTCTCCTGCCTGACTGTGTTCTCTGGGATCATGAACCTCTGAATCTTCCCTCTGATATGCTCAAACTGGGTAAGTACCACATCCTCCCAAAATTGCTCTCTCTCATGGATTCTCACCCCAAATTCATGATCCAATGTTCCCTGCATCCTGGTGAGATGATTTGTTTTCTAATCTGGGGTCAAAATGAGGGGAAAAGGGGCCACGTCTCAGCCAGAAGGATTTGACTTCAAGTCTTAGACAATATATTTCCTTACTATAAAAGTTGTAAAACATTAGGATAATGTTACGGTTTTACTACCCCCCTCTTTTGTGTTCCCACAGCACTTTGTCCATCTCTCTGTGACAGAATTTATCACGCTGTATTATAGTTGGTTATGGGACTGCCTCCCTGCTGGGCATGGGCTCCTCCAGGGCAGGAACCAAGCCTTATTCATCTGTTTCCCCAGCCTACATAGGTGTTCAATAAATACAGAATGAGAGTTAGCAACAGCTAGCATCTGTATAGGTCCTTAAGGTTTTGCAAAGGCCGCTGAGGGAGATGGTGGAATCTGGCTCTAGAATGCTAAGCTATAATTTTTCTCCTGCTCAATGCACCTTGAGAAAGTATAGTCATCAAAATGGGAAGGAATAACAGGACCACATGCCAGTTTAAAAAAAAAGCAGCAGTTCCAAGACTTTGGATTTCACTAATCAGTTTTTCTAAACAACCATTTGATTGGGGGTGAAGCAATATGAGGTTCCAGCTACTTACTTTGCCTAGTGGGTACATAAAAGAAAAACAATCACCAACGGCTGCTCTCTTCATTACACAAAAGAAAGTCTTCCATGCTACCCTCCAAAATAAGTGGTATGAATATAAGTCTAGAATAAAGGGAAATCCTTCAAATGATAAACAGCCTTATGAAAACCTCATAGGACAGCTTGTCCTCCCATTTCACCAGACAGGGGACTGGCCCCACGTCCTCACTCATGTTGGGTGACACAATCCAGAGCCAGCAATATTCTTGGGTATCTGCAATTGCTCAGTTAGGATATTTTAATTGTAGCTTTGTATATATATATTTACATACATATACACACCACTTTTCAGAGTGTAGTTGAATGGCAGTCACCTTGTTGTACAGCAATGAACCACCACACACCTCCAGAATTTTTTCAACTTCCCAGTCTGAAACTGTCCACATTAAACAATAACTCTTCAATCTTCCCCACTTCTAATCTAATCATTCTGTTTTTTTGTCTCTATGAATCTGACTACTAGCTGCCTCCTATAAGTGGATCATACAAAAAGGTCCATTTGTGAGTGGCTTATTGCACTCAGCCTAATGCTTCAAGGCTCACCCATATTTAGCATGTGTCAGAAATCCCTTCTATTTTAAGGTTGAATGATATCGCACAGTATGTCTATCCCATGTCTTATTTATCCACTCATATATCGATGGACATGTGAGTCATTTCCATATTTTGGCCACTGTGTTCTATAGAGTCATTCATTTCTTTTACATGCTAAGCTCAAATATGTAATGTAAATAATTCTGAATCGAGGCACTGGTACCTGACAACTGAACACCCTTCTGGGATGACTAACGTCTGCTTCTGCTCTTCCACAGTATGTGACCCATGTGACAGTCTTGTGGTGCTTGACGCTGAAAACACTAGTGAAGGAACTGAGTCAGCACAAAGCACACAAAATACAGGAGAGAGCACCCAAGAGAACCTTTGCCATAAGCAATGTGAGTAATGTGGATGGCCCCTACCTTGTACATAACCCTTTGTATCAGTTTGTTTCCCTAAGCATAATACAATTAACCAATAAAGAATATTCTAGCTCCAATTCCAGCAGTCAGGCAATCAGACACCAGGTGACGCCTCCCCCAGTGCACTAGGATCTGATCTTGCTTTTAGGGCCGAAGATACCTTCACACAATGAGCTAATGCCTCAAGCAAATGGATATTACAGAAATTAATTTTCAACAAATGATAGATTTGAATATGAGAACTGAGTTTCCTAAACTAATGGTTTCCAAAACCATTTTTTAATCATTGTTAATCACTTTTTTACCTACAACTCACTTGAATCTAGAGAACTTCTCTGAACTAGCACCACTGAAGTTAAAAATATGAATTAAACATAGGACTGGACCTCCAGTTTGTGTTTATATTATGATTTGGGGATTTGGTCCTTAGCAAAATGATACCATCCACACTATTTGTTTCCTATTTTTATTTTGAATGGTATTGGCTTTTAAATACAAGGATTACATGTCCTACATTATGTGAGTACAGAGCAAATGTAAAAGGATGCAGTTCAACAATGGGATGCACAAGAACAAAGTTGTCCTTAAAAAGAGGTCTGTACATTTCTCAAGTTTGAGAGGCACGAGTCAAGCTCTATTCCTGGAATGCTTCTCATGTAAGAAGCAGTGGGGCAGGTCAAACCAATTAAGTGTTCCTAAAAACAGAGCTCACCAAATACCAAGGCTGCAAAATACCAACACCCAGAGCCAGCCAACAGTTTGGAGTGGTGCACCAAGAGTGGCCCAGGGGGACATTAAGTTAAAAGCTCCAATTTCACCTCCCCTAAGTAGCACTTTCCTTTCAAGCTGCGACCTCTATCGCCGCCACTGAGAACGACATCTCTCCCCTGGTCCCAGGAGTGAACACTCTCCTCCAGCTCCGGGCCAGATTGCAGCCAAATGATTCATCAGGCACTCCCATGGGACAGTCAGACATTTGCCCTGAGATCTATAACACAATTTGACCTTCTTTACACTGAGGTAAACACACCACCTGCCACCTCTGAAAATTCAGCGTTGGAGTCAAGCACATCTGGAATCAGCCTATAAAAGTAGTCCTGAGATGAATGTCGAACAAGAAGGAAGACTAAGGTATTCTGCCCCTGATTTCCACTTACTGACAATTCCCACTCAGCAGCAACACTCGGCTTCCACATGTGGACACCTGAACACCCCCTGTCAGGAGTACTACACTTAGATAGGCCGGTAACGAGCTCTGAAATGCTTTGAAAGACAGGCAGCTTTGTCTGAATCCCCCGCATGTGGAATTTTGCATCTGTGCCTTCTGTGGACAGAATCAGAAGCAGTGAAGCTGAGAGCGTCACATGTCAGGCACACAGTGTGACAGCTCCCTCATGCAGCTCCCTCAGGCACATTCTTGAGTCTTTCCAATTTTCACCCCTTATCATGCTGGCCACAATAGGAATCAACCCATCTGCTAAAACCCTAGAAACTCAAAATGCGCAGGAAATGTTCCAGAAAGCCATCTTCCCAAAAGTGATTACACTTCCAAGAAACCAAAAGGAGAGTGAGGGGTTCACCATGGACACCTGCGATCCTGCACACATGCCTAAGGGCAGGCACCCCCAAGTAGGGTGTGTGCGTGCGCATGTGGGCGCACCTGGACTGAGACACGGGGCATATAAGGGCAGCATCACAAGGACACCAGGGAAAAAAAGTACAAAGGAGAGAGACAGAGAGAACAGGAGAGACAAAGAGGAAAGAGAGAAAGACAGAAGAAGCAGCAGAGAGTGAAGCAAAGAGAGTGAAGATTCACGGGGTGGGGGGGGGGGCTGGGAGGCCTACCAGCCTCCTGCCCCCCCCCCCGCCCCCCCCCTGGGAGGCCTACCAGCCTCCTGCCCCCACCCCTTCCCCCCATCCCCAGACCCCTGCCTGCTGTGTACCTGGTTGCCTCTGATATAATGATGTAATAAAAGCCTAAAAAAGCGGGGAAAAAAAAGGAGAAGGAGAAGCATGAAAACGCCTCATTCTGAAACTACATTTAATGAAAGGGTAAGTAATGCTCTATAAAACCCCCATTTCACAAAAGTGAGTTCCTTAATAACACACAGAAATGAACATCATGTGTCCCGGGTCTTGAGTTCAAAATATGCCTCATGCATCACCCAGATTTTAAAACTAATACTTAGCTCAGTAGCACTGGCTACAGAAGAGAGTGAAGAAGACTGCTTCACCTCACACGAACCGCTTTCATTACACACCAAGCACAACTTGGTGAGCTCCACATCACACAGGTTGGACAATTTAAGCAGCACCTCTCAGTCACAGCAGTGGGTACCCGGCTTTAACAGCACCCTGTGATTGTATCAAAAACATCCTGGCCCTCCTCACTTTACCTCTGAAACCAATTTGGTTGACTGGGGCTGCTTTCTTCAAACCTTATCAGCCTCTTCTCCCCTTCCCGTTGTGGATCTGATCTCCTGCCCAACATTCCTGTCTGGCTGAGGGCATTTCCCCTCACAGCCTACCAAACAGGTTTCCTCAGTCTTTCCATTTGTTTTTTGTTTGTTTGTTTCTGACACAAGGCTGAGTACACCACTTCTGGGAAGTTTCTAGTTGTTTCAGGGAGTTAAGCTTCCCGTTTTTTCAAGGCAAGAGTGCCGGAAAGTTAATTGAGATCAGTGGAATCATAAAAACAATTCTGCCTCCCTAGAGAAACTGGCTTTCAAAGAAAGTTTTATTGTTTGTCTGGATATTTGATAAGAGTGAACAGGAAGGAAAATAGAAGTCCTCCAAGTCTCCATGCCATTTTTCATATAGTTGCCCCAACGTCAGTCCCTCAAAAGTAAATGCCCATTCATCTTCTATTGTGGGGTTCTTCCTAGTGCCCTCTTTTCACTAACAACTATTAGAACTCCAGTCTTACCTCATGCCTGCCACTACACATAGGACATTCATCAATCTTACTAATGTATTTTTTCTCTCTTTTGGGCTTTATTCTTGGACTTGAAATCTAAATAATGAATACATCTTCCTATGCACCTCCCAAAGCTATATTTACTTTATCATCTTCCTCTAGGAAGGGAAACACTATGTCTCATAAACAGGGCTGGTAAGGGCATATCTGAGTCAACCACTTCTTTGGCTGCCTGTCAAAAAGCTATTTAACCTAAGATAGGCTCTTGAACTGGAAAAGGGAATTCCACATGATGACCTTAGAAAGCAGCTACTTGCTTCGTCCAGCAAGCAATATTATTGCACAACACTGAAACTTTGGGTAGAGCACCATCTCCAGTTACAGGCCAGAGGCATGCCACCAAAATGGCTAAATTGAGATGAAATTAATTTCAGTGAGACATGACCATGTGGAAATGTTATACTGAATATGACCATAAAGTTGTTATAATTATCAAACACTTAATAAGTGTAGGATAATAGTGGAAAGGTTGATGCAAAATTCTTTATTCTATGCACTAACAGCGGTACCACCATTGGTCCTTAGCCTCACCAACTGGACTCCAACTGCAGCACCTACTATAGTCTCTCTCTAGCACCACCTGGGTCTTAATGAATGAAATGAACCAAACACTCATATCTGAACACTCAAACCATCCCTCCACTCCCCAGAACATGACTGCATGCCTATACCACTGAAACACATTTTTCTTCAGCGTTAACTTGAAATCTTTGACCTCTGACACTGTAACACCAGATTTACCTAGCTCACTCTCCTCAATAAGCAGATCAAACATACTTTTCTTTTACAACCGGTTAAAACAGACAGATAAGCAAGCCCAAATTCAGGCTCATGGGCAAATTGAACCTCAGTAGAGTAGACCCACAGATACATACTGCTTAGTAAAAAAGTAACAACACGATCCAAAGAACACATACTCCTATTGTTTGGTTTGCAGTTTGCTCCTTCTGAGAGAAGAAAGGTTGAGCAGTGTTTTGTGATGTTGTGAGCTGAAGTTGTTAAAATTAACTTCAAGACTGCCAGATGCTGACGTTGCCCAGTGCATCTACTAAGAACAGAGTGTTGGGCCTCCCTGGTGCCGCAGTGGGTTAAGCGCCACCAACTGTGAAGCATCCATGGCACAGCAGTGCGAGTTCAATCCCTGGCCAGGGAGGGGACCCACATGGTGCAGCAGACCTCTCCTGCCTTGCCCATGCTCCCTTCAGTGGTGTATTTTGGTGGATCTGCCTATTCTGCTCCCCACTCTGTCTCTGGTGAATCCTCTGACCTCCCTGGACTCTGGCCTGTACCCCAGCTCGTGTGTGCATAGATAAATAAATCTTAAAAACAAAACAAACAGAACAGAGTGTCGGTGTCACCATGGCATCAAGAAAGGATGCCCACCTAATCCCCAAGTATTCCCACCATCACTAGATGTTAAGTGAATAAGCAATACATCTTGTCTCTAAGGCCTGAACACCGCCCCCTCCTCAAGATCAGCAAGGGATTGCCTCCTATTTCAAATATATTCTAATAATATCATCAGAAAGGTTCCCTGCTTTCCTCAGTCAGGCAGACAAGCTTCTCTGTACTAAGAAGTAGCTATGATCTGAGTGTACAGTGGAAACTGGACTCAGAGGACTACCCATGCGTCAAAGTGACCCTCCCTGTGATGTTGCCTTGTGCCCCATCTTGCAGCATCTTTTCTTACTCAGTCATCACCATGGACTTACCTCGAACTAAACAAAACACTTCGATAGCTTGTGCCACGATTCCCCATCTGCAGTGGGGAGGAACAGTAACCCCTCCTGACTTTCAGGAATAAGGAAGAGCTGCAGGCTGTCCTTGTCATGGCATAACAATTATTTCAGCAGTTATTTTAGCACTCGAGGTTTTTTTTTTTTTTTTTTTTAAGATTTATTTATTTATGCGTACAAGCACCGGGATACAGGCCAGAGTCGCGGGAGGTGAGAGGTTTCACCACAGAGAGCGGGAGCAGAACAGGCAGATCAACAGAAGTACACTGCTGAGGGGAGCAGCGGGCACAGCAGAAGAGGTCTGCCGCGCCATGTGGGTCCCCTCCCTGGCCAGGGGCAGGGATCGAACTCATGCTGCAGTGGCTGCGGTCTGCTTCATAGTGTGCCGCTCAACCCACTGCGCCACCGGGGAGGCCCAGCACTCGAGTTTTTAATTCATGCAATTCAAAATGCCTAATGTCCTTGGGCTTGATAAATTCCTCAACATCACCACTGACATAGTATTATTATTCCATATAACTAGATGTTTGCACAGGAGATGTAGTTCACGCTGTGACATACAATAGGTGTGTGGAGAAGAAAACTTAAAATTCCTCTATCATTCTCTTCTGTTCTACTTTCAAAGTACAGAGTTTCCATTGAATTGAAATGGCAGACCTTTATTCCTCTTTTAGTCCTCTCCTTTAGGAGGATATATCTAATCTGACTAAGGTTTTATCATAAGGAAAGAGATTTCTGCAACTCGACTTATACACAGAATCAGTTCCCAGCTCCCAAAATGAAAATTTGTCCAATAGCCAAAATTAAATTCAGAATTTAATTTTTTCAAGAAAGACCTGCAAAATTGGTCTCCCCCTCCTCTTAAGAAATCCAGTACCCAATGCTTCCCTATAAATAGTTGTCAATAAACACAACTGCTGCAAATGTATTCAGTAAATGTTAAGGTCAAAGGCCTTCACTGTTTATTGCCTTGTAAACTCAAAGACAAGTGAATTTATTGCTTGAATGAGTTTCAGGGTATTGGCCTTCATAAAAGTTCTGAATCCCAGGTACAAAATGCTCCATCAACTCACACCAAAGCTATTCTGCACAGAACTTAGAGCGTGCCCACCAATGGATTCATAATTCAAACACGTCTTGGAGAGTGTATTATTTGCCATGTTGCATAGATCCCCGTGGATTAGTGCTGAACTGTGCCTGTCATTATTACGAGAACTTGCTTCAGCCAAACTATAAATTGTTGCTACTTCTAAAACAATATCAGATATTAGCTGCGTAACAGATGTAAAACTCTCCAAAATACAATAGAAAAGATGTCAAGAATGGAAGAACTCATCTTTTTTTCTCTAGGTTTCATATATAGAGTATATTCATAATCTTGTTATAAAATCATATAGATTATATAAACATAGTCTTGTTAGAAAATTTGTCAGATTTGGGACAACTTTTTGTATCAAATCTCATAGGAATGTATGGGCTATTTCAGATAAATAAGCTCATACTTTTTTTTTAATACCTACTTCTCCTTTTTTTTTAAAGATTTATTTATTTGTACATACAAGAGCTGGGGTACAGGCCAGAGTCCAGGGTGGTGAGAGGATTCACCAGAGACAGAGTGGTGAGCAGAACAGGCAGACTGATTGAAACACACTGCTGAGGGGAGCAGTGGGCAAAGCAGGAGAGGTCTGCCTTGCCATGTGGGTCCCCTTCCCAGCTGGCCGCAGGGATCAAACTTGTGCTGCAGTGGCTGCAGTTTGCTTCATAGTGTGTTGCTTAACCCACTGTGCCACCAGGGAGGCCCAAGCTCATACTTTTTAAAACCTAACTTTTCTACTCTTTCTACATGTCCTTTGCAGCTTTATGTATCAGCACAGCTAGTGAAGGTAGCAGAAGGAAAGATCGTAAGATAATTATTAATAATGCCAATATTAGAAAAAACTGTAAAAGATGTATGGGGAGTTCACATTTATAGTTTTTAAATTGTTATTTAACTATGTGTAGATTTTACTGGTTTTTGTTAATATTTTCTTTATCACATAGATATTTTAAAGTTTATTTCTATAAATATTCTGACTCTGGACTCAATGACCATTTTGAATGAGGACCAAAGCAGTGTAATATACATAAGTTAGATTATTAATACCAGGAATACAATATCAACCATGAAGTTCAAAATAAAACATTAAATTCAAACCATTGATGGGAAAAATAAAGTTACACTAGACTTGGTACTCAAAGGCAATGGTAGAAGTACTTCTAACTGAGTACCAATGAGAGTTTATAGATGAGAAGGTAGAACAGAAGTGATAGCACTGTCTGTACATCCTTTTTTATTATGTCCTTATACCTCTCCATGAATAGCCATATCATGAACTGAAATTAAAATTATTTTCATCAAAAAGACCTAAGATCCACCTAACTTGAGACTTTCATCCACCAAAAAGACTTTCATCCACCTAAGATAAAAATAATATACATAGCTACAAGACATGCATACAAGAGTCTCCTTATAAGCTGAAATAGGTTATCTTTAGAAGAATGTATCCTTTGGAAAACAGCATGAAATTTTTACTACTTTGATTACTCTAAAATGTTGTTTATATAGCTAATTTATTACAGAGATATGAAATTTTATGTTCACACAAAATCTGTATACAAATGGTCATGGAAGCTTTATTCATAATGGCCCCAAACAGGAAACAATACAGGTACCCTTCCGCAAGTGAATGTTTACACAAACTGTGGTTCATCAACACCATGGAATATAATGCAACAATAAAAAGGAAAAAACTATTGATACCGCAACTTGGATGAATATTCAGAGGATTCCATTGAGTGGGGAAAAAAGGCAATCCTAGAACATTATATCCTATATGATTCCATTAATATAATATTTTTGAAATGACAAAATTTTAGAAATGGAAGACAGATTAATGGATCCCAGGAGTTATAAACACATACATGCATGCATATGCACACACATACACATATACATGAACATGCACACACACAAGTAAAAATAAACCTGGAGAAATCTGAATAAGATCAGTGCATTTTAGCAATGTCAGTATCCTGATCATGATATAATGGCCAGATGTTACCACTGCAGAAAAACTGGATGAAGCTCACGTGGACTCACTTAATTTCTCAATTACTATTTCATAGAACTTCGTGTGAGTCAACAATTACTTGGTAAAAATAATTTAACTACAAAAATTAAAATGTTTTATATTTTAAGTGAAAGGTGATGGTTGTAATATGCTACTAAATTATATGGGCACAACACAGAAGACTTCGTATTATACATAACAATAACCCAAAAAAAGCATCAACTGTCTAGTTGTCTCTCTCCCCAAAAACATACCTTGCAAGGAATTGGATTACTCAAAGATGTGAGGATTCTACTTTAGGGTACCCCAGAGAATATCTGGAATACCACAGGTAAATCTGACTTTGATTTATCTAAGCTTCCTCATTCATGAATCTGGCTGGAAGGCAGTAGGAAGGCAAATTTAATTTTCATCCATTTTGATAGCTAGTATAATAGATAATGAATCTTCATTAACTAATTTATTGCTGGGCCCATGCTAGCTTTCAATTTTCAGAATTACACTAAACCTAAAATGTCGCAGGACATAAAAGCATCGATTGAATTAACGTGACCCCCATCTAGAAATATGTTAATTATCTGATGCTGAAAACATGGAGGGGATTAGAGGGATTCCGAAGCCCATTGCTGAAACCTTCCTTCGTGTCTGGTCCACCAGGGCACTGACCATATTCTAACACTAGCAAAATCCTTCTCTCTCACACGCTCCCAGGCTCTTTGGCATCTAAGGTACTTTTGATAAAGATTGCCCATATGATCAAGGCACTGATTATAGCTGTGTCTTTCAGTACAGGTAGGAATGTATTTCAGATAAGACAAGTCCACGTTTGAAAAGTGATCCATAGTCTTTCAAGTAAAAAACATTTCTACAGAAACACTCTTTAGAATAGAGCCCCCTAAGAAGTAGAAAGGCTTTTAATGTATAGAGCCTCTTATTCACCCTAAGTCCATGAAAAAAAATTATGCCATGCTAGCCATTTATTAACAGAACCAAAAAGAGGTATGTTTGTCTATGAACTGAGGGAGGAAAGATGTGGTGAAAAACTGTATGAATAAAAGGCTCCATTTCCAGCCTTGCTATTGTGGCCAGCAAGATGAAGTGTTCTTTGTTTCTATGGACTGGTTTTGAGGAAGGGGGAAGACATGCAAGACGATTAAGTGGCCTTGGAAGCATGACTCAACCTGAACTTGTTTCCTAAGCATCAAAATAGAGATCATGATTTCTCCTTCATCAAGTTCACCAGAAAATGAGAATCCAATGAGAAAATATCCACAAGGCCTTCACATTTTCAAAGCACTGTGCAAAAATAAGAGGTTAATAAAGAGGCAACATCTACTATTTAAAAGTCAACTTAAATTATACTTAAGAGAATAGGGCCTCCCTGGTGGCGCAGTGGGTTAAGCAACGCAGACCGCAGCCACTGCAGCACGAGTTCGATCCCTGCTGCCAGCCAGGGAGGGGAACCACATGGTGCAGCAGACCTCTCCTGCTGTGCCCGCTGCTCCCCTCAGCAGTGTACTTCCATTGATCTGCCTATTCTGCTCCCCGCTCTGTCTGTGGTGAATCCTCTCACCCCCCACACCTCTGGCCTGTACCCCAGTGCTTGTATGCATAAAAAAATAAATCTTTAAAAAAAAAAAAAAAAGAGAATAATCACTAAATCCTGAAGTGGGCTTCTAAATCAAAACATAACCTAAATATGTTTAGATGGTGTAGGGTAAAGGTTGATCAGGTCTTTCCACCCTCCCACCACTGATGATGGACACCTGAGGTGCTGTGAGCACTCCAGGGTGGGCATGCGCAAGTGGGCGCACCTGTGTTGAACACGGGCATAAATGGGCGGCGTCATGAGGACGCCAGAACTGTGAGGATAGACAGAACTGTGAGAACTGACTGCGAGGATCGACCAACAGACAGAACTGAGGAGTGGCAGCAGCAGCAGAGAGAGAAGCAGCCGAGAGGGTGAGATGCGCTGGGGGCTGGGAGGCTGGCAGGCCTCCCAGCCCCCCAGCACCCATGCCTGCCATGTACCTGGCCACCTCTACTAAATAAAAAGCCTGAAAAGCCACCGAGGGCTCCAAGACTCTCCTTCCTTGACCCGTCTGCCCAGAACCATCCTGAACCCTGCCTCCTGTGCCGCCCCCATCCTGCCGCTACAGATGGAGAAAAAAAAACCCTGAAAGAACACTGAATTATTGAGACAATTTTCTTTGAGAACCCATGACTGACCTAGAATTCTCCCAGGTGCAGTAGGTAATAGGAAAAAGGTATCTAAGAATGATTTGGTGTAATCAAAATTAGCAGTCAAAATAAGACTTTTGAAAGGGTACCTTTCTAATTCGATGTTCTATTTGTGTCTGGCTGCATGCAAATCCCATCATTTGATTTTTCTTTTTTAATTAGACTAAAATAGAAAGGATTGGTGGTGCTACTTTACCTTTGAGAAAAGTGGATACCAAAGAGAGTCAAGTCTCACTACCTTCATCCATGCAGGCTGACTTCACATAATGAGTGCCAGCACACCTGCTTCAAGGAAACACCCAACAGGGATGGCATGTCTGTGGGCAGCCCAGAATCTTTGCCAGATTCAGAAAAGAGGCAGAGATAAAAGCACTTCTTTGGGCTCATTTGGATTCCTTACAAATCCAGGCCAAACCTACAGATCCGCCCAAAGGCTTGGCTGAATACAGTGACTAGGCAACACTGCCTTCCAGTGGCAACAATATGTTTTAAGACTCAAAAACCACCGAGTATATATAGTATTTCAACCAGGTAGTGTTTGTTTGCCCTAAGGCTCAAGGAAACACCAAAGGATTATTTTCAAAGCTTTGGTGTAGGCGCTAATTAAAATTCCACATATTACTAATACTCTTCTTTAGTACTTACTGAAAAAAATCAGAGCAGTAAGCCTTTTGTAGATGGGAGTCAAACTCAGAGCAATTATGTTATTCAAGTAAAGTCATAGAATAACTCTGAACTGACTTGAGCATGGTAGTTCTGTATCTCATCACCAAAAGCATGCTCAAAAACCAGTGGTTCCAGATTTAGCAAAATCAAATCATGCTTTGCAATGTGGTTACTCAAAGGTACCTAAGAATTTATGAAAATTCCAATTTTTCCCTGATTAAAACCTATGCTCTCATTCCTTTTTTCTATTTCTCTTAAGTGCTCCAAATCACCTAACACAATATTGAACACATTTTGGATACTTGAGAAATAATTTTTATGTTGTAGTTTTATAAAGTATATGCAAACCAAGGAATGTCCTTCGCACTTTAAGTCTTTAGCCCCCAAATTACTTCTCTAGTTATCCTCTCCTCTGATTTTTCCATTGGTCTGCCTGAAACTACTCAGTGAGTTGATGGAATTTATCCTCACTATTTTTATCTATGACTTACTTGTCACTGTCTTTCATGGTCGGCCTTCCTTCTTGTGGAATCCATATCTCTAATGCTAGCATTCCTTCTTCCTGTGCATCTATTATATCAATATCTTCAGAATGTATGTTTCTAAGGGCTCTGAACAAGTTATAGGAAAAAAAAAAAATAGGTGTCAGCCAAAAGGCCTGCCTGGTTGGAGGTAATTAGACTGATGATGCCAGTATTGTGAAGGTCTCAGATCTGAAGATATCAAAGCACTTGTTGAAAGTTTTCTCACTGGTAATCCCAACACGCTTAGCAGAGAATTGAGTGGCCTAATATAATACCAACTGGACATACAGAAGTGTTATAAATGTCTTATAATAGGCACTGGGCAACTGTGATAAATCATTCTGTAGCATACTAGGCAACCATGAAAATAATGACTTGGATAAATGTTCATTGAGATGGGAAGGTGACTGCAGTATACTATTAAGGAGACAAAAAGCAGTCACTAGATTAACATACAACACAATGTTTTAGTAAATGCATGTGTGTTTGTGTGTACACAGAGGTACCAGCAATCTACAGCTACCCTCCACGCAGAGACAATCCCATAAGCCCTCCCCCCACCTCAACTACCCTCAAATAAACATAAAAATCTAGGTAAAATCAGCTCTTGGGCTTTTTTAAGGTTTCTAGACAAGTTCTCTAGAGGTATGCTGGTAAATGTGTTAACAGCTTATTCTCCAAGGGGAAAGACCTGGTTTGTGACATTTGTCATTTTTTATCGTGTAAATACTCCTGACACAATCAATGTTCAACAACCAACTTTACGTTACTGAACTTAGCTTTGGGGAGAGGAGAGAGGCTCACAACAGGTTCAACTGCTTTCACAAATCCAGGTGATCTAGTGTTACAACCCACTGCCCAGTCCCCACTTACAACGTGTTGCAATTCTCAGGCCCCTTTCACATAAAATAAACAAGATGCATATTCTAGTTGTTTATCTCTTTGTTGTTGTTCATCTGTATTTTCTACCTTTACAAAAGGACCCTATGTTTTCTATGTTGTTTTTACCTAAATTTAAAAAGAAACTGTGTTTCTTTTACTACCTAGAAGTGAAAATCTTTGTAACTATGACATGAAACTTAGAAGCCATAAATAAATTTGATAAATTTAACTACATAAAACTAAAACCTTCAGCTTTACCAAAAAAATAATTTTCCTAAGCAAAATCAAAACAGAAATGACAAAATGGAAAAAAATATGTGTGTAACTTGTTTCTCAGAAACATTATTCTAATATATAATCATTTTCCAACTGACAATTTGATAGAAAATTAAGTAATGATTTGAAGAAACAGTTCAAAATGAAAAGAAAAAAGGAATGACTTATAGATTCCCTCCCATCCAGTCATCCATAATGAGAAATACAACTTAAAATTTAATGCAGTGACAGCACTTATTAGACCCACCAGAGTGGTAAAATTTCAAAAAATTTGAATGCATATTCAGTGAGCAAAACCCTAACAGGAGTTTAAACTGGTACAAACTCTATAGCATAGGAGGCTGACTAATAACCCCACAAAAGGGCATACACGCTAACCCCCAAAGCCATGAACATGTTACCTTTGCAGATGCGATTAAAGTTACGGATCTTGAAATGGGGAGATTATCCTGGATTATCCAGGTGGATAACCCAATATAATCACAAGGATCCTTCTAAAAGGGAGTCAGAGAAGAGTGATGATGGAAGCAGAGATCAAAGAAAGGTTTGAAGATGCTACTTCTGGCCTTGAAAATGGAGGAAACAGGCAAAAGCTGAGGAATGCAGGCAATTCTCTAGAAAAGGAAAAGGAAAGGAAACAGACTGTCCCGGAGCCTCCAGAAGGAACTAACACTGATTTTAGGACTTCTGAACTCCAGAAGAGAGAGATAACAACTTTGTGTTGTTTTAAACCACCGTGTTTGTGGTAATTTGCCTCAGCAGCAATTGCAAACTGCTAGAGAGAGCAGTTCTGCATATTAAATGCATATACTCTTCAGCCCGAAACTTCACATGTGGGAACTTAAAGACATATTCACATACATTCAACATATGCATGTTCTGCATTGTTGTTTGTAACAGCAAATGATTGAAACTCATACAAACATCCATCAAAAGAATGCAGATTAAATAAATAATACATGCATACAATATAATATTATGCAGCCATAAAATATGAAACCCCGTGCCATGAAATAGGAAACTATATATTTATTTGCATATATGTAAACAAATCTCTAAAAGGATAAAAAAGGAGTTAATAGTACTGGTTGCCTATGGAGGAGGCTACTGGCTAGCTGGACAAGAGAAGGGAAAGGGAGACTTTTTGCCAGATACCTATAGTGTTTTGTGGAAATCAACATGTGCAATATGAATAATTTATCTGTTCAAAAATTTGACTAAAAGCAAAAAGATTACACATTAAACAAGAAAGATTATGTAGCTTGTCACCTGCCACATCAGCAAAAGTGGCGTTAACATGGTGGGCCTTTCACAGAACCTTTCATTTTTGAGGTAACAGAATCCAGTTATTCTAGCACTATGAGGGTGAGTTCATGGTATTCTATATGACTCAAGGAGCAGGAGAGAGAGGATTTCAGTCAGGCAGGATGCAAGTAGAAGTCTGTGGTGAGCTCACAGCGCTAACCCTACATTGTCTCCAAATGAGGATTCATATTTGCTTTCAGTCATAGGCAAGAATTCTTTAGAATTGCTTGCATACTCCTTGTCCAGTCTCAGAAACCCTATAAATAGAGTGTCCATATTCAACAAATAAAACTATATCATGCTTCAAGGGACTGAGGTGATGGTGCACTGGTGAATTGGTGGTGGGAATTCCATGGGAGCTATAAATGATGTCAAACATACATAAATAAAGAAAAAAATTTTTTTAAAAACTACATGATGCTTGATTTAAATATGGAATTCAGATGAAGAATAATTAAAAATTAAGACTTTTTTTATAGAGCAAATATCTTTCATTTTTAATTTTTGCTGTTTACCTGAAATTCAAACTTAATACTGCATGCTGTATTTGACTTGATAACCCTACCTCTAAGGAACTCTATTGAGCCAGCCGGTGAGGACAGATGGACCTTGGGAGATATGATACAAACTCCACTCACAGCAGCCATCACTCACTCTTTCACAGACTCTGAACACACCCTTTTGACAGAAAAAGAATGGAGGTTTGCGTGGTAAGGCATGGCTTTGCCCTGGCAGTGTCACTGGTCAGAGACAAAGGTACCTGACTCCAAGTTAAAGTCTGTCAGCTCACTTCTGCCTCTAGAGATTTCCCCTGAAAATAATGGGTAGAATGTTCTAGAAGAAATTTGGAATGGGGGTGGGCAATGTCGGGCAACACAGAGAAATGTTCTCCCAGCCCAGGTAATAAACATATTCCTTTTCCCAAATACCGTTAAAGATCTTAAAAAAAAAAAAATCTTAAAAAAAACCCTTTAAGCTGACCTCCTGCCAAAGTACACATCAATTATACAGCTTCAGTCAGGCGGATGCTCGAGGAAAGGGGGATAATGTTACACCCAGCTGGGCACTTTGTAGTTAGCACAAATGTAATATAAAGCACAGCAGAGTTCGTCAAGTGTCTGTCTGGATTTTCAGTTTTCATTAGTGCTATAATTAAAACCACATTTTCAGCTCTATTACCTGTAACAAGAAAGGAATGAGAAATGAGGTTGTCAAGGTCAGGCTTTTCCAGCTATTTATACTGAGTATCTGCAGGCCACAAGTTGTTGAATTTGGTGTAAACCAGAGCGACGGTTGAATGTCGCGCAAGGACCCATCCTGTGTGGCTTGAAAGGCACACTTATGAAGTCACTTCCTTCCAATGGCCACCAGGCCACGTATGTCTCTGGCACATGAGTAAATCCACATCACTGAAGCTACCAGGACCCTTGGGAAGTTTCTCTTCTGCTAAGACCAACTGGTCAGATATTCCCAAAGAGCCTCCAAAGCAGTCTTTGACACACTGTTGAGGACAAGAAGACCATCGTCTTCCTACCCTGATCATAAATGTGCTCTCCTCACCCTACACACATTTCACAGAGGCCTCACTATTCTGTCATCTTAGCCTTCAAAACATACTTAGCCACCTCTCACCCCTGGTCCACACAAGGCACCACCATCTTTCCCCTGAATTCTGGCAAGAATCTCCCTGCTTCATTCACACTACCTGATTCACACTCCCTGCTGTGATCTAAAAATCTGTTCCCCAAAATTCATATGCTGAAATCCTAACTCCCAAATTAGGAGGTAGGACCTTTGGGAGGTACATTATCGTGAAGGTGGAGTCCTCATGGTTGAGATTTGTGTCATTATAAAAGAGACCCCATAGAGCTCCCTCACCCCTTCTACCATGTGAAGACACAGCAAGACGACAGCAGTCTATGAATCCGAAGTGACCGAACCAGCCACCATTATCTGCCAGGGCCTTGATCTTGGGCTTCCCAGTTTCCAGAACTGTGTTACTGATGCTTATAGCTACACAATCTATGGCATTTTGTCATAGCAGCCCTAATAGACTAACACAAACATACAAACCCCACAGTCTGTTCTCAGCCAAGCAGCCCTAGCATGTCACTCCTTTACATAAAACCCTCTGATGGCTCCCAGCTCCCTCAAGTAGATGCTGGAGCTCCCACGGTGACCCTCAAGGTCCTTCTTCCTCTGATCTCCCACTGCTTCTCTAACCACATGTCCCACCACTCTCCCCCCTGCTTCATTCCAGGCACACTCCTCCCTCAGGGCTTTGTACATGTTGTTCCCTCTGCCTGGGGTTCTCCTACTGTTGTTTATGTGACTTGCCCTTTATTTTATTCTACTGAGGCTTTCCCTGACCACTCTATTTCATAATACAAACCACTAGCACCCACCCACGCTGCCATGTCCCTTTTTCTCCATGGCATTTATCACCATCTGGTATCTTTCTCTCTTCATTTCCCAGAATGTAAATTTCTTGAGAGCAGTTATATTCAGCTAGTGGTTCATTGCTATATCCCCAATATTTAGAAAATTCTGGCACCTAGTAGACATTCAATAAAGGTTTGTTGGAAGAATGAAAGAATGAAATAATCCAGAGATGGCTCAACCCAGTATTGCACGGGCCCTCATTGGCTGAGCAATCACTGAATCTCTGAGGCCCGTGCAGCTGAGGAGGTGCAAGAACCATCTGTTCACAGATCCCCTGACCCAAACGTGCATTGCTTATTCCCTGGGCAAATGTCAAAGTGGGTGAGATATAACCTTACCCACCAGGACTGTCTGTGGAGAGCTGATTGGTAGTACATTACTAAGGATGAGAGGTTCAGCTCCCCTCACCATGTAGGAGGTAGAACATTCTCCAACAACACTGCTCCACTTGCATTCCACCTCAGGCCCAGGACAAAATGAAGAAAGTTCTTTAGCGATCAAGCTTCCTGCAGGAAATCACTCTTCCAAATCAAATTTCTCTGGAAGCATGAGCTGCTATTCTGACAGGTATTCTTCCCACCATCCACACACAAAAACTTACATAACCCCAAAGGACAGAGCCCAAAAGGAGCACAGAATCCCATATAACAAAGACTGTTACTCTGTTGCTGTGATAAAAATACAAAAAAATATTTATAATGCCATTGTTGTGGACAAGAATAATAATATTGATACCTATATTTCATTTAAATGTGACTCTGGCACTTTGAGCCAACACGTGACTGAAACCAAAGTAGTTAAACAGAGAGTAAGGCAGTTAAGAAAATGGTCCAATGATTCCAGCCCCTGCCCTTCCACAAACTAGCTGAATAAAATGTGTCTATTTCCTAAACCTTAGTTCTCTCATCGTCAAAATCAATGATAATGGTGGTATCTATCTCACAAGGTTGTAATAAGACCATTGCAATAAGTGAAAAAAGGCAAATAGTGCACACACACCCACGCCTGGCACATGACCAGCACTCTGTGGACATGACTGTTATTGCTACAGTATAATCCTGACCCTTAAAGAGTCTTCTAGAAGCCCATTGCAGCACTCTATGAAATGCAATTAAAACAGTTATGACTCTGGGTTGCAAGTAAAGAACAGAAAAGTTGGGGGAAAGATTTGGCGCCCCAAAGAGCTCTTACTGTAAATGTAATAAATGAAATGTTGCACAGAAATGTAGAAGCTTGAACTGAAAGGGCTCTTATAGGTCATCTGTCCATAGATGAGTCGCTTCTGTAACAGCACAGAAGTGGTCACAGCACCACACTGGTTCATGCCCACAGTAAAAGGCTGAAATTCTGCATTGTTAGGCAATGAACTGTGAAGAAACTACATATATTCATGGTGCATGAAAGTAAATGAACAAATGTCTATGTATCAGAAAGGAAGGACACAAGTTTGTATGAATAGCTCAAAAGGTGGTTGCAGAATAGGCAAATTCATAGAAACAGAAAGTAGATTAGTAGGAGGAAAGGGAAGTGGGCAATAAATTCTTAAGGGTTTAGGAATTCTTCTTTGGGTGATGGAAATGTCCTGAAATTTGGTTAGAGATGATAATTGTGATCATAATAAAATCCTGAATTGTACCCTTTAAAATGGTGAAGTCTCCCTAAGTGTTCCAAAACAGATGAGTATATTAAAAAGATGTGGTATATATGTACAATGGAATATTACTCTGCAATCAAAAATGATAGACTCATGCCATTTGTGGCAACATGGATGGTGCTAGAAGGGATTATGTTAAGTGAAGTAAGTCAGAGGAGAAAAATAAATAGCAAATAATGCCACTTACATGTAAAATATGGAGAAACTAAACAATAGGTCTGATAAAGACAAACTTAAAAACTAATCCTTGAAAACTGACCACAAGACTGAGGCACACAGAGGGGAGGGGGAAGGGAGGGAGGAGAACAAAATGGGAAGGGCACACAATAGACTATGGTGGTGAACTATGAATAAGTTGGTGGCAAGAGCTCTATGGTAACTACACCTGAAGGAGGGTGGGATGCAATCCTAGACTTCCAATACACCAACAACAATGTAAACTGACTTTAACTCAAAAGGTTTTTTTTAATACATAAAATGTGTGAATTATAATACAATTTAAATTTTTCTAATTGAAAAAAAAAAGCTGCGTGTGAAGGTGCCTATTATACAGGGTAGACAAAACAAAGTTTCTCAGGCATTTATATGAAACAAAGGACGGAGAAAGGAGCCATCCATCGGAAGAGAGTGGAAGGGCTGCCTGAGTGAATCGGAGCAGTGAGTACTGACCAGCTCAGTGTGGCCATCCTGGATGAGGTGGATGAAGGGACCCAGATTCAGCCCAGATAGCAGGGAAGTGAGAGAGGGAATTAGAAACAAGGCTGACGAGCAGGAAGAGACTATATTGTATAAGGCCTTACTGTTAAGAAGTGGAGGACTCGTTGTATAGGGAATTAAAACCACTAAAGGGTTTTATGCCCTGCTCCAATTGCCATTTTTAAAAGATCAGTTACAGCTGCCAGCAACAAGGCATCCATTACTGAGTGGCAGAAGCAGAAAAAGTATAAAACATTAAAACGGTTCATTCTCACTGGATTGGGCTACCACACTTTTCAACAAAACTGTAACCAAAGGATACAACTTAGAAGATGAGCCTATGCCTAAGAAAAAATTATATGAAAGGCAATATTAAAACAAAATGGATTTAGTGTCTGTTTCAGTACACAGTCTATTTCCTTTCCTATAAAATACCTAGTAATGAAAGGATACTATCTCCCCACCACTCAGCTTCTTTTTCTACCAACAATGGCAATGCTATTACTAAGACAAGAGCGCCCTCTACAGTTAAAAGCCCAGATTTTTCCTTACGGTGGAACTAACAAAACCTGGGAGGAAAGTCCTCTTTTGTTAATAGTGTAACCGAAAATTCACCATCCCTCACACCCACACTACCTGTGACTAGCTATGTCCTCCAACACTTTACTGAAAACTGGAGGGAAAATATGAAAATTCTGTGAGAATAGAAACTTTCTTGGACAACTGTAGTGTAAACACAGATTCATCTGTCTACCTTTTTGGGTCATATGCCCCCTCCATTAATCAAAAGAAGGGTGTGTGTGTGTGCGTGTGTGTGTGTGTTTATGTGCGCGTGCACGCGTACGCATACAGGCATGTATGTACATATATATTCTCACTGCAAACCAATATTCGACCTCATTTTGTAATTGCAAGAATAGAACTTGTATGTGAATGAACATCAGTGTTCATCAAAGTACTTTGTAAGTAGTCAAGGAAAAGTACTTGCTACAAAATAATTGAGCAACAGGTTAGGGGCTGGCTTCCTCTGGCCAGTGACAGAAGCAGGAAGCTTAGGGAAGCAGGTGAGAATTGGAAACCACCATATAATGATGGGTATGGACATGTTTGAAATGCAATGGAGTTATGGGAAGGTGGTCTTGAGTGTGTGTTGGGCGGGGGATGGGTATGTGACTGGAAACATGAAAATCTAGCCTGAGCTCCCCCAACAAAATAAGAATAGTCAAAGAAGGGATGGAAAAAGAATATTCAGAAAGAAACATCTCTAAAACAACTGCAGAGAAAAAGCTGTTTGTCCAGACTAGTGCTATTAAACCCGAACTGAGCAGCCTCAAAAACAGGAAAGCATAACTTGTGAAATGTTTTTACTGCTCCCTCCATGGTCTATGCCCCACCCCCAATATTCTCATGCAAAGTTTATTCCGAAAGGAGACAGAAAGGAGCAATGTACTGAACTCACATGTGAGTTCACATGGCATGTGAGTTCAGACATGATCTCTAAAACATCCAGACTCCCTTCAGTACCAGGAACGGAGGCAAGCTCTCTGAGAGCCACAAGAGGCTTGGGGAGGAGGTAGGAAAACAGACTCCATCTTGCAGTGCTACTTTGCATTGATGAACACAGCCATTAAAAAGTGAAATCTGTTCACTAGACAAAATATGGTCAAACATTCCTGCGCGCCCCATCCTTTAAGGAGATTTAAATATCGGCCTGTCTTCTCTGTATTTGTTTTGGTTCCCTCAGCCCACATTGGAGTCCATGGGCTCTTTCACTTACTCATCATCTCGCCTCCCGCTGCTTCTGCTGAGAATGAAGTCATAATTCAGCAGGCTGCTCGGGCTTCCCATCAGCCCCACTGCACAGCCGTGTTTTCCATCCCCGTCGATGAACCCCACAGCCCAGCAAGCCACCGGAGGACCTTGCTCGTGCTGGCTCTCCCACCTTTCGCTTAGGTGGGAGACTGGGAAATCAAGCGAGAAAAGCACTGAAAAAAAATTAATTTCTTCGCAGTGCTTCTCACTTGTATTTTTTAATGAAACTGGAAAGTTGGTAGCCTGCACTTCAGCTGCAGAGTGGTGAAGGGCTCAGAAGCAGCTTAAAGGAAAAGTTGCTTCGTATCTCAATAAAACTGGTGGGGCCAAGGCAGGGAGCGACTGTCTCAGAGAGGCGGGTTAAAAGATGGCTTTAAAATAAATGGCTGATTCTCTTTTCCTCCGAGCAACCTGCTGTGGCCTTCAGAACGCTTCTTTTGTGACTTTGCTTTTGCTTCTGTCTGTGCTAGAAGGGCCTGCCAGAGCCCCACTGTTTGGTTTATTATCCAGCTCATCCTTCTCCCTCAGGGGGAGCTGGCAGGAATGCACCCTGTGGGATGTTTGTACCCACAGTGCTCCAAATTAAAAAGATTTCCAAGCACTTCACTATAATAAATGCATCACGAATGAATTTTCACATGTTTGAGAAAATACGACTGTTTCAGAAGAAAAGTCTATCTCCCCTCCACCCCCCCCCCCATTAAAACAGTAAGAAATTATAGCATCTGCTCACTGGACGGTACTATTGAAAATCAGTAAATAAAAGGTCTGAACAAATAAGGGTCTAAAACAAGCTCCTGGGGTTCTATGGCCTGGCGATTTCCTGAAGGAGACTTGATATCAGAGACAATGCTCTTCCCCAATGTAAAGTGGATTTTTTAAAAACCACTTCACTGGATTCATTTATTTGTATTTATTGTTTGTTTGGTTGTGGTACCAGAAAATCAGATCAGTCACTCACCTCTTTCAAGGGACTCAGCTTTTAATTTTTGCATAAAGAATACACAATAAGAGGTCAGGGACTACCTGGAAATAGTGAGGCACTGAAAAACCAGGATGAGCAAAGGAAGGGCAGTAACGAGGTAAGGCACTGATTCTCTGAAAGCAATCCAGTGATACTGACTGAAGACCGGCAGCACAGGATTTTAATAGACAGCCACACAGCCTGACCACATGCAGAATAGAGAGGCATAGAAAAGCAATGATTAGCAGTCCCCAAACAGTCAGGATGGGTAAAGAAGTAATGATGAGCAAGACACCCAGGGAACACTATATCACATATTATATACTAGCTACTAATCCCTAGTCCTAACACTTCAAATGGTATCTTATTATCAAATTGATCAATATATCATTTCAATTACTAAAAAGTATGACTGAATAAAAGGTATTTTTACATGTCATACAGAGAGAGAGAGAGAAACAGACAGGGTCTCGGGAAGACCACGCTCTGGGTAAACTGTTGAGCCCTTACAGGGTTAAAGTTGAGGGCAAGATCCAAGGTAACTCCCAGAGGTTAAGACCCTAAAAGCCATGTCTAAAATAACCAGACAGACTTGCTATTGTCATATTAATTCGTTTAACGTGCAGTCAATATTTACTGATCATCCCACTTTAGCAGAAGTTTGATTAGGCCTTAAACTGAAAGCTCCAAAGGGCAGAAGCCCTGATTTCCTGGTTCACTTGCACAATAGCGCTGAACTGCAGTAGATAAGGTTTTCAAACAACATCTTTGTCTTCCTATCACTTTTTGTTTTTCAGTTTGTTTGCTTGGGGTCTATGTGCATGTACTCTGCAGACAATGAAAGCTAACATTTATTGACTGTCGGCTGTGTGCCAGGCACCATCCTAAAGACTATGCACATATTGGCTCACTTAACCCTCACAATAACTGTCTCAAGGGGGTGGTATGATTGCATCCCACCCCCAGCAGATGAAAAGACCTAGGCAGAGAGAAGCTTGTATTCACAATCTGTCTCAAGCTCCAATTCTATCTGCTAGCAGATAGAAATTATACTTCTAGCTAATTCCACATATGCTTAGCCATTTCAGGTTTAAAATCATTTGAAGAGTTTCTCCCCAGGGCCTTCTGGTTGGTACAGTGCGGGGCTCCCATAGCCACTGTAGTATGAGTTCAATCCCTAGGAGGAGCCCCATGTGGCGCAGTAGACTTCTCCTGCCTCACCCGCTGCTCCCCTCAGCAGTGTATTTCAGTAGAGCTGCCTGTTCTGCTCTCCACTCTGTCTCTGGTGAATCCTCTCAACACCCCTCCAACCACCTCCACCCCCACCCCTTCCCTCTAACCTGTACCCCAGCTCTTGTATGCATAAAAAATTTTTAAAAAGTTTCTCCCCACCCCTCCTCTTCTCTGGATGGTTTGCAAGTCTCTGGAGTTTTGGCATCATCATGACACCTGGGAGAAGGCATATGTCCCTTGTCGCCATCACCTGCCCAATACCAGTTTCTTCTGAGATATTTGGCCCCATTTGGTCCTCCATCTGATGGATGACCCTACAGGACAACATTTGCTGAGAGGGATGAATTCCCATCTGGTCTCCAGCCACACAGTATATCCTCTCACCATGACTCTCTGTCTAGAGACCCCTTCCGAACCATGTGCTCTCATTCTGCTTGTTGGCTAACTTCCAAACCCTTGAGTGATGGGACACCGTCTATTCTCCTCAGGTCAGTTTCACCCACCAATCAAGCAAGCTGTGGAGGCACAAGCTGTGGTGACACATTCTACTGCCTTATCTACACTCTTGGAGACACCTTAAAGTGTTAGGATCCCAGAGAAGAGTGTCCCAAGAGCAAGCACTCCAAGAAACTCAGCAAAAGTCATAAGACTTCATCTATCCCAACCTTGAAAGCCATAGTCTTCCATCCACCTCAACCTACTGGTCAGAAAGCAAGTCATAGAATCAAATCAGTTTAAGGGAAGGGACCACACAAGGGAAGAAGCCATGTTTGTTGGTGGCCATCTTGGAAGACTAACTTGAAAAAGTGACTTCAATATTCATGAGGATTTAGGGATGATAATAAGTTTTCAACTATAAAATAACATTGACATTTTTATCAATGAGTCAATTTTAGAAGTACACATCTGGTGGCTAACTAATGTCTAGTTTTTTCATTCCACAAATATATATTAAGTGCACGCTATGAGTCAATCGTTGTGCTAGACCTTAAGGATACAAGGATGAAGGATAAATTAAACATGGATCCTGTCCTCTAAGAGTTCAAAATTTAGAAATTGCATCATGAAAAAAAAAGAATAATAAAAAGAAAAATTACATAGAACCTCTTGAAGAACAAAGGAAATAGAGTCCATTCTCCCTAAAGTAGAGTGAAGGAATGTCAGGAGATGCTTCAGAGAGAAAGGACTTATGAGGGGAGTCTTGACAAATGAGGGGGAATTTCAAATTCCTTAGCAATTGTTTGGAAGAGTGGGGTGGGTGGCAGAGGGATGAGGAGGACAGAGCCAGCCAGCAAAAGCAAAGGTGAGGAGGCCAACCACATGCTTAGGGCACTGCAAGCAGTTCCATGTGACTAAGGTTCAGAATTCAGGGGGAGCTTATAGGCACAGGCATCAATCTTGCACAATCCTACACAGATGTGTTCAATTTAGTCCACAGATCACGTTAGTTTTTCCTTTTTGTTTTCATAATGAACTACCACACAATGCTTTATTTTAATTGTTAAAACAAGTTCCAACATTTAATAAGCATGAAGTTTAGCATGAAAATTCAGCCTCTTGTGGACAGAAAATGGTTAATTTTGCTGCACTGGGCCCAAATTCCCATCCAGCAACAATGGAGAGATCCAGAACAGCTATCTCCTTTAGAAGGGACATGAAATCCATGGTTCACAATGCTCCTACCTGATCCCCTCTGTTCTCACCACTGCAGATCAAGTCTGAAACCCCAACTCCCCCACCCTCACCCCTGCAAGGAAGCTGAGATGCAGAGGTTGGGGGTGGGGCAACTAGCAAACAATTCAAAACCTTTCTTTGCTCTGAGTTTGAACTTCATCCTCTCCACAGTATAGTTAGTAAAGGTGTGACATGATCAACTTTGCATCTTAAAACAATTCCTTTGGCATCATCAAAATATTAGTATGGAGAAAGCACTAGAAAAGTGTATGAGCAGCAGTGAGTAGGCAGGTAGAAATTCTCTCAGTATTCCAAGTGAGAATGAATCAGGACTGACCTGGGTCAGTAGCAGTAGGGTTGGAGAGAAGTGGCCAAAACAGAAGGTATTAAGGAGTTGATAGGGCAATGGTTGGTCAGCAGTTAAATGTGGGCAGGGGGACAGGGCAGCTAGAATGATTCTCAGGTGTGGGTCACAGTGACACAGTGGAAAAGCAAGTTGGAAGAGGAGATAATTCCAGTTGCATACCTGTGAGCTTTGCTGCCTGAAGATGACCAAGGTGTGAGCCAGTTGTGTAAATTTGTCAGGAACTTAGAAGAAAGGTAAGGGTCAGAGGTAGAGATTAAGATTCACTGGCCTTCTGGCAGCTAAAGGCACAGTATCAATGAGGCAGTTAAGGGAGAATACAGGGAGTTAGGGGAGAGTCAAGGACAGGCCCCTAAGGAATGCTATATTCCCAAGACAGTCAGGAGGAATCTGGAAAGAGGAAATTTAAGAACTCTTTAAAACACACCACTCTTGAGCCTCCCTGGTGGCGCAGCAGGTTGAGTACCGCACAGTGAGCATACTGGCACAGCATTGTGAGTTTGATCCCCAGCCAGGGAGGGAACCCACATGACACAGCAGACCTGCCTCGCTGCTGCTACCCTCAGCAGTGTGTTTCAGTTGATCTGCCTGTTCTGCTCCCCACTCTCTCTGGAGACCTCTCACCTCCCGTGACTCTGGCCTGCACACCAGCTCTTGTGTACATAAATAAATGAATCTTTTAAAAAATAATAATCAAAATAAAACATACCACTCTTGGGGCCTCCCTGGCAGCGCAATGGGTTAAGCAACGCACTATGAAGTAGACCACAGCCACTGTAGCACGAGTCCATCCCTGCTGTTGGCTGGCCGGGGAGGTGATCCACACGGAGTAGCAGACCTCTCCTGCCTCGCCTGCTGCTCCCCTCAGCAGTGTACTTTGGTCAATCTGCCTGTTCTGCTCCCCGTTCTGTCTCTGGTGAATCCTCTCACCCCCAACACCTCTGGCCTGTACCCCAGTTCTTGTATGCATAAATAAATCTTAAAAAAATAATAAAGACACCACTCTTTAAGAACTGAGGGAATCAGAAACCACAATTACACAATGGAATACAACTCAACTGTGAAAAAGGTCAACTCTTGCCATTTGCAACAATGTGCATGTAACTGGAGTGGAGCAGGATCATGCTAAGCAAAGTAAGTCAAAAGAAGAAACACAAATACCAAAAGGTCTCACTTAATCAAGGGTCAAAATGAACCAAAAATGAACTCTTAACTCTTAACATCTGGCTGCAAAACTTAGGCAACCAGAGAGGGAGGGTGATGAAAGCACAGGGGATAGGGAGCCCAACGGAACATGACATGATGGAAAATTGTTGGGGCACCAGTAGTGGGCAGAAATTCATGTGTGAAGGTTTGAACCTCTAATGCCCAAAGGTGAAACAACATAAATCAACTTTACCTCAATAAACATAATTTTTTTAAAATGATGGCAAAAGTATATCCAAACAAGATTTAAAGAGAAGAACTGAGGGAAGAAGAGATTTCAATAAGGGATCAGTCATCAAAATCAGAGAGCACACAGAGGTCACCTGAGAAGCCCAGTGAAGGTGAAGGGGGATGTTATCAGCAGGTGACCTTCTCAGAAGGTGCTGGAAAAATGCCAGCAGTGTGACTAAAGTTCCCAGTGTAGATGGGATTATTGTTCAGGATTAAGTGGGAAAATACCAGAAACTACTTTATAAAGGGCCATACTGCAAGAGAGAGAGGGTATTTAAAATTGTTCCCTTAACTAGGAGGAGTATACATGACACTTTTATACCTTTTTCAAGTATATACTTTAAGAAAAAAAGATTAGCAAATGCCCCGCTGATTCTTCTACATCAACAGGTTCAATTTAGAAAGCTTGATTTGTTTTTAACCTAAGTCAGTCCCATCCACCTTAAAACAAATTTCAGGATAAGGGGTTCAAATATGTATTTAATCTTGGGTTATCACCAAGTGTTACAATAAAAGATAGTTCTTGTATTTTTCTCTTTTGTTTTCAAGAGATTTCACCAGTAGAAGGTTCTGTGATAATAAAATGCATAATAATAAAATAAAATAAAACTGGGACTTATCCTGTAGACAAGAAAGAAAAAAATCTGGTTCTATTCTTAAAAGGGACGCATAGTTCTGATTTTTGTATTTCCCTCCTGAAAGAATTTTTTTTGTCTAACTTTACAAAGGATAAGTTGGGTTTTTTTTATTATTATTTTGGTTGGAACACTTTGTTTTATTAGATTTATTTCATTGTATTTGACATCATTTGTAGTCCCCAGGGGGTTCCCATCACCATTTCACCCGTGCACCATCACCTCAGACCCTTGTGCTCTTTATGCCCTCATCCCCAACTTTGCCCTCCCCTCTTTGACCTTTTGATCTTGTTTTCATTTGTTTGTTTGGAGGGTTTTTTGTTGTTGTTGTGATTGCCCATTTCCTTGAGCTTTCTCTTGTTTTTGTTTGTTTGTTTCTCCTTTTTTATTTTTTGTTGTGGTTGTTGTCCTTTCACATTCCTCCTAAAAGTGAAGCCATCTGATATTTTTCTCTTGCCTTCTGGCTTGTTTCACTGAGTATAAGTCCTTCTAGCTCCATCCATGTTTATAAATGTCCCTAGCTTTTCATTTTTGATTGCTCAATAGCATTCCATTGTGTATATGTACAACATCTTCTTGATCCAGTCCTCTACTTTTGGGCATTTGGGTTGTTTCAAGGTCTTACCAATTATAAATAGTGCTGCAGTAAACATGGGGGTACAGGTGCTCTTTTGGATTGGTGTTTTTGTGTCCTTTGGGTAGATCCTTAGGAGTGGGATTGCTGGATCATATGGTAGTTCCATTGCTAATAGACTAAGGAACCTCCATACGGCCTTCCATAGTGGATGGATTAGCTTGCATTCCCACCAGCAATGTACTAGTGTTCCTTTTTCTCCACATCCTCGCCAACATTTATTGTTGTTGGTTTTCTTGATGTGTGCCATTCTTACCAGTGTAGGGTGGTACCTCATTGTGGTCTTAATTTGCATTTCCCTGATTATGAAAGATGTTGAGCATTTTTTCATATGCCTGTTGGCCATGTGTATGTCCTCTTTGGTGAAGTGTCTTTTAAGTTCTTCTGCCCATTTTTTGATTGGGCCATTTGCATTGTTTTTCTTGAGTCTTATGAGTTCTTTGTATATCTTTGTGATCAGTCCCTTGTCAGTTGTATAGGGTGCAAAGATTTTTTTCCCAGTCAGTGGGGAGTCTTTTCATTTTGGTTAATGTTTCTTCTGCTGTACAGAAGCTTTTTTTAAAGGTTTATTTATTTATGCATATAAGAACTGGGGTACAGGTCAGAGGTGTGGGGGGTGAGAGGATTCACCAGAGACAGAGTGGGGAACAGAACAGGTGGATCTACTGAAATACACTGCTGAGAGCAGCAGAGGGTGAGGCAGGAGAGGTCTGCTGTGCCATGTGGGTCACCTCCCCTGGCTGGGGATCGAACTCACACTGCAGTGGTTAAGGATGCTTCATAGCACAGTGCTTAACCCCTTGCACCACCAGGGAGACCCTGTACAAAAGCTTTTTAACTTGATATAGTCCCATCTGTTTATCTTCTCTCTCATTTTTATTGCTTACAAAGGATAAGTTTTTAAAAAGAGGTGAAAAAGCGGAATCTCTGACAGCGGATCTTTTTATTGAAAAACTAACCTATGAGGGTAAATGTGATATGGGGTTGGTGTGGGAATGTTTAGGAAGCTATTTCTTCATTGTGTGTGTGTTTAATATTGGAGAAACGTGAACGCTTCTATGGACTCTGAAAAGAAGTCAACAGCAAAAGAAGGTCAAAGAGAGAGGGAAGTGGTCTT
Organism: Galemys pyrenaicus; assembly: GCA_019455555.1. Lineage (NCBI taxonomy): Eukaryota > Metazoa > Chordata > Mammalia > Eulipotyphla > Talpidae > Galemys > Galemys pyrenaicus. The sequence continues at coordinate 550,880 of JAGFMF010011644.1, read as the reverse complement.
GTGAGGAAAGGGTGCCTCCTTCCAACTAGAGAGAAAGAGGTGACCAGGTTCATGGCCACATGCAATAAGTACAGACAAATTTTCTCAGTCACCAGCTGAGAAAATAGGGAAAGGAAGAGCTGCTCAATGAGGAGAGTGGAGAAGATACTCACGGATAAGTGAAAACACTGATAAGCACACAAGGACCCCACTCAAGACATTATGTTTACCTTTGTCCTATTTAGTAGAGAAATGTGTCTAAGTACCCTCCATCTCAGTTGAATAAAAACCAAGTGAGAAGAATAAAAGAGAATAAGGAACAGACAAGGTGATATTTATTCATTCAACAAATGTTTTTGAAAGGCCATTCAGAGCCAAATGCTGGTCTAGACACTATGAGCACTAATTAACAAAACAGACAAAAAGTACTGCCTCACAAAACACACATTCTAGTTCTCTCCATACAGACCAAGATTGCTGAAGTTCCTAAAAAAGTGTTTGTTTGGTTTTGGCTTGGTTTGATTTGGTTTTAGGCCAGTTTCTACTGCTATAAGCATGCCAAGCAGCAGCCTCTCTTCCTAGTAAAGGGCTAAAAAGCACCAGGAACAAGAGTGAACCAGTTACGAACAGGCTGGTTACTCATTCAACTAAAAGTGGAAGGGCATTTCAGAAACAGTATGCCATAACTCAGATTTGGCCAGGTCTCCAGATTTAACGGTCTCTGAAAGAATTAGTGTTTTCTAATAACCCATCTGACAGCTCATGTCCAGAATGTGATTTTCTGCTTAAGGCACTCGGCACGAACTCCTTCTGGCTCAGCGGCAGACAGACGCTGTCAGATCCCTGCAGGGTCCCCCAGGCGCTGGCCGCGGAAGCTGAAAGGGGCACAGGGATGTGGCCATATCCTTTCTGGTCAAGTTTCAGGATAAATAGATTTGAAGGACAGAACTGTAACCGGGATTTGGCCACCTTGGGAAGCAACGTGGTGTTTGAACAACATCCTTCCCAGACTGCAGGCTGCTCAGATGGGGATCGTCATTCCAGGCATTTGGCACAATGGTTTATACTCGCAGCCAAGTGCATAATTGCCAGGAACTGGCCAAATCCACGGAGACACCAGTCACTTCTGACTGCTGAAAAATGTTTGTAATATACCGTAATAAATGTAAGCCTGACTCATTTAATCAGATCGAGTCCCTCACGGGGGATTTCTGCACGAGAGGGAGATGTTTACTGAAATCCTACTTTCCTCCTCTGCCATCCCCCATTCCAGGAAGAACACAACTATTATCTGGCTGGCCTTGCCAATTTCTGTTTTATATTTGAGATCATTAATATGGATGCTTAGAACATACGTTTTTCCAACTTAATCTGAATTTACTTCAGCACGAAGTGATGAAAGGCATGCTTTTCTCCACATCTTAGATTATGTGGGAAATGAGCAAAGAATTACTGAAAGACAGAGATGTTAAGAGCATCATAACCTTCTCAAAGGGGTTTCCCCAAAACTGATGAGATGAGGAGGGGGGAAGGTGGTGGCTACATGCCCCCCGTGAGCAGCTGTCTGACCCATGACCTCCCTGGGCTTGAAGCAACCAGGGTGGGTGATGAGCCCGGTTTCAGGAGCTTCACATTTGTCCTACTGTGAAAGTGGAGAATCTAGTCGGCTCTTCCAGGTTTCCTTCCTAGCTCCTTTTGTGTAAAGTCTCAATCCCTCAAGTTCAGAAATCTGAATTTCCCAAAGATTGGGTTAGACTGATTCGTACCAAACAAACTCATTAGGAAATTCTCTGGGCTCAGAAGTCAAATTTAAGTGGCAATTTCATTCCACATGCTACAGACAAGGCGACTGTAATTCAGGTGATTAGGTCCAAGCTCACAAGGGTAAGGGCAGGACTAGGACTTGCACTGTGGTCTTTAGACTTTAACATGCTTGCCCTTTCTGCTCAAGCACCCAGCCTTCTCGGTGGGAACCCAGCATGCAATAAGAGGTGACAGAACGACTTTCAAAAACCAGACTGTGCTTGCTGGTGGCACGGGGTGGGGGTGCAGGTGTGGAGTGTGCAGGCAACAGGGTAAGGCCAGCCACGCGGAGAAAGCTGGCAGTGGCCTGCAGAAGCATGTGACTGAGGATCAGGCGCCAGAGTGCAGCTCCTGCGGTCAGGTTCCATTCAGAGCTAAGACATGAAGGAGACAGCTGTCTCAGAAAGACGGGCAGCGGCCAGACTAGGGGAACTGGACACAGGGCATGCTGGTGTGACTATCACAAGTATTAACCTTCCACAGAGCTTCAGCGCACTCTACTCCGGCTCTCTGACTTCCTAGAGGAAAGAAAAACCATCTAGGCCCAGAGCAGAGATGGGCCTGCAGGGGGAGCCAAGTGGCTGCTCGCCATGGTGCTGAGAGGACAGGAGGGGGCAGCACAGGGCCGAGGGGACATTGAGATGCCTGCACCAGCCTTCTGAACTCAGAATTCTTTTCTAAGTACCCTATTTCTTGACTGTTCTAGAATATATGTTGATTCTGTTTTGCTTCTGGAAAGCTTTCCTAAAGATGACTTGAGAGAGAGTGACCATGAACTTAACCTCCCAAACCTGGAGACTTTTGAAATTAAAAGGGAGAATTATTCTCAATTTGCTATTACAATAGTCACAAACGAAGGCTAAGCCAGGCCAGCCTGGACCTTCAGTCACCCTAGCCTGAGACCAAGTACTCAGGATTCAGATATGCCTGGGCACAGCTGGCAGAGAGTGATACAATCTTGCTAGGGGTGTTTACAAGCAAGGCCAAGACCCTCCTGGGAAATAATACCCCCTAAGGAAGAGAAAACCAAAGTGCAACCTGGGTTCAGTGACTTCAAGACAAGGTCAAAGGACAGGGATGATTCTCAGTAGATTCTCATGCCCGGTGTTGAACACGATGTCCTGGGACCCAGACTCTTTAAAAAGTTACAAAACTAAGAAAAGTTGCCTCATTAAAATTTCCATGGGACACAGAAGATGCAAGAACGAGCAACCTCCTATGCCAGCAATTTCAGCAGCAGTGACAGAGAAAATGCAGCTGGCACCGTGGTGGGTGAAATGTCAGGGAGTGGTCACAGCATCTTTGATGGATGTCTGCATGGCTGGTGCACTAGGCATGGGCAGTGACCCCAAGAATTTACTCCAAAAAATGAGTGTAAGAGCCAAAGACAGTTGAGTGCTTTGCTTCTGTATCTCAGAGCACAGGGAGGACTCACTGGACCATTTTGAGTAAGAGCAGGGGCTACAGTTTCACATATGGATAGAGAAAAAAACATAGAGAAATATTATTGCACAAACGATGGTTATTGTGACTTTAATTTTAGCCCCTAGGTGATGCCCAGGAAACTTACCTAATTTTTCTTCCCTCAAAGTATAAGGTACTCAGTGATGTCTAAAATTTGAGGCGCTTCTAAATTTGGGGACACTCAGTTCCTATCAACAGTTGTAGGGTCACAGTAGGCATGGCAAAATATTTACATTGCAATGATGCCATTTATAAAATAATGCAGAAAAATATTTATATGCTAACATACTAAAGAAATATTTTGCAAATATTCCTTTAAAATTATGAACTTTTGCAACCCCTTTTAGAGTGGTATCTACTGATTCCCCCTGATAACCAACTGGTCAGTATAGTCTTTCAACAATTTGAAAGTAGACACAGCTTTTGAAATAAAATGATTCATTTATCAAATGGCTAAAATGAAATTAAAAAAAACCCACATACTACCTAATACTGGCCAAGATGTTGATCTAGAATTCTAACACAGTGTCAGTGGAAAACGTTTTGGTACTATGGACCAAGGATGAACATATCATGCACTTCCACAACAGGAAAGTGCACAAAAGATATGAACAAGAATGTTTCTATCAGCCCAGCACTGAAAACTACCCAATATCTGTCCTCAGTAGATTAGATAAATTGCAGAGTATTGATTCAATGGACTAGTGCCATGAGATTGAACAACTACACACAACACGGGGATGAATCTCACAAACATTAAGTTGAGCAAAAGAAGACAGACACCAAAAATTCTGCTTATACACAATTCACAAAGAGGCAAAACTTAGCAATAATGTTAAAAGTCCAAACTGGGGTTCCCTTGGAGGAGCTGACAGGAACATACAGAGGAGGCTTCCAAGGGGCTGGTAATATTTTGTTTCTTCTTGTTTACATGGGTATGGAATTCTATTGACCTTATTGTCACTTCTGCTATATTCTACTAGTCAAACTAGTTACTAAGACCAGGCCATATTCTAGAGGCAGTCTATGATCTCACACTTCAGGATGGAGCGGGGAAAAGTCACACTGCAGAACACATGCAATGAGTGACATTATTATATCTACTTCAACTACAAAATATAAAGGCATTTCAAACTTTAAATAATATTTTAAATAAATTTACAATGTACTCCAATTATCCAGTGCGAGTTAGAACTCAGCATCCTTCTGGGGTGAAACAGAAATCTTAGGAAGGTAAGGAAGAAAGTAAGCACACAGAAAGAATGCTCCAGGGCCTCCCCTGGTGGCGCAGTGGGTTAAGCAACGCACTATGAAGCAAATCGCAGCCGCTGCAGCACGAGTTCGATCCCTGCTGCCGGCCAGGGAGGGGACCCACATGGCGCTGCAGACCTCTCCTGCTGTGCCCGCTGCTCCCCTCAG
>JAGFMF010011644.1:509529-546165 GCA_019455555.1 Galemys pyrenaicus | reverse complement strand
CGCTCTCTGTGGTGAATCCTCTCACCCCCCCACACCTCTGGCCTGTACCCCAGTGCTTGTATGCATAAATAAATAAATCTTTAAAAAAAAAAAAGAATGCTCCAGTGTGGTTCATGTGCCTTTCCTAGAGTAGTAAATGTGACCAGAGATCAGGATACATTTACGGGTCAGCGCCAATCATGTGCCCAACAAGACCACAGGAAATGGGAAAAGGACGATCCAGCAAAGAGTGAGGCAAACCACGCGAGCTACTGCAGATGGCTTAGCTCAGATGCTCAACAAAGGAGAAACCCTTTACCTGGGCCTGTCGAGAATGGGAAATTACGTTCTCTGAGTTGTGTTCAACTCCAAGATTCCAGTGTTCTCTCCTGAACACACATGTCACAGATAGTAGTTTTAATGTTAAAGTAGGAAACATGGATCTAGCTCTAAAACATATGTCCAAATGCAATGACTGCTGGTAATCTTGTTCATTTCTCTTTAAGCACCTCTAAAATACTGATCTATTATTAACAGGTGTTAACACTTTTCCCACTGGTAGTTTGAAGAAATCTTCTGCACTGCTTTGACCATATGTGTTTCTGTTGACAGCCATGATTCACACACCAAAAAATTAACTGAAGACTAAAGGTGTGACAGGTTGGACCTAAGGCCCTCCCTCCTCCTCTCAAGGGAAAATACTGGGGCTTGCGGAAAAACCAGGTAAATATATATATGATGTCATTTAAGCAGATGGTTCAGCTAGTGGCCTTGTTGGTGTATGTGGGACCTTCTAGAATGAACAGGCCAGCTAGAGCAGAGAAGAATATATTAGCACATAATTAACAGGCTGTTATGTGCTGTTAATTATAATATTAGCTAATATAATATAATATTAGCACATAATTAACAGCACATAATTCCTGCTTTGCAGGAAATAGACCTAAATCATGTTATTAGAAGAAATACATATTTCTCTCATAGACTAGATCAGGCGTAGGCAAACTTTGTCTATAAAGGATCACACAGTAAATATTTTAGGTTTAGAAACCCATCCAGTCCTTTGTGATGACTCAGTTCTACTACAGTAGCATGAAAGCAGAGAAACAATACGTAAACAAATGAGAAGGACTGTATTAAAAAAAAACTTTACAAAAACAGTTCTGTGGGATTTGGTCCAAGGGCCAGGAGGTTGCCAGCTCCTGGACTAGATCACAAAAACTACACAGCAGAGATGAGGCGAATAGTTAAAGAAAAAAAATGGACACATTTTTTCTCCTTGCTGGTGGAGAGAACAAACAGAAGTTGAAACATTCCCAGCTTACCCCACTCCTCCGCCGCTGCTTCCTACGGACCGGAAGCTCTACTCCCCTCTCTGCAGAATCGACAGGCTGTGCTCACAGCCAGCTGAAGCCTTGACGAATCCCAACAAGGAAGTTTGGAGGCAACAGCAGGGAGGCCTGATGCTGAAGATGAGAGGCATCTGTGGAGACAGCACTGGGAGAAGTGTAGAGAACAAGAGAGTGAAGGAGAATCAAACATCTTGAAAATCACCCACAAGGACTTTCTGAATCCCAGGTCCCAAGTTTCCTTTGATCTCCCTTGAATCCTTAAAAAAAGAGAACTTCTTAAAATTCCCATAAGGCCCGGCTTAATTTCCTACCTCTCTCAGCCTCATTCAATCAGTTTCTCCCACCCTGGTCTACATGCTATCCTACCTCAGGGCCTTTGCACAACCCTCACTCAGACAGACCAAAAATTCTTCCTTTAATATTCAAATGGTTTACCCTCTCTCTTTATTTGGGTGTTTCTTAAATGATAGCTCCTCGAAGATACCTTCTTTCCTTTTCTATCCAGAATAGCATCCTCATCAGGTTTCACTTGTAAATTTTTCTCACAGTACATATCACTATCTATCTCTCCCAGTAGCATTTGAGCCCCATAAAGCCAAGGACTTTGTTTGGTTCACTCCAGTATTCCTAGCACCTAAAATAGTACCTGGGATAGAGTTGGTGCTCAGTAAATATTTACTGAACGAATGAGTGAATCAAGACCAACATGTCTGATTATTAATTTTATGAATCAACTTGGCTTGGCAATGGTGCTCACGTATTAATTTACGCAAACATGATTCTGAATGTTTGTATGAGTGTTTTGAATGAGATTAACATTTAAATTGATAGACTTGAATCTATCAAAGCAGCTTGCCTTCCATGGTGTGGGTGGGCCTCATCCAGTGACTTCCAGGCCTGAATAGAGCACATCTCTGACCTTTTGCTGCAGGCCTCTATTCTACTCAGAATGCAGCACTGACTCCTCCCCAGTCCTTCTTTCTGGATCTCCCAGACTGGCCTACCCTGCAGATTTTGAACTTGCTAGCCTCCAAATCAAGTGAGTTAATTCCTTAAAGTAGATTTTTCATATATGAGTCTGTTCTCTGTAGAACCCTGACAAATAAAAATCATCTCACTGATGATGTATGAGATGCATGTTTCCCTTACAATTCAAAGTAGAACATTTTATGTTATCTTTTATAAGCAAAAAGTATAAAGCCAAGAAAAAATTACCATCCATTTATATGGGAAATTTTTTTAAAGATTTATTTATGCATACAAGAACTGGAGTATAGACCAGGGGTATGGGGGGTGGTGGTGAGAGGATTCACAGAGAGAGTGGAGAGCAGAATAGGCAGATCAACCAAAATACACTGTTGAGGGGATCAATGGGAAAGACAGGAGAGGCCTGCTGCACCAGGTGGGTCACCTCCTGCCCAGGGATCAAATTCATGCTGCAGTGGCTGCAGATAGCTTCATAGTGCTGTGACTTATAACCCTTGGGTGTCACCAGGGAGACCTACATGGGAAATTTTTTTAGCATTCACAGATCCAAAACGCAACCTACCAAGTCATACCAAATAATACATGAAACCAAAACAACAGTAATGATAAATACCTACACAGTGTTTAGAAGGTTTTCAGGGAAAGAGCTTGGTACACACCACAATTACGAGAGTTACTGCAAAAGAAACGTTGACCACTATTTTTGCTTTTCTTCTCCATCATAAAAACAAAAATCCTCACTGAAGTTCTTTCAACTGGAAAAAACAACTATGCATGTAATTGTTTCATCAAAGTAAAGTAGCTTAGCTCAAACAATTAAAAACAGGGGATACCTGTACTATATTCCTAATGTGTGAGTCCTTTGCCCCATTATTATGGGTGCTGGTTACCCACATGAAGTGGGCTCTAAGAGGACTAGCCATTTCACAGCCCACTAGACCAATTCCTGCCACCTTTCCGGCACCCCCAGTCCTAAAATTTATTGGAGTTGTTACCAAGGGATATAAAAGGAGGAATTGCTTCATTAGCCATGGCATCATCTTAATTTTGTTTCATTTTCTTGTACCATTTTGTTTTTACTGCAAAAAGGCTGTTTTTGAAAAGAAGGAAGGCACTCTATATTTTTAATTAAAAAATGAATATCCTACAACTTTATTTCAGTAGGGTCAACCTGCAATGGCTATAGGACTTGGAAAAGAATATAAGTGAACCACTGTGTGTGGTAAAGTAAAAGTCACCTGTGGAATTGTACAAGAACAGATTCAACCCCAGGAGAACTGCCTACAGGATCACCTGGCTGCTTTGGGTCAGGTTAAATTATAGCTCAGGTGATGCCTTTGCTCTTTGTTCTTCTCCGGGTAGGAAAAGAAAGGGCCTCCAAAATGCCCAAAGTTAGTTTTGGAAAAATAATTCAGTTACATTGTTCTTTCCTCCAAGTGGTAGAGAAAATAGTTAAATCAGTTCTCAAAGCTAGTATAAAACTTTAGATAAAATCGAGACAAGGAGCAGGAGGGAAAAATCCACTCTGGTCAGTCAGCTATTCCTTTAGCCTAGTTTTGTAAAAGCAGGAGCCACTCCAAAGCTTAGCATTCTAGCCAGGCTTCTCCTTGACAGCTGTGATGTTAGCCCAGTGAATCTGAATGAAAGCTACAGGTTCAAATAAATTTATAGAAATAAGAGGGGGACCACCCTGGTGGCGCAATGGGTTGAGCACCACACTGTGAAGTATCCGCAGCACACCACCGTGAGTTTGATCTCAGCCAGGGAGGGGACCGAAGTGGCACAGCAGACCTCTCCTGCCTCGCCCACTGCTCCCCTCAGCAGAGTATTCAGTCTGTCTGCCTGTACTACTCCCCATGCTATCTCTGATGAATCCTCTTACCTCCTGTGACTCTGGCCTGTACCCCAGCTTTGTATGCATATAAGTAAAAAGAAATAAGAGGGGAAATATTCTAAACAACTTTGTGTTTTGTAACTATTACATTTGGATGTAGCAGATAAGTTAATGCAAAGTGTTGTTTACAATTTCATAAATGCTAGAAGGATCACTTCAATTAGGGAAAGCTGCGAAGAAAAAGTGTACATGAGACATAATGGTCTTACTTTTTGCACCAAAGGGTAGCCAAGAAGGAAAACTCATTGAGAATCAAATACAGAATAATCTGTATAACAAATGATAATTATGTTTTTTCCCTAACAGAGTCTCAGGAAAAAGGGAAACAACACACAAAAAGAGGCAATCTCCAGCAAGCAATACACTTTAGAATTTTGAAAAGCAGCTTTCAGTTTGCCAACAAACTCTTGTAAAGTCAGATGGCTGAGCCTTAGCAGGGCTGAGGACCTTCTGGCCTGAAGTGCGAATGTTGGAGAGGGTCCCTCTGCACTGAAAGCCTTGCTTGTCATGCGTGCATTGGAATACAGCTCTCTGGCCCCGCTTTCCTGCTGCCAAAAAAAAGCTTCTGGATTTTTTTTTTTTTAAGTAGTGGATTGTTTTTTTTTGTTTGTTTGTTTGTTTGTTTTTAAAGATTTATTTACTTATGCATACAAGCACTGGGGTATAGGCCAGAGGTGTGGGGGTGGTGAGAGAATCCACCAGACAGAGCAGGACGCAGAACAGGCAGATTGACAGAAACACACTGCTGAGGGGAGCAGTGGGCACGGCATGAGAGGTCTGCTGTGCCATGTGGGTCCCCTTCCTGGCCGGCGGCAGGGATCGAACTCGTGCTGCAGTGGCTGCAGTTTGCTTCACAGTGTGTTGCTTAACACACTGCGCCACCAGGGCGGGCCCGCTTCTGGATTTTTTAAAAAAGATTTATTTATTTATGCATACAAGCACTGGGGTACAGGCCAGAGGTGCGGGGGAGGTGAGAGAATCCACCAGACAGAGTAAGGGGCAGAACAGGCAGATGGACTGAAACACACTGCTGAGGGGAGCAGTGGGTGAGGCAGGAGAGGTCTGCTGTGCCATGTGGGTCCCCTCCCTGGCTGGAGGCAGGGATCAAATTCATGCTGCAGTGCTGCGGTTTGCTTCAAAGTGCATTGCTTAACCCACTGTGCCACCAGGGAAGGCCCATAGATTTTTTTTTTTTTTTTAAATCCCAAATCCACAGATCTAAGCTTTAACCTGATACTGACTGCTCTGGGCTGTCTCGGCCTCAGGACAAACTGCGCTGAACTGAAAGCGGGCATAGATTCAACGCACAGGACTTCTCGGGGACCATGCAGATTTAGGGTCACAGGCTATGAAAACAGTATGGATACTGGCTCCACCACCTAGGTCTCAGACAGATGCCCTTGGGGCAGGGTTTCTGATGGGACCACCTGGACTGAGCTGCTACACAGCCTTACATTTCTGAAAAGACTGATTACACTCTTCTTGCCCAGAGGGACATTTGGGGGGTGCACATTAATAGCAGCCCCTCCACCACTCCAGCCAGCCTGAGTTCAGCATCCACTCTGGGAAAGCCTTTCCTTCTGTTGGCTCGTTGTATTCAACTCTCTGGATTATTTGCCCTTTGTGACAACGGATGGTAGCCTGACTCTACTTCCCTCTTTCCCTCTCAATACTTAGTGGCAGTGTGATTATGAAATGCAGCTGCTGCAGAAAAGGAATGATCTCTTCTAAGCTGCTCACGAGATAAATGATGAGGACAGAAGAGGTGGGAGGTTATGTAAATCCATTTTAAAAACTCAGGCTTTCATCCTATCCAATTCCTGAACACGATGTGCCTTTCTGGTTTAGTACTGTCAATTTTTTTCTGTGAAAATCCTTTTGTCTCTCTTGCACATAATCCTTCAGAGAAAAGTCTGAATAAGAAAGGGGAGTAAGAAAAATGCAGAGTAATGATTATTAAATAGGGAACACTGATTTTTTAACAAAGACCTAAACACAAAACTCTAATACCTGGGGAGGTCCCGCGGAGCAGAGGGAATGTTAATGATGCTTATTTTTGGAACTGTACCTAGAAGCTCTCTCCTCTTCAGAAAGAGCTCCCTGTGCTTCTTTGCAATAGGTAAGACCTGGAAACAACCTAAATGCCCAAAAACAGATGAGTGGATCGGGAAGCTGTGGTACATATACATGATGGAATACTACTCAGCAATCAAAAAAGAAAAACTAGATGCATTCATAGGAACATGGATAGAACTGGAAGGGATTATGCTCAGTGAAGTAAGTCAGAAGGCAAAAGAAAAATACCAGATGGTTCCTCCCCTAGGAGGAAGATAACGGAACCAAATAAGGATCAAGGAAAGGAATAAGAACAACAATAATAATAATAACAACAAGAAAGAAACAAAAACCAAAAATAAAAAGAAAAGGACAAACTGGGGACACTTGGTGGGGAGGGAAGAGGGGAAGGGTGGAGGGCAGACGGGAGCACGGGGGACTGAGGTGATGGTGCACTGGTGATACAGTGATGGGGAATACATGGGGATACAATTGATGTCAAATATATGTAAATTTAAAAAATTTTTATATTAAAAAAATTTTTAATAAAAATTAAAAAAAAACTCCCTGTGCTGACTTTCTAACCTGCTGCAAGAGCTTTGGATGCAGGTGGAGCCCCAAGCCAAGGGTCACAGGGGACATGACAAGGACACACTGGCACAGAGACCGCAGCTGGGGGCCCCAGAAGCCTGCACTTCCCACACAAACCACCTACAAATGACATCCACGCTCCTGATGCAGATGGACTGACATCATGGACAAGCAAAACTATTTGGAACTGAATGTCTCAGGAAGTTTCTCGAAGACCAAGGACCCAACTATATTACATGGACTGGAATAAGAACCTTGAAGTAGGAAGCCCCATGGCAGGAGACCACACTGGGTGCTGTAAGTATAGGTCTACGCTGATGTACACCCCGCCTGGAGTGCCCTAACAACAGGAGCTTTGGGGAGGGGTCACAAACCCCTTCCAGGACTGTGTGTGTGTGTGCTGGTGAGGGGGAGGCATGCCAGAAGCCTCGTCCAGAAAAGTCACACAGGACAGGCTTAGTGCTCCCAGCAGAGTTGTGACATGTGTGAAATGTCATTGCTGAGAAATGCATCAGTACCCCACGCAGTAGGGTGAAACCCTCTGGTTTTCTCTGCATTTTGCCCCATGCACCTTTCTCTTTGAAGATTTTTCTTGGTTCCTTCCCTGTGGTCAATAACAGCCATGAAGGGAACGATATGCAGAATTGTGCCAGGTCACCTAGCAAACCATTCAACCTGGGAGTGGTCCTGGGGACACCCCAACACTTATACCCACTACCATTGGCCAAAGGAAGCCATGCAGCCAAGCCCAACATAAAGGGGCTGAAAATATTTTACCTTTTCAAGGGAAAGAGTTGCAAACTTTCATGGCAAATGGCAATGCAATCTACCACAATTTGTATAAATACATAAAGAAATTAGAATGGTCCTTGATACATCAAAAGTAGTTCACAAAATTATTCCACAGGCCTTCCCACATTTTTCTAGTCTATTTTAATTTCTCAACAACTGTCACTACCTATACAACAGAGTCAGTCCTCAATTATATAGTTTTTCTTCAAATTTCTTAAGCAAATGTTATATCCCTCAACCATGCTGGCAGCCTCTGTGGTTAGTTAACATGAGACTCTGCATTTCCCGCCACCATCTGAAAGCTCGGGGCTCCCTGCTACGGCTGTATCTCAGGGAAATTGATGGCCTTGTCAGGCAAGACGTCATAGTTTGCAGTGCTGGGCTCATTTATGCAATAAATAGTTGCTTATGTACAAGAGGTTTTCCACATGCTGGATAGACAGCAGAGAACAAAACAGATGAAAGACACACCCCTCGCTATGCTGACATTCTAGTGATAAAGAAGCCTGATTTAATAATGTTTAACCTCATGCCAGGATTGACCAAACTCCTCAGGGCAGTGACAGTCTAACCAAACCAACGGGAATTTAGATATCAAATGCCAATATACCATTTACACTAGAGATAGCGCCTTTTTGCTGACCAAAATAGCCTCATTAATGTATTTTATAAAGATGTGCTGCTGTTTTTTTCAAAGCATTTATCATTCCAGAAATGTCTTACTATCTATGTCTTAGCAACAATGGCATCTTAAAATTAATTTGAGGTGCTTTTTTTTTTTCAGGGTTGTCCACAAAATAGGCCTAGGGTAGCTTATATCACCTTCCAGTCAACAACTATAATTCAGTCACATGGACACCAGGCTGCAAGGGAAGCTGGGGAAGGCAGTGTCCCCATGTGTCTTAAATGTTACCGTTGCAAGGCAAAGGAGTCTAATCTAGAGATTTTTTTTCTTTCAGGACTTTAAATATTCCTTCTTGCTTGTAGTGTTTCTACTGAAAAGTCTGCTGACAATAGATTCTTTGTTGTGATTTTTTAGTATTCTGTCCTTTTCACTGGCTTTCAACAGTTTTATTATTACATGGCTTAGTATGTGACTATGTGGTATTATTTTATTTGGAACTCTTTATGTCTTTTGGATCAGAACATCTGGTTCATTTCCCAGATTGAGACAGTTCTCAGCAATTATTTCTTCAAGTTAAGTTTTCTATGATTCTTTTTCTCTTCTGGGACCACAATGATACAGATGTTATTTCTTTTTAGCTTAGTCCAAGGACTCTGACATGTTTTAATTTATTTAAATTCTTTTTTCTCTTTGTTGTCCTATTTGTGTGTTCTCAAACATTTCAAGCTCACTAATTCTCTCCATTGTGTATTTTTGTGTATTATGTTTTTTAATCCAGTAATAGTATTCTTTAGATCAATTAGTTCTGATTATAACTGCCTGGTGTTTTCTCCATTGTTATTGTGCTCCTGTTTTATATCATCCCTCGTTTTGTTTATAGTTTTTTGTTTGTTTGTTTGTTTTTGTAGTCCCATGAGCATTATTATTATCACTGGTAACTTGAACTCCTCTTTAGGTATATTCTGCAGTAGGTTTGACTGAGACTTATGGGTTTGTTGTTGTTTTGCTCCAGTATTTGTAATATATTCATGTATCTCTTCATTTTCTCTTAAGTCTTGACAGATTGTAGTAAGGATAGTTTTAAAACTTCTGTCTTGGTACCTGTTGAAATGATTAGAGAGCTGGTCCTTGCAAAGGATGATAGGTAGAAAGAACTAGAGCAGTAGAGCACCAAAGAGTCACCTTCAATAAGCACCAGGGATTCAAGCTTCCTGCTGTGCTGTAGGTACCAGAGTTTGTGTGGTGGGGGTCTACAGGGATCCCTTCCTTTGGGACAGCTCCTTGGTTTAAGTGTCTTCCCATAATCTCCTCCCAGTTTCTGCCTTTAGGCTATGTTTGAGCAATGGCTAAGCATTGGGCATGGATGGTAGTTGAGATATAGTCACAAGTCCTGAGTTCTTCTCTTCTCCAGGGCAGAGCTTTATCCTGGGGTGTTTGTGACTTCTGTTAACGGTACTTACACTCTTTTTAGTGAAAGTATTCATCGGTTCTCTTGGTTTAGCCCAGTCTCAGACTGTAAGTAGTATCCTCTTCTATGAGAAGACACAGGTCATCCAACCTGGTTCTCCCCACAGGTTCAGGCTCCGGCTGTCCTATGCTAGGAACTTCAGTCTCAAGTCAATAATCATCACTACACACCCCTGATCCTATAATTTTTCCAAAACTGGTAAGTTTGTGCATGCCTCCTCCAGTACAGGGTTGGGTTTTCAAAATCCCTGCTGTGGACATGTGTCCCCCGAGTCAACAATTGTAAGGGTTCTCCATACAGCAGATACCCCTCACTCTCAGGGGTTGTACTGCCCAGCACCACTATAAACACAGTTTAGCCAAGGTTTTTCCTCCCCTTTCTGCTGGATTGTTGTTCCTGGTATGTAGTACAGTATATACTCTTTTGTATTTCAGGGGTTGTTGGTTTTGCTCTGCTGCAATTTAATTGAATATATGGAGGAGGTGAGCCCAGAATCTTTGCTCTTCATTTTTATCACATTCCCAAGATCACTAACATAGAATGCAAACTAACACACCAAAACAATAGTTGTAAATACCATGGGGGTGGGAGCAGTTCCTCAGATCTAGTGAGGATTTCATCTGAAGAAAACCTCAAAGGAGGATACTGCCCCCACAGCAGAAGAGTGTTTCTTAAGTGGTCCATGAGTTCCTCAAAGATTTTATTCCTACTTTTTTAGATTTTGATTTGGGAGATAATCACTACAGTCACCATGTTGGATAGCATAGAGCTAAAGGAACCTCCTAACGATAGAAAATCCCAATGGGTCTCTGCAATGGTTAATTTTATTGTGTCTTGACTGGGTCATAGTGCCCAGATATTTGTTCAAACATTCTAGATGTATCTGCGAGGGTGTGTCTGGACGAGATTTACACTTAAATCAGTGGACTTGGAGTAGAACAAATTTCCCTCTATAGTGTGAATGGGTCTCATCATTCATTTGAAGGCCTGAATGAAAAGGCAAGAGGGAATTTTGCAGCATCCAGTCTTCAGACATCATCTGCAAGATCAGCTTTTCCAGGTTCTATAGCAGCTTGCCTTTGAATCCACCAAAACCTTCCCTGAGTCTCCAGAATCCCAGCCTCACCCATCAGGTTTTGGACTTGCTAAGATTCCACAATCATTGGAGTCAATTCCTTAAAATAAATCTATAGTCTTTTTTCTACTAGATCCATTTCACTGGAGAATGCTAATATTGTCTGTAAGTCAAACTGTGCTACTCTTTACTAAGGAATTCTCCCTAGCAGCGCTCTGCCCATTAACAGTCACAAAGGTTGAACTGGGAGCTGCAGCTTATGCATATTTTTCTCAGCTCTGCAGCAATGTTGCTCCAGATGACTTCCTTCCCCGTGGCCAACTAAATGAAGACTTGTGAACAGGGAAGAGAGTAACCAAACACATTTTTTAAAGGGAATAGCTGGACACCTAGAAACACTGACATGACAACACATCTGGAGACTTTTTACCTTCCCTTTATATAATATTATTTCATTCATATTTGCGAATAGGAATTCACACCCTAACCTGTCCATTCCCTGAAATACTAAAAAAAACGAAAAATAAAGCATGCAAAGTGTGTTTATATTCTGGATTTTAGCTGTTTCCAAAGTGTTTGTACGACTAATTGTGACCATAATTTTAGTCTATGAGATATGAGGTGTTTTTATAAAACCCTCCAGGAAAACACCCCCATGCTTTTAAAAAATTAAAATAATTTTTTGAAAAACTTAAGAAAAGAAACCAAATTCCCTACCCTGATACCACTTGAAAATCCTGCCATTAGCGCGGCTTTCAGCATTCCCAAAGCACTTCGTCCCGCGCCCCGCGCCCCTCCCCGTCCCTGCCCCCTCCCAGCCAATCAACGTACAACAGGACCCGCCTCCCGCGCGTCTTTCAAAGGCTCCCTAGGAACCAATGAGCGGTTAGAGGCCGAGCCAGGGCACCGGGGGCGGAGGAAGAAACAGAGAGAGGGTCTGATTGGTTCCTCGAGGATCCCGCGTCTCGCTTCACAGCGGATGTACCAATGAGTTGAGATCAGGGGCGGGCTTAGCGCGGGGCGGCTGCTCGGACTTGGGTGCTGCCGGTGGCAGGCGGCGGTCGGTCGCGAAGTGGGGCGATCAGCGATGAAGCCGGTGAGTTTGGCGGGAATTTGGAGGGTCAGAGCAGCAGGGATGAGCGTGAACCTGCGGCCAGTTCTCGGGCCCGGGACATCCCGAGCCCGGTGGCCGCACGACTCGCGCTGTAACCGTCTGGGTCCGGGAGGTGGAGGTGGCCCTTCCCGGGATGCACGAGAGCGACGGCTGCGAAGGAGCAGGGTCGGTGGTGGATTCGGGGAAGATGGACATTCGCTGTGCGTCTGTTGTGGACTGTGAGCTGTCACCTCCGGGGCCTCCCAAGCCTTGCCAGAGAAGGCTGGAGCAGGTTTTACGGAGAACACTTAAGGCAGAGAGCGCTTTGGTGTCTCCGCATATCAGTCTGCCCGATACCCTGTCTCGGTCAGGTGCATCTCTAGGGGAGCCGTCCTCACCGCAGAGAACTTCAAGACAGTTGTCAAACTACGCCTGTGGGTGTGTCACCACTGTCACTCTCCTGGGGGCCACCTGGCACTGCGTCCCTTTCTTTGGGTTCAGAATCACTGGTCCTAGGAGAACGGAATGTCCAGCTATGTTAGCATCTGTAAACCTAGCTGGGAGAGCCTGATAAATGGTTCACACCAATTCAAAATCTTTACTTATCAGCCGCTTTTAAAAGAAAGAAAAAAAAAAAAACAGTTTCAAGAAACAGAAGACTTGCCTGTTGAAGGCCTTCATTTGTGTTGAGCTGATAATATAACAGATAATTCCAGAGCAACCACATCCATAGTCTAAATTAGTTCTGCTGCTCTGTAACGTGATCTTGTAGTAACAAACAAGACTGTTATAGAATATAGCTTCAGAGCTGGAAAGGGCATTGGTAGTTACACTTGCTAATCCCCGTGCTTCCATGTGGAGAGACATCAGCTGTCCTTCACTCCTGGCGGTCTTTCTCCACTTGACTCCATAGAGCAAGAGGGAGTGAGCTCATCTCTCATCCGTGTTTGGGAGGAGCTGAACACCAGTGACTCAACCCTTACTTCCGTCTCTCTGCAGAAAATGCCTTTTGGGGTGTTCTCTACCACAAGGGAGCCTTGGATTGTCCATGGCTGCCTGTGACTGGGTGGATGAGGCTAATTCTTGAGTGAATAATTAACAAGCTCACTTGACCACAGTTTTAAAGCCACATCCTCCATTTAATACTCTCAGTAATAAAATGAACACTGATCTCCATTTGCCTCTCCACTGTCTTTTCTCTTAATTGGTTTCAACTAGGGAGTAAAAGAAAGGCACGTTTTTTATGGTCCTATAAAATTCCAACAGTCTCCTTTGGCAATGCTGCCTACAGGTTTGAGTTCCAACTCCTTAGATCAGCACACAAAGCTAATTTCAATTTTTCTAGCCCAATTATTCACACATAATTGGGGGAGATTATTTTATACTACCCCACATAGAATTGCTGTGCTATCTGGGGATTAATTTTTGAGAAATATGTAAAATGTGTCTAGCTTCATCTCTTCTGCTCTTATAAAACAATCCCTGAATTCACAGGCTCTTTCTCCCTTTGACTAACTGTCTTCTTTAAAAAAAAAAAAAAAAGATTTATTTATTTATTTATGCACACAAGAGCTGGGGCACAGGCCACAGTCGCAGGAGGTGAGAGGATTCACCAGACAGAGTGGGGAGCAGAACAGGCAGACTGACTGAAACACACTGCCGAGGGCAGCAGCGGGCTAGGCAGGAGAGGTCTGCTGTGCCATGTGGGTCCCCTCCCTAGCTGGCGGCAGGGATTGAACTCATGCTGCAGTGGCTGCGATTTGCTTCATAGTGCATTGCTTAACCCGCTGCGCCACAAGGGAGGCCCTGTCTTAACTTCTTTATCTGCCTAAATACATCTTGTTCAGTCTTCAAAACCCAACTAATGCACCGCCTCTGTGAATTTTTCTCCAGTTCCTTAAGCAACGGTTGCTCTCTTCTCTGAAGTGCAGAGTTCTTGCTTCCGTTTTAGTCCTTATAACTTTCTTCTATAATCTGTACACATCTGAGTCTCCAGCTATACTGAGAGTAAGCTATTTATCTTAAATGTTTGTGAACTAATGAACAAGTCTTCTCACGTTATAGTTGCAGTAAACAGATTCAAAATAACTGAAGTGACTTGTCCAGGATTATAAAATGAGTGGCAGTGCCAAGATCGGAAATCAACTTCCTGGTTCCCAGCCCCAACTCTTCACTGCACAGTGCTGTGATTATTAATATGGTAGTAAATAGCAAGACCGCCGATCTCGCTGATATTCCAGATTGAATAAATTGCAAATTTGCATTGAGTGTTTATGAAAAGATCAGTTAGCCTTTCATCTGCAAATATTCTTTACAGTATTTTTTAACACCACTGATTTCTTTTGAAGCCTAGTTCACTGCAAACAAGTGAGTTTGACTCATCAGATGAAGATCCTATTGAAGATGAACAGACTCCGATTCAGATATCATGGTATGTTAATATTGCTGATCAATGATGAGCTAAAATACTTAATGTGTACATACTAATCATTGTAGATTGTAGTCCACATATTGAAAATTATTCTGTACTTACTCTTTTCTGCGATTACATAATTCTAATATTTAAGGGATATTTTAATGCCATAATTCACTTATTATCTTAATATGAGGCTTTTCTTAACTTGGGGGGTGGGGGTGAGAGGAGAAGGTAAGAAAATGGGGAGGTCCTTCTTTATACATAAGAAAAGCATAGCAGAAACAAATAAGGAGTTGAAATATGATTGGAGTACTCCTCCATTTATTACCAAAACCTACTTATTCTTTTACAACAAAAGAATAGAATACCAAACGAGCTTGAGACATCATTTATCATTAAGTGAAATCCTGGAACTATTTGCTACAATATTGTACCTATTCCTATTTGAGATAAAAAGCTACATTACTAGAGATAATTAACAAAAACAATTTTTTCTAAATAAACTCAACTTCCACATCTTGGCAGTGACTTATGGTTATACGATTATCTACAACCAACAATCAGGCACTTTCTCTTACCCCTATAAATGCAAGAACCTCTTTCCTTAGGAAAGCACCATTCCCTAATGGGAAGAAAAAATTTCTTTAATTTTGCTATCTAATAGGGTTATCTTTCAATTCTCATTCAAACCTCCACTTTAAATTCAAAAACTCATCAATTTCTAAAAGTCAGGTGGTATTTATATGATGCCTCCTGTTTTTCTGTATCTCCACCTTTAGTTTTTCAGAAAAGTTTTGCTCCTGAGTACTACAAACTGGGACTATGATATCATGAAATAACTTCACTTTAGCCAGATCCATTACAACAAAGAATGTGTGACCTATGGGTTTTTAGCATATGTAATAATATGTTTAAAGAAACCATACAAAGAAATCTTAAAATAGTAATATAGAATGAATGCTAGGCATAAAATTATCAGATGGTCACTGCCAGCTTATTTATCTAAGATTACTAATTCAAAATATGCATCTCACAGGGTAACTTTAGTGCACTTATTGTCCAGCCATAGACAATCTAGGCATTATTATCTTTAAGATAAGTTTTAATTACCTTATATTTTTCAGACTTAAATTGTAACAAAGCAAAAAAGTTCCCATTTTGATACTTAGAATTTTTCTAAGTCTTTTTGTGACCAACACATTCACATTTAATTATGAATTTTTGTTTTGTGACTTATAAAATTTCAAAACAGCCTTGTTCAGTAGCAAGCACACATCTTGATTATGTTGAATTTCCACTTAAAACATTTTAAAAATTGAACTAAACTTGATAACGTCTTCTTTACAGGCTACCCCTGTCACGAGTGAATTGCTCCCAGTTTCTCGGTTTGTGTGCTCTTCCAGGTAGGAAACATTGTAATCAGCTTCCCATTGATATATTTTAAATTAATTTTAGCTACCTCATCATTTTCTATTCTGAGCAATACAAGAATTTCCAGACCAGCAGCACTGGGGAACTCAGTTGGAAATCTTCATTTGAGTTATAGAAAAAGGAACATAGATCTACTTTCAACTTTTCTGTATCCACATATATAATTTAATTTAATTGACTTAAATTAATAAAGCTTCATCACTAGGGTACAATATGAGCCTCAGAGCTACAGCCAGGGTCGTGTTACAGAAAGCACACAAAATAAAAAAATCCTTAGACTGGAAGTTCATGAAGTTGGTAACTGTGAATCCTGGGAATTATATCACTAGTGTTCAATTCAAGATGGCATTGAAACATAGAAATGATCATGTGGAATGACTGTATAAAGTAGTCAGATATTTATTTCAATATACTTGTTATATATGACCAAAACCTGACATTTTCACTTGTCTTATTACGACTTACAGGTTGTAAATTTAAAGATGTTAGAAGAAATATCCAAAAAGATACAGGTAGGTGTAATTTGAGATAACCATATTAATAGGTTATTTTTAGATAAAACTGAAAGTGTCTTTGTCAAAAGGAACAAACTGTAATCTCTTCTTAATATATCTAATAAATGTTCAGTATTTCTTAGTCAAACCACTGATTTATTCTAATATGTGGAGAAGTGTGAAGGGCATAGAGAACTCATCATTTACTGAAAATGGAATTGCTTTTCACAGATTGTTGTAATTATATCACACATAGAAATTGTATTTGAGGTATGTCGATGTAAGAGAAGTGTATGTATATGTTGATGTGAGAGAAGTATGCAAATAGAAAACTGATATCACACTGTCCACATCTTTGAGCATAACTGCTCATGGATTTGACCATGGTGATAGGAATTAAATCTGAATTGAGAACCTAGAGAGTGTAGTGAAACTGTCTGTCCTGCATAGAAATTTTAGAAAGGCAGCATCTAGAAAGGTAGAACAGAGGTTGCTTGTCACTTGCCCAAGGGTGTTCAGACCACAATCATCCCAAATCCCACAAATATCCTGATGATCCTTTGCAATATGGAGCTTACATATTTCAAGATACAAATTTGGACTTTCAAAATATTTTATTCTGGTTGACCTGGAATATCTCAAACTTAATTGGTAAGTCATCCAATATAATACACCAAAACAAAAATGTATACCTTGTGTCATCTGATTTTTAAAATTTTTAAATTTTGGCCTGATGGTTCTGGATTATCAATTTGCTAATGTACTTTTTCTAATATGTTCCTAACGTACTAAAAAAGACTTAAAGGTGTTAGTAGATTACTTCACCATTGCAGTATTTGTAAAGATTTTCTGCTTTAGAGTCACCTACCATGGTAGAAAATTTCCACTTGGAAAACAACTAAGTCATAAGCAAAATATAACTTATTGGTTCAAGAACCAATTATGCACATTTTAGAACGCCCTATTCATTTTGTATCTTCTCAAAAAGGAGTTTCCAATTTTTACCAAGCCATCTTTTTTCCCCAATGAAACCTTAAATGGAATCCAACATACTAAACAGATGACAATGTTTAACCCGGAGACCTAGAAATCTCCCTGCAGCAGTTCCTATGGTCTTGCCTCATTTTTTCTAGGAAAGCTTGCAATTCGCTATGTAGTAACAGGTATATTGTATACACAACAGGTATGTTGTGTACAAGAGGCAAATAAAGAATTAGTCTAAAAATGATAAAGTACATTAACTTAATCATTTAACCTTAATTTATAAGTTAAATCATATTACAAGTACAAAAATGTATTTTATGTATGATTTTAATGAGATGGTTTGGGGTACTTCATCTTTGAAATCAGATTATGTATGTTATACTTGACATCTCCTTTTGGACTAGGGAAGATCAAGAGGTTCATAATAAAAGACACTTTGTACTTAAACACTTTGTACTTAAATATTAAATAGCTTAATGTTCTTGGATGTAGAAGATAGGGAAAGCGTGGGGGCTCAGATCAATAGGAATTAGTTTTCATTCTGAACCAAATACCCTGTAGTGAATATTGCTATAAGGAAGTTCCATTGTATGGAATACCTAGAGTACTACTGCATGACTCATACCATTTCAGAGAAATTAGCTAAGTCACATTATTCCTTTTGTTTTTTAAATCAGGCCAAACAAAATTAAGTACATTTATTAAAGAATCAAGAATGAGGATTTGAACCTGGAAACAATCCAACAGATTTTACTCTGTAAGAACTGTTTTTCAACAAACACAAGTTTGAAATTAGTTTGTCCAGGTAGGGACGATGAGTCATTAAAAATGTAAAAATATACTGATACTATCCATAGGCAGAAGAAGGTGACTGCTGGAGCTTAGTGACTTTGTTGTAAAGATTACTTTAAAGTCACATAATTCTTAAACAGTTAATACCATGTTTCCTAGAGATCGAGTCCTTAAAATTAAATACATGATTAAATACCATAGAAATATAAGGGTGAATGCAAAAGCTCTGGTACCATAACCACATGATCAGGGAAAAAGAAAACAATCGAAAGATGTGCCATCATCCCTTTTCAGAAATTTACTTTGAAATATTAGGTATCTTAAATTTTATTTTGAAAGTGTTATGTTTTTTCAAGATCTAGTTGCAATATAGTACCTGAAAACTCAGTGGAAAGCATTTTGATTTATAAAGTCAGGTTTAATGTTTCCAGTTCTGTTTTGTGCTTCATAACTCCACTTTACCCTTGTTTGAAGACAGATCAGTATTTGTTTGGATTATCAAGAAGCACTTCATAGTGATAGATACTAATTTAACTTTAGCTTAAGAAACTAAACTTCATATTGTCCTTATCACCATATTTAAATTTGTGATGTTCTGTATATGTGTGTCTGTGTGTATCTTGGTCTGTTGGCAGAAGAACTAAAGAGTTATGGTATACAAGACATATTTGTTTTCTGCACCAGAGGGGAACTGTCAAAATACAGAGTTCCAAACCTTTTGGACCTCTACCAACAGTATGGAATTATCACTCATCATCATCCAATCCCAGATGGAGGGACTCCTGACATAGCCCGCTGCTGTGAAATAATGGAGGAGCTTGCAATCTGCCTTAAAAATAACCGAAAAACCTTAATACAGTACGTTGTCTTTTTGTCACTTGAAATGTCCCAGTCAAAATGATTTCTTGAATTATTGCATCTTTTCACTTATTACCTACCTTAGAGTTTGTTGCAAGGATGAGAAGGAGATGATGTATGCAAGTTACTCACAAGGTCTGATACAGAGCAGGCACTCAGACTGGCACTATTACTTTCGAAGAGTGATGACAATAATGTTGTCAATTTTTTAAAAAATGGCAGTAAAGAAATCATCCTCAAGCAATATGCAATCTTAAAAATATGACTTAAAAAGTATACTTGATGATAGAAATTTGCTATCTCACTGTCAGTGGCTGCTGGTGTAAAAGTTTAACACAAAATAAAATAGCTTGGGGAGTGGAAGTGGGAGAGGAGTTTGGAGAAAGGGAGAAAAGAATGTCAACCAATGGTAGACAGACAGTAACAATGCAAAGATCAGAAAAGGGCTGAGGCTGATAGCAATCGTGCTGACAGAAGTGAGATACCCAGAACCAGGATGAGCCCACCTTGGGGAGAAAACTAGTCCTTCCCTATGCTTGTTGTACTTTGCATCCTTGTAAGCAGTTAATCCTTTCTGGGACAAAATAGAGTATCACAAAGTTTGGTACCTCAAAGCCCCTGAGGTCAAACCTTATCATGCATTGGACTTTAAGTGGCGAGCTTCATATACCACACCCACGTTGGGCATGCGCACACGAGTCTTGGCAATGTACATCTGAAGCGTACATAGTGTCATAACACAGTGTTACTTCAATTAGTAAAATAAGGTCTACAGACCTCACCAAATAACACCTAGAGCACTTAGGGAAATGCAAGCCCAAACAATTTCTACCCTTAGACCTGTAGCTCAGGGGCCCCCTGCCAACAGTGTCCATCCTAAAAGCAAACCTACTAGTACAAGAGTCTTTGGGGAAATACACCTGTTTGTGATCAAACTAAACTCTAATATACTGGGACTATAGCCTGAAGGATTCCTGTAAGCCCCCCTACACCCTATAGTTGCTAAACTTTCTCTAAAGAAAAGCATCCTCATCTAGTACTAATTATAAAAGCAAAATTTTAGAATAGTTTGTATTAAATGTTGTGATTTTCCAAACCAATCCTGCTATTTTTCTAATGAATCTTTGAAAGCTTGTTTCCCAAGATCAAATTAGCTCAGATTAGTACTAATGTTCTAGACAGAGACAGTTGCCTGCCCTCCCCTGGGTCTCCTTCCTCAGCTCTTCCTAGCTTATGGTGGTGGCCATCAACCCTTGGCATTCTATGTTCCAGCCACTTCACTTCAATTTCTGCCTCCACTGTCACCCACCCTTCTTCCATATGTGTCTCTTTATAGTGTCTCCTCTTATAAGGAATCAGTCATATTGGATTAGGGCCTCAATAACCTCCTCTTAACTTGATTACATCTGGAAAGGTCCTATTTCCAAATAACATCCTCCAGGAGTTCGGTCTTCAACCTACATTTTGGGAGATGCAGCTCAACTCAGCCATGGTACCATGTACCAAACATTGAATACAAAGCACGTGTGTGAAGCAGCCCCCAACCTCAAGAGCCGAGATCTACCAATACTCCCATGCCAGTGTGATCAGACCCTCAAGGGTGTGTGACAACACATAAGACCACAGTGGTTTCTGCAGGGGTGCAAAGGCATTTCAGTGAAATCTGAGCTGGGTTTTGAAGAATAAGAAACAGGAAGAAGGACAAGAATAAAGTGTAAAGGCGTATTAATCTTGCAAGGAAGTCACTCAAGTGTTCTACTGCTCTTAACTTTACGTGGTAGATCTTAATCTCTCTGCAGCAAGCCTATATCTGGGCCTCTTTGTAGAAAGCAAGTTCTTGAACATTTTAAGGGTCACTATCTGTTTGGCCCTCTGTCTCACACCCAGTCACAAGACCTGTATCTATGACTTCATGTAACGTTCCTAAGTCATCAAGCGTCAAATTAGGTTAAGTAGACCCTCTAAGAAAGTGAGGTATGAAAAATGCATTTTTTGAGGATCTCTGGAAATTTTAATTTTACTGCTTTAAGGATTAGTCTTCATTTTTGTAGAAAATCTAGTTACACAGCGCTCCTAATTTCTTCCCATGTTAGATAATAACTTTATATTAGTTAACATTCATTTACTTCTTATTCTGTGAAAACTATGTTATAACCCTTTCATTCAATGCTCACTGTGATGTAGGTGCTGTTGCTGTGACCATCTTAAAAGTGAAAAGGCCGAGGTCCAGACAGGTGAAATAACTTACGTAGGTTCACACATCTGATAAGTGACAGCTAGATCCAAAATTCCAGTGCAAATCTCTGTGATAACACTCCCACTTTATTCCTGTTAGATAAAAGAGTTAACTACAAAGGTTTTGTTTACCTACTGGTAAAAAACCTCTCTACTGGAATCTATTTAGTAATAGATTCCACTTCTCAGGTGTGGATCCTGGATTTTTACCTTGACCCTCAGAAGTGTTCATAATGCCTCCCAACAAACAGGCCTACTTTGCTCTCCACTAATTCAAAAATACTTATTGACCTCTGCATGCAAGCCACCATGCTAGGTGTTAGAAAGCAGGAAGAGAAATTGTTGGGATGGGATGAATGTGCAAACTTCAAAACTGTACTTCCTTTTCAGCTGTTATGGAGGACTTGGGAGATCTTGTCTTGGTAAGAAGTACATTTTTATTATTCAATCTTTTTTTAATCTTCAAAGTAGACAAACTCCTGTTTCTAGGCCATCTGCTCACTTTATATTGAAATAAGACAAAACACACCCAAAGGATAGTTTAAGAACCTAAATTTAGTGTTTCCTAGAAAATTTGAGTAGGAGTGGGAGGTATTTTTTACCTTGTTTTGAAGGATTCTGGAAAACATAATTTACAACTCTTAGCACCTGCATTTTTGTTTTCTAATGCTCTCCCTATGCAGGTGTTACAAGACAAATAACTTCTAAATAATATCCACAGTCGCATAAGTATAACCACCAAAGTTGATCACTGTGTTTAATCTTGGAAGCTTTTTAAATGGGTTGAGGGAAAAAAGTTAATGAAACATTACACTAGACTAAGTTTCTTTTAGTGTTATACTGAATCAAAATTAAAAATTTGTGTTTCAAAGGACACATCCAAATGGAGACAATTCACAAAATGGTAAAAAAAAAAAAAAATTGCAAAAGAAATCTAGTAAGGGACCTAGATGCAGACTATATAAATACAATGTATATTCTGTTATCTTATAATTATCTTAAAATTCAATAAGACTAAAAATTAACAAAGGATCAGAACAGGTATTTCCCCAAACAAAATATAGCAGATCCTCCAGTAATAACATTTTGTTGAAGTCTATTAGTTATAATGTTGATAAAATAAAAAGTCCTGCCCATTGTTGAGCAAATATTATTCAATGACCTGTTTTCGTTATCTGTAGTTTCACTTAAGTTGACTACATTAAGATAGAACTTACTATATATAAATGACCAAAAAAGATATGAAAAGATGTTTAACATTATCATCACCAAGGAAATATAAATCAAAACCACAGTGTCTACTATCTAAAAAGTGGGGGAAAAAAGTGGAAAATAAAGTTGGCAAAGGGAGAAACTGGCAAGCTTAATAAACTGCTGGTGGGAATATAAAATGGTTGGGCTGCTTTGGAAAATAGTCTGGCAGTTCCTCAAACAGTTAAATATAGAGTTGTTATATGACCTAGCAATTTCACTCCAAGGCATATACCCAAAGGAAATGAAAACTTACACAAAAGTTTGTTCATGAACATAATGGCAAAAATCTGAGAACAATCTAAATGTCCATCAACTGACAAGTAGATAAATGAAATTTATATCCACAATGGAATAGTACTCATCCATAAAAAGGAATGAAGTACTAATGTATGCTATAATGTGTATGAATTCTGAACATACTATGCTAAAAAGTCACAAAGGACCACACTGAGTATGATCCCATTTATATGAAATGTCAACAATAGGCAAATCCATGAGGCAGAGGTAGATTAGTTGTTGCTTGGGGCAGGGAGGATAGGGTGATAGGCAGATGATCACAAAGAGACTTTCTTTTTTGAGACAATGAAAATATTCTAAAGTTGACCTTAGTGATAGCTATACATATCTATGAATAAAGTAAATTGTACTAAACTCACTTTAAACAAATTTTGTGGTATAAGAGTTATAACTCAATAAAGCTGTTGGGAATGAAGCCAGTGCTAAACTTTAATACAACAGTCATATGTGAAGTTTAACACTCAAAAACTTGTACTAAAAAGCTCCAGTCTTTGAATTCATGTGAAACAGACTGGTCTTATGCACCGACAGAAGTCTAATGAGTGTGTAGTGCTCTACCCTCTCAGTATTTAGTAATACTGTTTTTCTATCATGTTCTGTTAGTAGCCGCTTGTCTCCTCCTATACCTCTCTGACACAGTATCACCACAGCAAGCCATAGACAGCCTGAGAGACTTAAGAGGATCTGGGGCAATACAGACCATAAAGGTAAGGAGGTTTTTTGTGAGGTTGTAGTTAGAAGATAGTTACAAATACAGTGTGCAATATGTCATCAAAATGGCAATGAAAATCCAATTTGAAAATGAAAATACAAAAGCATTCTATTTGTGTCAGCTGCTTACTTTTTTATTTTACATTTAACTATAACAATGTCTGGGGAGAAAAAAACAGTATTTCAAACAAAATTATGGAATATTTTGAACCTTTTCCAGCTCCCTCTTAAGAGTACGACTGTTCAGTTTTTACCCACTTAGTTCTGGGAATAGAAAAATGAGATGGTTATTGTAAGCCTATTCATTTCTTGGGGAGATTTTATCAGAAAGATTAATGAAGTTCTATTATATCACCAAAATATTTACAAAAGCAGAGGACTATAATACAAAACAATATAAAGCCAACTATCCTTTGCTATGGGTCACCAAAGTGACATATCTTCCAATTCACTTTCCCTTTAACACTTCAGCAGCACTGTAGCAGTGCCCCGGGGACATCACATAGCAATCAAGCTACTACAAATATTCTGCCATTTTCAGTTTGTTTATAATAAAGTGAAAACTAATTTCACCAAAGCTAATTTGCTTACCTTTCCCAGGCACCCGTCTCAGCTTTAGAACTAAGTCAGAACAAAAAGCACTAAAGAATGCGTACTTCCATGGGTAGAGGTCTAACCAACTGTTATACATATGAGTTATTATGATAACTGGTAATTTCCCAAGCAGCCTGATTTTCAGGGTTTGATAAAGGCATTCATGAAACAATCCATGATTCCCTTCAATGCATAGGGCTAAAAATAGGCAACTCCTGGTATTATCTGTTCAAATTAAATTGTGCTTCAAATTCAGCATATTCTCTCTAAAACAAGATGGTATAGTGTGTGTGTGTGTGCATGCGCGGTGTGTGTAATTTGACACCTCAGCCTCCTATGGCAAACATTTTCCTCTGTATTGTTTGCAATTTCAACTTATCAATAATTACATGAAATGAGCTTACTGGCAAACCTGGAGCACCCTCTGGGAATCTATTAAAACTCCAAATGAATTTA
Source organism: Galemys pyrenaicus (assembly GCA_019455555.1). NCBI lineage: Eukaryota > Metazoa > Chordata > Mammalia > Eulipotyphla > Talpidae > Galemys > Galemys pyrenaicus. The sequence continues at coordinate 521,732 of JAGFMF010011644.1, read as the reverse complement.
GTTTTTAAAAAAATTTTATCTGTTAAGATTAAAGCTATGTTTTAATAGTCAATGATGAAAATTATTCCAAATGGATTATGTCATGACAAATAGCACAAAACTAAGGCTTCAGTAATACCACTGTTAATTGCTATAGAAAGTACCCTCTCTTCCCTACTTACTCCTCTACGCCCCAGGGGAAAATACATTAGCAAAAGAATGCCTTCAAGTGCTATTTTTAATCATATTTGCTCCTGCTAGTAGAAGGAAAATGTTAGATTTCTAAGATATGCATTTGTATTTCATGGTATCTCCTGTTTTTGAGATTAAAAAGCAGTAATTTTTCACACTATATGCAATTTCTCCATGATGCAAATGTTTCCTTACCCTAAACGATGTAAAGTTGTCCGCAACAAATATTTTTTGATTCTTACTAAGTTTTGTGACTACTATAACTCGTTTCTAACTACTGTAACCTGTTTTCTACTGTGTAGTTCAATATATCTTTACTTTCTTCAGCAATATAATTATCTTCATGAGTTCCGGGACAAACTATCTGCACATCTATCATCAAGAGATTCACTATCAAGATCTGTATCCAGATAAAAAGGAAAACTTCAGTAACATATGTATGACCGTGTCTGAAACACAGTAGTTTGCTCACATAATGTGTACCGAATTGAAATGACTAATGTTATCATCTTGATTTTAAATGTCTATGTGCAGATATTTCCTAAAGCTTTTATTGACCAATTTCACTGTGTCTCTCTCATCTGTTTATAGGAGATAGAAAAACTGCCATACTATTTTCCTTTTTGGAAGTACACTTACTGCTTTGGTATATTTTATGGAGTAATGCTGAAAGAAGTATATCGAAAACTATTTGATTACATTATTATTATCTACCATACTTTTACTCATTTTACCACATTTTACTAAAGCTACGGGGTAACAAGACGGTAACAAGGATGAAAATTGGTGTTAACTATCCAAGGTAAAATTATTTAAGTAACTTTCACCCTCTGTTCCTCCCACAATTTCGTCCAGTTTTCTCTACTTAAAGATTCATAGAATTGTGAAAGCTCCTATGGAGTCTTCTAATCATCTGCCTCCCAATACTGTATCACGCAGACAGGTGTGTTTTCTCAGCACTTGCTAGAACATTTTCAGAGGTAAGGAATAAGGAAGTCATTGGTTCAGACAACTGCTGCTTTTAAAGCTTTCACTTCTTTCACCCTAGGAACAAGGAATGAATTTAATCCCTTTTGTATTTATTTTAGAAAGTACTTACTTACCAGTTAGCAACCTCCAGTTTCTCTCTTTCACCTTACCCTGTGCTATTGAATGTGGCTTTTGTCTCTAAGTTCAACGTTGAGCTACTGAAAGCAGTCATCTGGAATGCAGATAAGGAACTTGTAATGCGTCAAAGCCACCTGTTTTAACAGACACTAGTGGTTATGGGTGCATACAGTAGTCCCCTGCTCTCTTGCCTACTGGTAATCACAAATGGAACCCATGGCCATCTGACATCCAGTTTATAGACACAGTAAACTTCACCATGTCAGATTTTAGCTTTAAATAATTACATTACCAAAACTCTTTTGTCTCACATTTTTCTTGCCACTGATGAACTACTTTAACTTCATTTGGATATACTTTAAAACTATCACAAGTATTGTTTGGGAACTTCAGAACAGAAAGGCAGTAAGTACCACAATATATAATCAGTATTTTAATATCTTCATATATACATTGCTTCTAGAACTTAGTGGTTTTAGAAAAATACTAGAAAGTTGGGAGAACATCTCACCCAGTATCTGAATCCCTTAAACTAAGACAATATAAAGAGTCATAGCAAAAAAGGTTATTTTTTAAAATTATTTTTTAAGTTATTTTTTAAAGTTGCAGAAATAGTGAACTTCCTCATAATGTTGGTATTACAACCAACTAAAATTTTAAATCACTATATACTATCGAACTTTAGGAAGTCACGGCAATTAACATTACCAAATCTTACACTAGCTTTCTCCCAATATAAATATATAGCTTACTCATGAATGTTAGAGAAAATGGAGGAGAAATACTGGTATAGATTAATCAAATCCTTCGATAAGTGTGTGCATCTCAGCTTCCACTGCAAGTGCTAGTTAAGTCTCCCACATTTAAAGTGCTTGACTAAACAACTTCCATACTAAGTATAAAGGAAAACATCGATTACTCCATAATGGAGAACCAAGGCACTACTGAAAGGCAATCAGTTAAGTAACACTTAATTTCAGTGCTTCCTGAGCAAGTATTTTTTCCTTTGCCTGACCTTGGGACCGCCCTCAAAGACAAGCCGAAGTTAGTTGCTGAAATCCAATCAACACAACCATTATCCATAAACTACACAAGGACATATAAGACAGTTTTTATTAAATAAACAAAAGCAAAATAAATCAAGCAAGCTCTAAAAAGTTAGGCCCACTGCAGGTCATTTCCTCTGGACAGTGTTACAGCACCATTAAGGTCAACTTGATGTCAGCAAACTATGGGTATAGCAACTACAGTCTTTGTTTCTATTAGTAGTTTTAGTATCCACCTAGTCATCAATTTAGTATTTCAGACATTTTTCTTCTCCAGAATACATGAACACAGTGACCAAAGAAATTTAAATATTTAGAAAAAGCACTGTACAATAAAATTAGTTTTTTCATGTTGAGATGGTCTCATCTTCAAATATGTGTTAATACAATATAGGTTAAAACTCCAATCCCACTGACCAGTCACCTTATGTATGGTTAATAGTATTGTCCCAAAAAAACCAGCAGAATTTACTTTTAGACATTTTTGCATGAACTCCTAATTTTTTTTTTTAAGATTTATTTATTTATGCATACAAGCACTGGGGTACAGGCCAGAGGTGTGGGGGGTGAGAGGATTCACAACAGACAGAGCGGGGAGCAGAACAGGCAGATCAACGGAAGTACACTGCTGAGGGGAGCAGCGGGCACAGCAGGAGAGGTCTGCCATGCCATGTGGGTCCCCTCCCTGGCCGGCAGCAGGGATCGAACTCGTGCTGCAGTGGTTGTGGTTTGCTTAACCCACTGCGCCACCAGGGAGGCCCCATGAACTCCTAATTTTAATCCAATTAAAACTGTTCTAAGAAAACTGTTCAACAGATGCAGAAACACATTTCCTCTTGGCATCACCCTGGCGTATTAGTTCTGAGCACTACTACTAGTACCAGACTCCAGCTGCTGGGCTGACCAGATCAATGACTGGTTTGAGCAAAGACCGTATTTGAGACTAATGATAGTTCTCCCAAAAGTAGGAGTACTTTTCTGAACAATACTAGACATGGTATCTATCAGTATTTTTACTTTCCCTTTGAAATGAGCTGTCAAAATTTCTATACAACTGATCATTGAGAGATGCACATTTCTGGGTTAAATGATAAGCTACATTACAGATTTGAGTAGGCTCAACGTACTATGGTGCAGTAGCCATGCCTAAAATTAGTCTACCCCCTGCAGGGTGTAAAAGATGCACAGAGGTCAGTATTTGTAGAATGTCAGTATATTCCATGAATGCTATTAATAAACAGGTAACTGAAGGAAAATGGCTGAGGAAAATATTTTTGCTAGGTTCCAAGTATATGTACATATCTATTTCCTTTCTATGTAACTTTTTTAAAATGTTGATTTGGAGAGCAGAGCAGAGCACTGAGAGCTATTAGCATGAGTGGTCCTCAAGCTGAAAAATACTACACAGAATTTAAAAGACTCATGCTACAAACTGTCATATACTCTAATGCTTCGTGAAAGACCATTTTCTCAATATTAGAACCTGACTGGCAGGTCTGGTGGCAAACTGTAATGGGGCTTCCCAGTGTGTGAGTATACCCAATACTTATCAAAAGTGGACTGTCCGGTCATTCCTATCACTTTTCCTTTCCATGAAAAATAATTCCAATTTCAAACAAGTTAGCAGCTTGTCTGTAGCCTGGGACCAAGCTCTCCTCTACTTATGGACAAAGTGGGGAATGTCAAACACTGAACATGACCAAACATCACTAATAAAATTCAAATACAGGCATTCAAATAAATTTCTACCCCTATACCTCATTAGTACTAAAGAAACATATTGGCATATGTAGTATAATTATTTAATAGAAAAACCAAGTAGACTGCATTATAAATTTGGGATTTGGGAGACTCTAGTAACCACAGCAACAAAGACTTGTTGGTATAGATATAAACCAATGTATTACACTAACATTTTCTGAGAGCTCTTAAAAATAAATCAAAGCACATGATCTCAAAACTACTTATAACAAGGGAGGAGAGTACCTAAGTACACCACTGTTGCTGCACAGGGAACAGTCTGATACAAACTGAAGGGTCAAAGCCCCAGGCTGACTGTGCCTCAGCTGGATCTGAAGGAATAACAAAAGGTCAGGCCTTAAAACTAATTGTGGAAACAAATTGGGAACAAGGAAAAAGGGTAAGATTTTGTTTCTGCTTTCTCTTCATAAGTAATTTAATTTCATGTGACACTGGAAAAGGGAAAGACATGTAGATGTTATAAGACCAAGTATTCACCTTCTAATTACATGCCCAGAAACTAATAACCTACCACTGAGCCGGATGAACCTCACTGCCAATCACCTTTGAGGAATCAGCTAAGGCCTATGTATCTCATTTTGGAAGCATGAGAAGGTGGCTTCCACATACAAACTGCAACCAGTAAACTTCGCACTAATCCTGGGCAATATTCTAGAATACATTATTGAAAGGATGTTTGTTTATAAACTTTTAAAGGAAAGTAGCATTTGCCAAGAGACAGCAAGTGTTCAGGAAAACACTTTGACAGGGAATACTAAAGTCACAGTCCCAAGAAACCTACATGGAGTAAGGAAGAATTCGCCAGGCCTCTCATGACTGGAAGTACTTGTGAACCACAAAAAACAAGAAGACTGATTAAGTCAGATTAGAAACCAAGTAATTGTTTCCATTTAGAGCATGACTTTTTGGTGCCTAACAAGTGCCTGATAAATAATTTACTGCATATACTGATGGACAGACAGACCACTGAAGGTGCTTACCAAGCTACAGAAGATCTTTAAAGTTCCTCTCATTAAATGATTTGGCTCTCCTCCCACTTCTCATTCTACATCCTCTTCCGCAACACACTCAGCCCCTCTACCCACTAAAGAACAGTAACAGCTACTCTCCCAAAGATGTGGAAACATTTTGTTTGCTAGTAGAGAATAAAACAGCATGGCATTTAAGTTCTTAAGAGTGAAACTTCAAACTACATCATAAACTCCCTTGATCATTAGGTAGTATTATAAATACTGGTTTTCTTTATCCTTTGTTCAAAGGACTTAACTACCTTATCCCAAATAGAGCACAAGAATGCTTATGAAAACATGCAAACCATAATTCACCTGCCTTATAAGCAGCAGCAAAAACTCAAATATATAAGCTATTTGACTTTAAAATCTACTTTACCTTAAATCTTGCTGTTTCAAAAAGGAAAAATAAAATGTTAAGTGCCCCAATAATTTTTTTAGCTGGTTAAGAAAAATAATGATGCTATGCCATCAGTATTTATGATTCATGAATCTTATGAAATGACAAGAGTGATGGGCTTACCCATTTAAAATCTCCCTTGACAGGTCCAAGGATGGTATTAAAAAAAAACAAAACCACAATGGGAAACTCTGCTATCTTTTTAAAAAATTGATAGTAATATGTCTTTATTATGGATTAAGCAACTTTAAGAAATAGCTATTTGTATTCTTTAAAACAAGGCACTGAAAATAAGTCTTAATTTCAGAGTTTTATTATATTGCACTAAAGGAACAGCAGGATGGTTATACAATGTTCTCTCTCATTCAGCTTTGAAAATCTAAAGTACTTGCAAATTCTTAAGAATACCTTTACCACCAGATCAGAACAATAAGTATAATAACCAGTATCTTAATAAGTAATGTCTTACAAATTAAAACACATTTAAAATAGCTTTAAATGCATTCTTCACAAGTAATTCAGCATATATTTTTATATCATGTTCATTTATGCTTAAGAATTAAAGCAAGTATGTTACTCTGATCGAAATATGGGAAATCTCATTCATGCAATATACAGGGATAATATTCAAGTCAAAGGGGGGAAAAATCCCACTCTTCTTATTTTTGTGAATGTATCCATATATAGTCATCTACATGATAGAAGAGGAAACCCATGAGGTTTTCCACAGGTCAGCTATATATTTTCAGTTCATCAGAAGCACCTGATATCTACAGCTAATTTATAATTAGATGGCATTTCAAAAATTCATTCCTACAAGTTCCTATAAACAAAAGCTTCCAATGGACTAAGGACAATCAATAATTAATTCAATCATTCAAGGGATTTTTATGGCTGTTCCTTAAGGAGTGCACGTTCAAACCTGTCAACATCAGAGGTAATCATTTTATATTAATTTATACGTAATTCCATTTAAATTCTTTATCTGAGTATAACATATGAAAACAGTCTTTCCACAAGCAAAAAATGTGGAAACATTTAAAAAATAAGGAGTCATTTTTTAAAGTAACTGATCAGATTCCATAGGCTACTCTTGGAAACAGGATCTTGCCGGATAGAATCCCTTCATTTGGTGGCGTTTTGCATGCACTTAACTGGACCAATTCTTCAGTGTGTTGTTCTAAGAGCTCACCAAAACATAGATCATGCTGAAAAGAAGAAAAAGACTGTTAATTCCAACATTCCCAATTATAAAAATTAAGAGCACCAAAAAGTTGAGTCCACTTTGTAACACTACATCAAAAAAACACCAGTGACAAGTTCAAAGTGTGACTTTAAACTTGCACTACAGGCTCTGCCAAAGGTAGGGCTTGGCTCAATGCATGTGTTGCAGTTGCCCCCTATTTCCCTTCCAATTTTAGCAAGTGGAACAGCACAGCTGAAAGCTTTATGGGAGAATCAAGAGTTCAGAAGTGAAACAGCCACTGCTCTGTTGTGTCTAATAATAGGAGGGAGCATCTCAAGAGGGCTCACGTCATGCCAGGCTCTTATGTTTTTTTATATAGATGATCTCACTGAATACTCCAAGCAATCCTAAGAGGTGGGTACCATTATTATCACCATTTTAAGGATGAGGGTGTTCAATTAAAGAACTTTCTCACTAGAGAACAGTTCTAGGCAATAGCAGCAAGGCTAAACAAGGGTACAAACGAGCAAAATAAAAAACCAAGATCATAACTGTATGATTTAGGTTGCCTGGGCAACTTTTCAGAAGAATGATGCAGGGGAGGCATGACTCAAAAGCATCTATCTCTGAACGGAAATACAAAGCAAGGAGGTAGGCTAACTCAACAGACAGTTTGACAACAAATGAGTGTCCTGCGTCACCATGTCCTAGTGATCACTGCACAGCTGCACATCTCCAATCCTGTCATGTCCTTATTTTCCTTCTTTTAACAATTTTTTAAAGTATCTCCTATATGCCGACACTGCTTCAGACATGTTACCGAATCTTTAAAAAATGAAAATTAGCAGGAAATTTGAATGACACGTGGAATTTCACTTTTCAGAACTAATCAGTCTGTCTCCTAAATGAGCAACACCTGTAGGTGCACTAATGCCGACACAGTTTCACAACTGTAATTTCTAAAAGCATAAAAATACCTCTCCCCATTTCTAGACTCAAAATTCATGTGACATAAAGAGAAACATGGATACAAGTCTATCATGTAATACTTAGCAAGTCTTCCAGTTACAAAAAGAGAATGAAAACTTAAATTATTTTAACAATTTCATCTTGTAAAGGTAATTTTCTTCATATTTTAAAAATCTGGTGGAAACCCTCTCCAGTTAAATATGTATCAACAGAAGATGAGAAAAGTGTATTTGTACAGCTCGAAGAGAAATTTTAATTCCACACCTGGGAGTGTCCTTTTTCAATTTTAATAATTAGCCATTTTATTCCATCTACAGTTTACTTGGAATAGTGATTCACAGTCAAAACCAACTCTGCCCCTGGAGCATCTGGCAACATCCAGAGACATTTTTGGTTATTAAACCTGGAGGAGGAGATGCTACTGGCACCTAATGGTTAGAGGCCAACAACTTGCTACAAATCCGACAATGCACAGCACAGCTCCCCACAACAAAGAACTATGAGTACAGATGTCAACAGAACGAGGCTGAATGGAAGAGCAATGATATGAGTCCATCATGGCTTACACATAGGCAGAGAAATCAGTAATTGCACCATTCCATAAGACTGGACGGTTTCACTCACCCCATCCAGAGCCAGTAAGAAAATAAGGGCAAAGCATACAATTTATGAAGAATGATTAAAAAAAAAAATAGTAAACACAATCCTGCCAATGCCAGCCATATCCTCCCAATGCCATCTCTTTGCTATAGAGAATGAGGATTCTCTTTTACTGCCTGGATGTGCCCAATACCTTCCAAAGCAGCATCCCTGACCAAATTTTCTACCTGTGACTGCACGCCAGTTGGCTACTTACCAAGCACTCGCCTATCTGTATTCAACAAGTGTGAATGTGCACTCTGCCATCCCTGGTTACAAACTCGAGACACTGAATCATTCTTAAAATGGTGTTAATGGATTTTAAGATGTTAAGACCACAATGTCTGCAAACATTTTTGGCAGCAAAGTGAAATCCTATTTTCAACTTATTTTTAAAACTTACCCGTATAGGTAGTAAAAAAATGCTAGAAGATAAAAAGCTAATTTGCACCATCCTTCCTTCTGACAATATGCTAGAATATCTGCGTTCATGATGGTCGTGGGGTCATAAAGTCCTGGTCCACTCATCACCGGTCTACTCATATACCTGTAATAAACGCAGCCCATTAGCCATTCAGAAAAAGGAGCAAACCTGCAGAACAGGAAAGAGTTCGCTATTTGCTAAGAGAGATGATCTACTTAGGGAAGGCAACAATAGCTACAGGTGGAGTTATTTCCTTTTGCCATCTTAATTTTAAAGCCAAAGCCCCTAATGAGCAGGACAGGACAGCCAAAGAAGTTACACTGGGCTGCCTCTACACGCTGAGAAACCCAAGAAAAATAAGAATCGCTGTGAAAAGGAAATAAGATTTTTTTTTTCTTTTAACTTTTGACAGAATTTTAGACTTAGAGAAAAGGTACAAGAATGGTTAACGTTTACCACACTTGTTTCACCCTTCTCTTTCTCTAAATGTGTACTTTATTTTTCCAGAACCATTTAGAATCAGTTACAGACATAATGCCACTTTTCTCCTAAGAATTTCACTATATATACTATATATATATACACATTTCACTAAAATTGAGGGTAATAAGATTTTAATATATGCATTTAGAACAAAACACTAACTTTTATAGAATATATATAACTTTTAGAAGTTATAAAATATTAACATCTTTTATAAACAACTGAATTTAAAGTCATAAATAGGGAGAAACAAGTTAGACGTACATTGCATATATTTTTAAAGTTCTTATCAACTTTACACAATTTATTTACAAGAAGCTGCATGCAGTTCAGATAATGTGATGAGTTGTGACAAATATATGTAACTGGGAAACCACCAACACAAGATCGGAAGAGTTTTGTCATTTTGAAAAGTTTCATTATTCCCACCAGTAGCTCATTTCCCCCTTTTCTCTTGGCCCCAGAAAACCACCAATAGCTTTCCCCCCAAAATTAATTTCCATTTTTAAGGTTTTTATATAAATGGAATATTACAGACTCTGTAGTGTCTAATTTCTTTCACTCAGCATATTGTGAGATCATCTATGTTTTATATTAATCTCCCTTTTTAATACTGAATTATTTTTCTATTACTTTATATCCATTCATTGTGTATTTGGTTTCATTCCAACTTTTGGACTGTGAATAAGGTGCTATTAAATCTATGAAATTTATAAGTCTTCATAAAGTCAGGAATGGAATAGCTACACCATCTACAGGGCAAGGGGAGGGAGTATGCTTAACATTCTGAGAAATGACCAAATAGTTTTCTAATGGCCATTAGATTTACACTGTCAGTATAAGAGTCAGTTGCCTTTACATCCTTGTCAGCACTTGGTAATGTCAGTCTTTTTAATTTTAGCTATTATAATGTGTACATTTCAATGCAAAGTTCAAAGAGAGGCAAAATTAATATAAGTTAACAGAGGTCGTGGCTCTCAGAGTTATGAAGTTAACAGAATGGGAAAAGGAGCACGGGAATCTTTGGGTGGAAGCATCTGAAACTGTTGGGTATCACGATGAGGGTGGTGGTTTCACATGTCTGCACACTTATGCACACATTTGACGAGCTATACATTTTATTCCTGCACACATACCACTTTTTAAAAAATAACCTTTTAATGAATAATAAAAGTAGATCCATAAGAGATATTAAAAGTTTGTTGTTCACTGCCATGATTTTAAAAATAAATGCCACATAATTTTCAGTTTTAATTTTAACTAGCATATAAAATAACCATATGAACCACAGTATAATCAAATTGAATCAGAAAAAGTATTAAAAGTATATCTAAATATTACCTCCAAATATGATATGCCAAGAGGGGCATATTGAGACCCAGTGTGAGCCACTCTGCTGCACAAAGAAACATGACACAGAAGAAAGCATGGATGAGGTACTCTGGAAGTACAAGCTGGAAGGAAAACATGAGCCAGTTATCAAAATGCCTTGGCATTAAGTCGATTGCTAATTTGGAAAGCAGGTGGCAACCAAGTTTTCATAATGACAATCACCAATCAGAGACAAGAAACAACTGAGTTTTATTTCTATGTTTATTAACATTTCACCAAAATCTGGACAAGCAAACTGACCATAGGCTATAGCTTGCACTATACGAAGATTTAACTTAAAATTTAACTCAGATTCTTAAATAGGTTAAATTATACAAAGTTACCACCCAGAAGGTTCACATAGTTACCTGCTAACCACTCAGAATACTTTTCCCCAACCAATCAACAATGATAAAAATACAAAAAAACGAGGTATCCAATCACATGCAACATATTAAAAAAACCCACAAAACTCCCCTTTATAAGTTTACCCATTATTGTTTTTAAGCCTTTAACGGAAACCAGGAATGCTACATATACAATAACTAGCAAACCACATCACATTACCACAAAAGTAATTTTTTGATAAGAAGCCAACAGCCAATAATCTGAGCACAGTTGGGGGGTGAGGGTAGGGGCGAGAACACTAATATGCACAAATGAAAACGATGTGCTTTCTGCAATGTAGGAGGGAAAAGACTGAGTCCTAAATCATAGAACTGGAAGCTTCATTTTTACATGGCTTCTGGCTCCCTTTAAGCCTGATTTCCGATGAAATGCTACAGACACAGCAGGCCAGTAGAAACAGACCTCAAAAACAGTCAATATTTTGATAGTATTTCATGAGGAAAAAATAATTCAAATAAAAGCTTTATAAAAGGACCAAGAGCCAAAACTTTATTTTAAATTCTCTTTCTCATCCTAGAGAATTCAGCCTAATGATTTTGTTAAATAAAAATACAAGACTCTTTCGTTGTAAGTTTTAACCAAAGAACTTACTAAAAAATCACAGCTGCAAATTCTGTTTCTCAAATGTCTGTTATCATACCAAATTAAAACTCTATGGATTCATCATCATAAAATCTTCCTTGAGGGAAAACTATAGTTGTAGAAATAATATAATTATACTATGTATTCAAGCCCATTTTCTAATACTCCCAAATTACTATTTCCAATTTAAAAAGAGTGAAGTTCTTAATGAATACTATTTTAAATGAAATACCACTTAAGTCAGTAATCTACACCACTAACCAGATAGTTTACATAAACTTAAACAGTATAGTAAATAGCAAAATATATTAACTCTGTATATGTGTATAAACTTGTACATAGCAAGAAAAGAAAGTTTAAGCCAGAATTTAAGACCAAACTGAAACATCTATACTCTCTTAACAAGAAAATGTCTGTAAGAAATCTTTGAAACTCAATGACTAATAACCAGGAAAGAATGCATTTTATTAAAAGTTCCACTTGCAGTTGCTAATACTCATTTAAATTACATGATTCCATTTAAAATATAAACCCAGGGCCTCCCTGGTGGCGCAGTGGGTTAAGCAATGCACTATGAAGCAAACCACAGCTACTGCAGAGTTCGATCCCTGCTGCCAGCCGGGGGGGGGGGGGGGGGGGGGGGGGC
>JAGFMF010011644.1:471607-509429 GCA_019455555.1 Galemys pyrenaicus | reverse complement strand
GGGGGACCCACATGGCACAGCAGTCCTCTCCTGCTGTGCCTGCTGTTCCCCTCAGCAGTGTACTTCTGTTGATCTGCCTGTTCTGCTCCCTGCTTTCTGTGGTGAATCCTCTCACCCCCCACACACACCTCTGACCTATACCCCAGTGCTTGTATGCATAAATAAATCTTTAAAAAATATATATATATAAACCCATTTCACTCTCTAAAAGCCAACTGATATCTAACAATATAAATTATCACCCAATTTTTAATTCTACATTTACAGGCTGAGATGTAGAGATAGAGTGATCTTAAAAGCATGAGCCAAATGCTCTTAAACAATATACTTTAGTTAAAAGTGAAATAATCAGCAACTCTACCAGCTCTAACATGAAATAAATGCCACACTCCTTCCTCTCTCCTCAAAACAAAAACAATAAAACCCAAAACTTTTAACAAGCCATCTCTCATAAACCAGTCCTCATTCTTTAAAGAAATTCCCCATAAGTGGCATAAAAATTATTTCATTTAGGAACCAATGTTAATACAAAAACTAATATCTGGAAAAAGTACCTCATGCAAATATGGTTGAAATATTTAAACATGCACATAATATTCTCTAGTTAAGGTTCACATTTAAGAAAATAATATTTGTCTTCCCCCATACTTTGGCAGAATTGTCAAAACAAATTTTAAATAGGGAAAACTGTCAGATGCACAGCTATTAAGCCAATTATCGGCACCCTATCCATAATGCAACTTTTGCTGGTATAAAAACGTCCTTCCAACATATTGCAGCATTAGGATGGCCTAGGCACATGTCTTTTCTAAGTGAGAATTTCTTTCCATCAAGAAAAACCAGAAACCACAAGGTACATGTTAAACAGAAATTACTCTTAAATCTGTAGTAAATTAGGAATACACAAGAACTTTATCTTAAGAGCTGGGTTCAAATTCTGGTTCTACCTTAGCTATGTGACTTTGAACGAAGTGCTTTAACCTCACTAACCCTCAGTTTGCTCTTCTATCCATGAGAACAATATACCTCCAAGGTCTGTCAAGAGAACTGAATGAAAAAACCCAGGTAAAGAGGCTCCACAGAGCCTGGAGCCCAAAAGCTCCTCACCTGATGTCAACTAGTGTTATCCTCATCCACAGAATTATATGAGAAGCCAAAAGAGAGAAACACTATTAATAAGCATTTGCCAAAAGAGACATTCCTGTGGTTTCTTGGTATTAGTTAGTTCCAACAGATGAAATGTTTTACAGTGACACTTTCTTCCAATGACAAGGCAAATTCAACTCATCATTTGTTGCATAAGAGCAGAGAAACAGCTAATAAGTTAACACTTTTAAAGGTCCCTATAGTCAAGTCTTACTGTATCAGTTTTTCAAAACAAACTAGAAATCTATTCTACCACTCACTATTATCTAGAAAAAATGATAAAACAACCAACTAACTTTATAGACCCTTTTCCACATAAAATCCCTGCAGCATGCTAATGAATTATCACTTTAGGCAGTTATTTTTAAAGATGAATTATTTACCCACTGCTTTAAAAAAACAAATACTAAAAACCTTTCTGTTTCTAACCACTCAGGAAAACCAAGCTACAGATAAGAGAGAATCTTCCTAAATGATTAAACAAAATGAAGTCAAATATAGTTTTAAAAACCCTAAATACAATGGACCCACATTATAACTATATCCATCACAGTTCAGAACTTTCAATAACACAGGTCTGTTTCAGAAATTTAAAAGTGAATAGTTATTAGAAATAACTATGTAAGTAACTTGCATACAAATTTCTAGCAACAAAATTCTGGCAGCTTGAGTTCAAATACTGTAGCATTACTGCAATATCTCAGTTTAAGAAGAGAGCTATCCACATAAAAGGCCCTGAATAAACATCAGCAAAAAGAGTAAATTAATTCCAGAGCAGGCGTAACCAAAGATAAAATCAGATATGAATTAAAAATCACTTGCATACTATCTCACAGTTAAGTCACAACACTGTAATAATCTCACCATCTACTAAAGTCATTTTATGTTAACCAACTTTCAAACACTGCACCAAATAATTTAATATAGAAGTGCCTATGGCTATGATATTTTTTAGAAATGCATAAGCATTTAACAGCTTTCCCTACTTGACTGGGCCAGCAAGCAAACATTTGCATAAAATATGAAATTTCACAAAATCATAAACCTCAACAGGCATATGAACAAGCACACTGAACAGAACATTACAGAAACAAATGCCCTAACCCTCCCCATAAAATGAATGTAGCATTAAAACATTAAACTAAAAAGCAGTACACACCTTTAATGCAATTTTGACTCTTTTAATCTTTTTGACCTTTTCAACTGTCTTTGGCCGACAATGTAAAAAGCAGATTGAAAGAATGTTAGTATGACAGCTGACAAGATCACCAGCAGATTAATAACAGTCAGAATAGTCAAGCATGACAGGAAAAAGAGCATTTTTTTAAAATCCTGCCTACTTCAAAAAGTATAATTATATCATGCTACTGAAAATACTGGCCATTTTCAAATTATATCAAGTTAAAAGAGATAAAAAAAATGAAAAATCTAAAGAAAATGCCTATATTATAACTTACAGGATTCAGGGTATTACACTGGTCTATAGGATTCTTGTAATCGGTCTTCAGCTCATCAAATGCTATAATCTAAAATAAAATTAAAACAGTTAGGACTTCTTACTTGAATAAAGATCACAAACAAATCAGTTCCATCATCAAACAGTAACTGAATAAAGTTAACAAAACTAAACCAACATTTCATGTACCAATTTACAGTGACCTAAAGATGTGCTAGGATCAGATTTATTATTACTAAAATTATCTGATACCCCTGTGATAAATACTTTAATTTCCAATTTCTCAATACCTCTGGTTCAAGTTATTTTTCTCTACCCTTTTCCCCACCCAAAACTATTTATCCAAACTACTACTGACCCTTAAAAACCCTCTTCCTATATAAACTCCTCTCTGTAGGCTTCCCCACAGAAAAAATATGTGCACCTATCTAATCTCCACATGGCACAGGGCTTTACAATGTTGCCAATATAGCACTTCTCACACTAGAGCAGCACATTTATGTAAGACTTGTATCCTACTAGGCCAGTGTCCCTCAGGATAAGATCTGTAATCATTTGTGCATTGTTCTATATGCACCCACCAAACACATATATTTTAAAGTCCTGCTTGAATTTGGAAATGGCAAGAAATGGTCTCAGAACAGAGTAACACTAAGACATTCTTAGGCCCTCCACAATAGGACAGTTATTGTAAAGGACAGAAGGGCCGGTGGAGGCCCACCCTAACACATACTCCTGCTGCCACCCAGAACACCCTGGCCTGGGAGGCTCTACCCTTAAAAGCCAAGTTCTGCACCCCAGGAGCTACGTCCAGTTAGGAGGGAGGATTTTTCTAATTCTTCTACCCCAAAAGACATCTTGCTCTAATTCATCTGAAGGCGCCATACAGCAAGAGCAGACCTGTTGAGGGGTCACCATGAAAGTGATCAATCTGACCTCTTTTTGGGTCCGAACCAGATTTCAAGTATGTCACTTCATTTGGTCACCATGCTAAAGACCAAGCAAGGTAAGTCCAGGTAAAGCCAGCTTCTCATGGTGTGATGACTGACAGGTCCAAATGTGGTAAGGGAAGAATGATCCCATCCACTTGAAATACAAGGCAAGAATATTTTTGTTCATACTTTAGAGAAATGCAGCTTTAACATTTAGGGTCACTAAACACAATTTCAAAGGATAAATGTACTAAAACCCAAATCGTGAGGATCCACCACTTTGTGATATCAACACAGAGGTGTCAAAGACAAAGGTAACAAGGGCCTCCCTGGTGGTGCAGCGGGTTGAGTGTCGCATTGTAAAGCATCCGGGCACAGCAGCACGAGTTGGATCCACGGCCAGGGAGAGGACCCACATAGCGCTACAGACCTCTCCTGTCTTGCCCACTGCTCCCCTCAGCAGTGTATTTCAATCAGTCTGACTGTTCTGCTCCCACCTCTGTCTCTGGTGAATCCTCTCACCTCCCACAACTCTGGCCTGTACTCAGCTATTGTATGCATAAATAAATCTTTTTAAAAAATTAAAAAAAAAAGACAAGGCATATGAACAAGCATTATTATATATGGAGGATTATTTTATTTGCTGCCACTGGTCAACCAGGGGTCAAAGAATTTAATCTGTGCTTCCTCTGGTGGGTTAAGTATAGTATCTCTATATGGGAAAAACAGTGTTACTCAATATTACTAGTAATCAATGGAGTTACATATTTCTAGCTTTTACTGTGCTGGTTTATTTCATGTTAAAGGAAAAGTCTTCACAAAAAGATTTTCTTTAGGGCCTCCCTGGTGGCGAAGCAGGTTGAACACTGCACTGTGAAGCATCCACCACACAGCAGAGCAAGTTCGATCCCCAGCCAGGGAGGGGACCTACATGGCACAGCAGACCTCTCCTGCTTCACCCACTGCTCCACTTAGCAGTGTATTTCAGTTGATCTGCCTTTTCTGTTCCCCACTCTATCTCTGGTGAACCCTCTCACCCTCTACCTCTGCCTCTGGCCTGTACCCCAGCTCTTATATGTATAAATAAAATCTTTAAAAAAAAAAAAAAGATTTTCTTTAATTTCCAGTATTTTATAAAAGTCACCAACCACCCCCCCAAAAAATATCTTCAACTAAAATAGGAACAGAAGGTAAATAATTAAACATTCAAAATATAAACTCCATGCGTGCAAAGATTTTTTTGCTGTGTTCACTTTTATATCTAAAATAGTGCCAGGTACTATTTTAATATTCCATCAATATTAATGGAATGGTAGAGAGGGAAGTGGGAAAAAAAGGAATAAATAAATAGCCTAAAGCATAAAAAAAAAAAAAAAACACCAAGTTTTCAAGGAGGGGGGTAGAGGGATCAAAACAGGGAAGAAACAAACACAAGGAACTATGGTGATGGTTCTTGGGTGAACTGGTGGTGGGAATTTTATGGGGAATATACCTAGAAAAAGAAAGCCCACAAGTATACATTGTACAAAAATGAACAATGATGTAAAATATATAAATTTTTAAAATGCATGGTACTGACCAAAAGGCATTTTCCTTTGCTAATGATGCCTACAAAAATGTTAAAAACATAAATGTGCAATCAGAAGACACTAACTTCTGATTACTCATGGTCTGTATTTGCCAGTTATCTGACATAATCTGTGATATAGTCCCAGTGCATTCTAATAATAAAGTTCACGACAAGGATCACAAATACAGTAATGACTTGCCTGTGAAAAGACCAGCTTAACAGCAGAGTACAAAATGTATGTTTTGAAACTAACATTTTCTTCAGGTGATGTCAAGGGATCTTTTAATGTCATTCAATGGGTTTCTGCCTGAGCTAATAAAACTAGTTTTTTCAAAACTATTCTGAAAAGAATCCTAAAGTAATGCTTTTTAAATCTTTTGCAGTGTTCGTTTAGAAGATGTCTAAATTTACCACAAAAATGTAAAACACATTAATTCCGAAAGATTACCAAATGACACAATTCAAGACACTACAAATCGGATGTATGATTTTAGGATATAGCTTATACATTTTTAGTTTTTAAACAAATCTATGCTCCCAACTCCGTTCTCTGTAGACCATCAATCACATGAATTAGGATTAAGGTGACTGTTGTAACCATCAGCATAGAAAGCAACCTCCCTAATAAGGAACAATGTCAACAGGATTTCTGGAATTTATACATGAAATCTCCAAATGTGTCTTCTGATATACTTAAACCTAAGAAAATAAAATGAAAGCTATATAGTTAATAGAAAAAGCAAAATTATTTACCTAAACATGTTTCTGAAAGGGTGCAGCAATCCTCTGCACTCTCATGAAATCCCTAAGCATAAAAACTTTTTTTAAATTCTACAATAGGAATTAAAATTATCTACTTCACCTGGACACCTCCATTTCAAAGGTGAAACTAAACTACCAATTTTTTTTTACATGCAGCTCAGGTTTTCCTTAAGCAAAACACAACAACGTGGTTCAAATCTTAAATGTAAGAAAGGCAATGCTCATGATCCCAGAAAACAAAAAGAAACCCTCACACAGGAAGCAGCTTAAATACACATCTAAAGATGGAAGGGAACCACCCACTTCAGTTTCATCGCTTTCAGAGGGGTGAGAGGGGGGGATTTTAGTTTGCATCCCTAAAATATCTTATTTCTTGTTCTTCCACCAAACAAAAGCCTGTAAAATGCTTTTTAAATTCCTGGTTCCTGACAAAGATGTTCAGGGAGAAGTGAACTTCTGATACAGTTAACATCTACATAAGCATTCTCCACCACACACCCAGTTGGATACTAAAATAATTATAAATGCAATCACTCCTTAGCAAAAAGGAATGGACTTGTCTATGATTCTACTTTTGAGACTTACAATTTTTTTTTTGTACAAGGCATTGTTGCTATTTAGATCTCTCTGCCTCCTATCCATATGTTCCATGATAAATCCTTGTTATGGGCATGATGAAACCTGAATGAAATGTACATCAGAGTCTCCAACATGACCAATCATTCCCTTAAGATCAATATTCCAGAATGTACTAAGATATGGGGAGGGCAGAAGCAAATATGAGATACATTTTTAATGAATGATTATTTCCAGAAAGCTCTCGATGCTTCTGGATGCTGTGTTAGAGAAAGAGAAAACCTTAAAACCCTTACAAGCTCTTCTAGAACTACGTCATAGGTAACGTACTTGTTCCTTACAGAGATCAGTGAGGAGTGCTTCTATCCTGCAGCATGATGCGAGTAAAAGAGGGGGAAAAGCTGCCCCGGAGAACCTTAAGATTTCTGAGCATTTTTCAAAGTCAAATTAAAAATACATCTACTAAATCAAGCGACCCAGAATACAGAGGTGATCAGAAAGATGGTCTCTCAAGAAACTGGCAGAGATTTAAGCGGAAAGTTCGGAGATGCAGTCAACAAGGTAATCAATCTACATCAAAGTTCACCAGGAAACAAGAACTTCCCCCTCCCGCTAAAAATGGGGAGAGGGGTGGATAGTCCACTTGAAGAACATCCAGCAAGTAGAGTTGAAAATTCATCTAAAGTAGGTTATAACTATCTCGTTTTGGCTACACCCCTGCAGACACCGAAAAGAAAGGCAGTTTGTGTTAAATAATAAATCGGAAAACTTCCTTCCCGCTAAGTACGCAGCATGCCCCACTGCGCTCCGACACCCTCCCGGGGGGTGCGGGAGGTGAACCCCAGGCGGGCAGAGGGTCCCCGCCAGCCGAGCGCTGTCCCGCAGGGCGCGCCAGGACCGCGGCCGCCCCACCCAGCGGGGGAGGAGTGGCGGCGCGAGCGGCCTGCGCCGGGACACGGCCGGTGCATCCATCCGGCCACCGCACGCCTCGGCTCCTCCGGGACCTGCAGCCCGCGCCCCGCGGACCGAGGGCGCTCAGACGCCTCGCCGCGCGATCCGCGCCGTCCCGGCCCCATCTCCCGAGACGGAGCCCTCCGGGGGGCCGTCGCCGCCCCGACCGCGGGCCCGGGGCGAGAAGAGGCTGCTCGGCCTCCTCGCCCTCCATCCCCCGGCCCCGGCTACTCACGTGCCAGATGGCGAAGAAGATGAGCGCGGCGGTGAGCAGCAGCGCCAGCATATAGCAGAAGGCCGCGAATGTGAACGCCATGGCCGGGGAGGAGCGGGGAGCGGCGCCGGTGCCAGCGGAGAAAGGCGGCGCAGGGCCCTCTGGGTAAAACCATTCACTTCCCCCGGCCACAGCCACGACCGCCGCCGCCGCCGCCGCCGCCGCCGTGGCGCCCTGACTCCCAGCGCGCCTGCGTACCAGCTCGGGGCGCGGGCGCCCTCTAATGGCCAGTCTCTGCGTTGCTCTTACTTTGTCAGCACCGCTTGCTGATTGATTTCTTTTTCCTTCCTTCCTCGGTTTGTCCCTACTGAATGAGTGCCTGGTATGGCCCAGATATTGGGCTTCTCCTTTGAGATACAAAAATAACTAATATAATACTTGTACTGAGAGAACTTAGTATAGGGTCTGAAATGAACACCTAAATAAATCGTTACCAGTACTGGAACCCTGTTAGCGGATGCATGTGTGATGTTAGTAAAGGTCAGAGAAGGGCACCCGTTTAGCACTGGAGCAAATGTTTCCTAAACTGAGGCTTACATGATGAATAGAAGCTGTCCAGGCAAAAAGAAAGTAGAATCAACAGCCCAAGAAGAGGATTCAGCATGAGCAAAGGCACAAAGATGAAAGGGGAAAAAAGCTTAATGTCTTAAAGTGAAACTACCAGCAGCTCTAAATTAGTAGAACATACAGGGAGACAGTGGCGAGAGTTAGAAAGGACTTGGCAAGGGCTCAGGTCATAGAAGATCTTGTTTATATGCCTGGTTAAGGAGCTCAGACCCATAAGCTGTTTTTGCTCCAAACATACAATTAGAGAGATTTTTTTCTTTTCAATTCACATAGACATTGAATGATAGAAGTACATCTAAATATAGAGACGAAGATACATAGATACAACTGGAAGGAAATATTTCACAAAGCAATACTAAAGATGAGTGAGTACTTTCTATTATTTTTTGCTGTATTGTTTTTAATGTTGGTTGCAACACAAAATTGATTCACCACCTACTAACTCATCACTGTTGATGAAAGTGGAAATCACTGAAGGCTTTTGAGCAAGAGAAGGACATGTTTAGATTTGTAATAAAGATTGCTTACACAAGCAACTGTAGAGAGAATGGTTTAGAAGCAGTATCTATCCAGAACTACCCAGAATTTTATGTAGTGGGGGAAATTTTCTTCATCTGCGCTGTTCAATACAGTAGTTGTTAGACACTTGCAAAGTGACTAGTATGACTGGAGAATTGAACTTTAATGTTTACTTAATTTTAACTCATTAAAATTTAAATAGCCACATGTGGTTAGTGACTATAGTAGTAGACAATGCAGTTCTGTACCACCAGAATTATGTGACACCTTAATGCAAATTACAAAGGTACTCTCTCCACTGTTCACATCAGAGCACAGAATACAGGCTATGTTTTAGCCCCACTGACCTCCTTTACCAGCAGTGAAAGCTGGGGAAGAACAGAGTAAACGTATTTGATATTTTGAAAGAGAAGCTCAGCAGGATTTGATTGATTGAATGCAGCGGGGAGAAAAAGGCATCAAAAAAAGACTTATTATGTACTACAGATCACAGAAACATAGCAAAATATGGTAGTATCCCCTTGGCCCCACCACAGTTTTGCTTTTTCCATTACCAGAGGTTCAAGCATGTATACAAATAATACATAAAATAAGATATTTAGAGATGAGACCAGATTCACATAACTTTTACTATAGTATATTGTTATAATTGTCCTGTTTTATTATTTATTACTAATCTCTTACTTGCCCAATTCATAAATTAATTTTATCATAGATATATATATACACATAGGAAAATACACCATATATACATAGTAAATATAGTATTCAGTCCACTAGATGTCTTAGGATGTATCACCATGGATAAGGCCAGACAATTGAACAACACCGGGCAATTTTGTTCAGGACTCACAATCCAACAAAGAGGCAGATACAATTTCCTGGGCTTTGGAGAAACAGAGGTTGGAGGGAATTGTTCAAGTCAAATCACAAGAGCCAGGTCCCTCCTTATGAATGAATTCAGTCTACATCTTGGGAAGTTCATCACCACAAACCTCCAGGTCCTACCTTTTGATCACAGCTATTTTCTGGCTTCACCTGAAATCCTTCTTTCCCTTGGCTGGTCACTATGTCTAGAACCTAGTCTCACAAAATGGAACTTTTTCTGAAAGACCCACCCTTCGTCCTAGAAGGGGCAACATACATTTCACCTGTGAAGAGACAGAGGGAATTCATAAGAAAATTTTGTCTGCCCTAAACCCTGTTTGTGCTGTTACATAAAAGCCAAGTCTCCACCCCCATCCCCACCTCCCCACCATCACCATTTCATCCTAGGGTAGCACACAGATATTTCAACAAAGGTTTATCCATTCTGTGTCAGGCAGAACACTGATTTGCTCAGAAGCTGTGACAATATGGAATCCTCTCAGTGTTTTAGCAGAGCGCAGGTAAACTGAGACCTGTGTTGTCTAGTCCAAGAATCATTAGACATATGTGGCAATTTAAATATAAATTAAATACATTTAAATAAATCTAAGAATCCCGTTTATCAGGTCCACTCATCATATTTCAAGTGCTCAGTGGCCTCACATGCTTAGCGGCTGCTATCGTGAACAGCGAAGTACAAAACATTCCCTTCATCGTAGATAGTCCCCTTGGACAGTAGTGTTTTAGACAATATTACTAAACAACTGCAAGCGGTTAGAGAACACACCCATTTTAATGAGGGCAAAGGGCTTATTAGGTCAACCAGCCAATCATATGACACTTGGCGAGGAGAAACAGGAATTTTCTTGACAGCTTGAGGTCCATTTTGTGAGCAGTGAGTGACCTGTAACCACCTTCAAACAGTTTTCAGAATTCTTTGGAAGTAGCATTACCCCTTTCAGGCCGTGGGGTTGCTTTTGTAGTACACACTGAATTAACTCCCTGCTTCTACTTGTATATACAGATGGACTGAATGATAGTCCAAAAAAGTATTTTATGCTGTCTCTCTCAATATTTTCTGTGTTCAAATTGTCTCTCCTTCAGTTTGCCTCCGCTTCATCCAGTGCCCAAGCCCCCACCTAGACCAATAGGCAGTTTCCAGAGAATGCCCACAAATACAAAGCTTGTCATCTACAGATAGAACCCCAAAAGTGCAAATAGACATCTGAGAGAACTTTCCAGTCCCCCAAGTCAGCTAAAGAAACCAGTACTGAGGAAGGGGAAAGGGGAGGCGCTGAGTCAGGGAACTGTGGGCTCGGGAAAGCTACAAGCCTTCCCAGGAACAGACACCCCCCTGCAAACTCCAGGGAGTGTCTCACAGAGAGCTTGATTCTCTTTTTTCATCAGTGTGTGTTTAGGACTATGATCACAACAGGTGGTCTTGATGTGCCTCCTCCAAGTGGATATGACGCTTCTCACATGCCTTGTACCCCTTCCAGCCCACACTAAAGAGACAATCCTTCTTTAGCCCAGGAGGTTGACAAATTGCAAACCCCCTTTTATGGGAAGGGAGGGAGTAGGGTACTTGAGGTCTTGATGGTAACATAAAAGGGAAATCTCTTGAACTATTATCAATTTACCCTCAACCAATACTATGTCTCCCACAAATGGAGAACATACCATGAGGAACCCAGGACACTTTGGGGGGGCATGGACCCTTGCCTTGGAAAATGAGGCACTTCCAGGATAGACCCTTGAGCACAGGACATTATAGACTAGCAGTTTCCAATCTCTCAGTGCATATTTGCATATTTTGCATATTTGGAGGGAAAGCAATTTTACTTGGTGATTGTGGGTGGCACATGGATCCAGACCAGTGACTGAGAGCTGCGCTTATAAAGGAAATCTATGGAGCTGGGAAGAATGGGAAGTATAGCCCCCAAAGTCACGCCTACTTCTTCCTTGTTGGAAGAACTCAGTTTATGCAAGCGTTCATGGCCCCCACACCACCATTTATTTGAAGGAGAAACCCTTCCCCTGTCTAAAGTTTTGGCAAAAGGCAGCTCCTACCTCTAGAATGTTGTCTGACTCCCCTTTGGTCTCTGCATGTGCAGAGCTGACAATTTGTTTGTTATTGTCTGTTCACAGTGTACATTTCTGAAGCACCGGGTGAAGGCTGTAAACCAATAGAAAGCACTGGACTGCCCAGCATGAGGTTGGATAGCAGGTTGACTTAGGGTTTCTCAATCAGTGTCTGTGTCATCCACCTTACCCTTTGCCCTCGGAGTGCTAGTTACACAACCATTATGATACAAATTAACATAAGGAAATGACTCACACCATAATCTCCTGTATAAAAATGTCTCTTTATTGTTATTCTTTTTATGTATGTGCATATTTTCATAAAATCACATAAAGGTAATGTTTACAGATAGTGGAAAACATAGATTTTAAGCATATAAGGAATTCTGAGAATATGTACACCCATGTAACAACCACCACCAGATAAGACAGAGGATATTGCCTCCACTCCACAAAATTTCTTCATGGCCTACCCCATAGCAACAACTGTTCTGTGTTCTAGCACCACAAACTCGTTGTACTGTTTTGAATTTTATTAAATGGAATCATATGATGTGTATTCTGTATGTCTGCCTTTTTTGTCTAAGCATGTTTTGGGGTTTTCTCTTTAAGATTGTCCACATCGCTGCATGGATTATTAGTTCATTCATTAAAAAAAAAAAATCATTCTCAAAGGTGTGAGGTGATCTCTCACTGTGGTTTTGGTTTGCATTTCCCTGATTAGTGATGTTGAGCACCTTTTCAAGTACCTGTGGCTCATCCATGTCAGCTCTGGAGGAGTGTGTCTATTCCTAAATTCTTTGCCCAATTTTTAATCCATTTGTTCTGTTTTTACTGTTGAGTTGTATGAGTACTCTATGTATTTTCTATTTATTAACTTTTCGATAGTTTGCAAATATTTTCTCCCATTCCCTAGGTTACCTTTACATTTTGCTGATTGTTCCTTTTGCTGTAGAGAAATATTTAGATATAATCCCATGTGTTTATTCATGTTTTTATTGCTTGCATTTTTGGTGTCATTTCAAAAACTCATTACCAAGATGAAGGTCAAGGGGATTTTCCCCTAATTCCTCCTCAGGCATTGCATTATTTCAGGTCTTACACTTAAATCTTTAATCCATCTCAACTTAATTTTTGAGAGTGGTATAAGATAATGGCCCAATTTCATTCTTTTATATGTGAGTGTTCATGTTACAATGAAACAGTTGATTCAAGGATCTACTATAGTGTGGTTTAAATATAAACCCTAGGCTACCAAGCAGCTCTAGCACAGCTTTATCGCTTGCACATCCTTAACTGCAACAACACAAGACCTCTCTCAAAAGCAGGATAAATGTTCACCTGTGGAGAAAAAGAGCTCATTTTGCTCTTCTCATGTGTTATAAGGCTGTATGAAGTAACCACCATCCCTAGTGTCTTCCACCTCATACACAAAGTAGGACAAATACTCCAACAAATTCTTTTAAAGACTCAAAATGTGGATAAAAAAACTTAAGCTCCATAGACTGAGATTATATAGTTACGAAAGATATATATCGCTTGCAATTTATAGGAAGAATATATAGTTTTATTATTAAAAGATGAATATTAATTATTTCTACATTTTATATTCTTTTTTTAAAAAAGATTTATTTATTTATGCACACAAGAGCTGGGGCACAGGCCAGAGTCATGGGAAGTGAGAGGATTCAGGGCGAGGCAGGAGAGGTCTGTTGCCCCATGTGGGCCCCCTCCCTGGCCTATGGCAGGGATTGAACTCGCGCTGCAGTGGCTGCGGTTTGCTTCATAATGCATTGCTTAACCCATTGCGCCACCAGGGAGGCCCTACATTTTATATTCTTAAACTCATTATTAGGATGTTTTGAAAAAAATTCTCCCCCCTCCCCCACTCCCCGACAGCTGGCTGATTTTTTGAGGCCTATAGACTAAAGAGACTATAGAGAACAATCTGAAGGAAAGTATGTTCTATTTTGACTTTTCCTTTTTTCCACAAAAGAAGAACACAAATTATCAAATTGACCCCATCCCAGGTCTACCTTATAAACTCTGGGACTAGATTCAAAATCTGTGATATAACAAGCCCTCCAGATCATTCTGATGCAAACTGAAGGATGTGAACCATTGATCTAATAGTTACTAGAAAAAAGGAAAACTGGTTCCAACTAGATCCAAGTCAGAATCTTTTCAGGCTTTAATTCACAGCCTCCAAGAAATTACATTCTTGATAAAAGTTTAGCCATTTTCTGATAAACTATAATGGCATTAAGACTTACTGTCAATCTACCACATTGGTCCTCAGTTGACTGAGAACCAAGGGTGTTTTCACCAGACTTTCTATTTTGTTGTTTCTAGACTAACAATGTCTACCTGGCCATATTTATGGAGCTCCTATTTATGACTCTGTTAGTCACTGGGCACATAATAAGCACTCGATAAATGGTAGCTATTTAAAAACAGAAGAATCCACATATATATTTCTTCTCTACTTCAGTGGAGACATTCCAAGTTTTGGATTGTTTGCCTTAGACATTTGGCAATGACAATATTCCAAGGTAAATCAAGGTAGTTTTAACATCCTGAATAAAAGGTTTAAAAAGTAGTCTCTGGAAGCAGAGATCCAGAAATGTATTTGATGGGCCAAGTTCAAGGACCTAACATCCTAACAAAGATCAATACTCAATTTTCAAAATGCAGCATGGTTTCCAGAAGGGTGGCACCAGTCTGGGAACCCATTCAGCACTCGGCTCACAGCTCCCTTAATTTTTTATAGACTACTTAGGTCTATCAGTCTATTGATTCAATATATTTTTTTAAAGATTTATTTTATTTATGCATACAAGCACTCGGGTACAGGCCAGAGGTGTGTGGGGGGAGTGAGAGGATTCACCACAGAGAGCAGGGAGCAGAACAGGCAGATTAACTGAAATACACTGCTGAGGGCAGCAGTGGGCGAGGCAGGAGAGGTCTGCTGCGCCATGTGCGTTCCCTCCCTGGTCGGCAGC
Source organism: Galemys pyrenaicus (assembly GCA_019455555.1). NCBI lineage: Eukaryota > Metazoa > Chordata > Mammalia > Eulipotyphla > Talpidae > Galemys > Galemys pyrenaicus. The sequence continues at coordinate 494,725 of JAGFMF010011644.1, read as the reverse complement.
AGGGATCAAACTCGTGCTGCAGTGACTGCGGTTTGCTTCATAGTGCGTTGCTTAACCCACTGCGCCACCAGGGAGGCCCTCTATTGATTCCATTTTGATCTAAGTTTGGAGATTAATAACTAATTGAAAATCATAGGTTAACTGTAGGTTGGTTTTCTGTATCAGTCAGAATCCCACTAGGAAGACAGAGACCATTCTGAATATGTAAACCATGGAATTGAATACACGGTATTGGCAGGTTCTGGCCAATGACAAAAACCAGGGAGCCAGGGAAACCAGGAACAGTAATAAGTAACTACCATTCCTAGGAAGAGACTGAGTGTCCAGAATCCAAAGGTCAGTATCTCTTGCAAACACACACACACACACACAGAAGATAGGACACATAGTCATATCTTTTTAAATTTATTCATACAATATTTTACTACAAAGATGCCATGAGCTGCCTATTCCAAGATAAAAGTTCTTTCTTGAAATATATATACATATTCAAAATATTTATAGACTATAAAGAAAATGTAATTGTTACTCTTGATAACTTAACCTTGTTAATTCTTACTAATAAAACTTGCATGGTTTTTATACCTATAACAAATTTTTAAATTAATAAGTGTGATAGAAGAAAATGCCAAAGCAGGTTTCCAGAATGCAAATAAAAAAAAAAACATAGACATGAACAATAGAAAAGATAGAGAATCAAAGTATGTGGTGCAACACCCAAATCACTAAGAGTTCTAGAAAGAGAGCAAATACAAGCAAGTTATCAAATAAATACTGAAAAAATTTCCTTGACATAAAGATTATGAATCTCCAGATTCAAATGACCCATCAAATATGTAGCACAATTCATGAAACAAGATCTACACTGTCTCATGATTGAGACATTTCACAATATCAAAACAAAGACTTACAGAAAGGAAAAAAAAATGTACTTTTTGAAAGAACTGTGGTCAGACTGGCACCAGACTCCTTAACAGTATAGTGAAGCTGGACAGTGGAAAAGCAATGCTTTTAAAATTCTAGGGGAAAATGACTTAATACCCAGGAGAGAGATGGCACACTCAGATTTGAATAATTTAAGGAGAATTTGACACAGTGCTAGTAATAAAGACCAGAAGGAACTGCAGTCTGCAAAATTCAGCTGTTTGCATCATTAAGTCCAAGGAGGCCATGGTTACCAGATTCAAAAGCAGATCATGTAAAGTGGGCTGTCTTAGAGGACTATTGCCTGGTAAGGAAGCCCTGGATATGGGCTCCACTTTCCCTAGAGACAGGTTGAACTAAAGCCAAAACTAGACAGCAAAGGAGCCTGTTGATGTAATTCCTAAAGGTCACTCTCCTGTGCACAGAGATCGATACAGTGGTTCTGGAGAGGCAAACCAAGCATATCCACACATTTACTGTGACTATGGAGTAAACACTCAAAAATACAAAAACTCTCCTGCTGTGTATGCAAGCAAGCTTCAGCAAAATAAACAGTTAACATGATGGCGAATCTTGGGGTCTGAATGACTCCAACAAGAAGCCAAGGAGGGAAGTTTCAGGACAACAGCTGAGCTTCATGACTATAGGGCACTCAGAGGGAGGGTCACAGACAGGCAAGAAGGGCTCCAAGGAGAAAAAAGGAACTGGCAGATTGGCTGGGGTATTGAAGCATTTGGAAAAATTGCTAGGCATCTGAGTAATGTGATGGAGTACTTGGGGAAAAAAAATAGCGATGAATACACTGCAAGCTAAGAAAACGGAAAACAATGATCCTTATTTTTTTTTTTAAAGATTTATTTATTTATACATACAAGATCTGGGGTACAGGCCAGAATCCAGGGTGGTGAGAGGATTCACCAGAGACAGAGTGGGGAGCAGAACAGGCAGATTGACTTGAAACACACTGCTGAGGGGAGCAGCGGGCGAGGCAGGAGNNNTCTGCTGCGCCATGTGGGCCCCTCCCTGGCCGGCAGCAGGGATCGAACTTGTGCTGCAGTGGCCATGGTTTGCCTCACAGTGCGTTGCTTAACTCACTGCGCCACCAGGGAGGCCCAACAATGATCCTTATTAATCCAATATTTTCCTTGTCCCTGAAACTCATGGCCAAACAAGCAATGACATCCAGAAAAGTAGCAACCTACTTACCAGCCACACATGGAGGCACAAAAGAAACTGATCCAGGAAGAGTCAACATGCCCTGGGGAGGTCACACTAGCCAACATCTTTTCTGTTTCTTTGCACCCCCTCCCAACACCAGAGGGAAAATCAAGAGTGCAGGCAAGGGAGCTGGACATGAGGACTCACTCAGCCTACACTGAGGGGGCAGAGACTTTTGAATCAAGTATGAGATTGAATCATTTTTTTTAAAAGATTTATTTACTTATGCATACAAAGCTGGGGTGCAGGCCAGAGGGGTGGAGGTGAGAGGATTCACCAGAGACAGAACGGGGAGCAGAACAGGCAGATCGACTGAAATACACTGCTGAGGGGAGCAGCAGGTCAGACAGGAGAGGTCTGCTGTGCCATGTGGGTCCCCTCCCTGGCTGGGGGGTCGAATTCACGCTGCTGTGCTGTGGATACTTCACAGTGGGGTGCTCAATCTGCTGCGCCACCAGGGAGGCCCTGCTTTTAAGATTCATTTATGCATACACGAACTGGGATATAGGCCAAAGGTGCAGGGGGTGAGTGGGGATAAGAAGATTCACCAGAGACAGAATGGAGCAGAGCAAGGAGGATCTACTGAAATACACTGCTGAGGGGGGCAGTGAGTGAGACAGATGTCTGCTGCATCACTGCAGCCCTGCAGTGGTAGCTTCATAGTGCTGATTTAAACCTTGCCCACCAGGGAAACCCTGAGACTGAAATCTTTTAAATGAACAGAACTGAGTCTTGGTAACAACCAAGTAACCGAAATCTTATGGAAAATATTATGTTATCAGGGAAGCTTTCTTACCAGAGAGGGAAAAAAAGAAGTCTGACAGGGCGAAGACAGAGCATTATTGGAAAAATGATCAAAAAATTGCCTCTACATATTGTTTGAGAGCCTGTAAGCAGACCAGTTACGTAAATTGGAAATATACCAGGTGGTGGTACTGACCATGCACAGAATTAAAATAGGTGCGGTATGATGGTGACTGTGTTGCTACCTTACGATGGATGATCAGGAAAAAAGCCTCTGTGGGAGGCAACATTTAAGATCAATTTGGAAGGGGCCTCCCTGGTGGCGCAGTGGGTTAAGCAATGCCCTATGAAGTAAACCGCAGCCACTGCAGTACAAGTTCGTTCCCTGCTGCCGGCCAGGGAGGGGACGCACATGGCGCAGCAGACCTCTTCTGCCTCGCCCGCTGCTGCCCTTGGCAGTGTGTTTCGGTCAGTCTACCTGTTCTGCTCCCCACTCTGTCTGGTGAATCCTCTCACCTCCCGTGACTCTGGCCTGTACCCGAGTGCTTGTATGCATAAATAAATAAATCTTTAAAAAAAAAAAGATCAATTTGGAAGGAAACCAAGCAGAGGAATATGGGGATGGGGATGGGGCAGGGGGAAGATGAATACACAGTCTTCCCAGTAGTTTACTGATAGTAAAGTTACCGATAGTAAAAAGGCTTAAGTTCAGTGTGCTTGAGGAATAAAAATAAGCCCAGCATAGCTCAGGTGTAGTCAGGTGTTAGGAGAGGAGTCTCACTGAAGGCAGTGAGACTGAGCTGTACCCTCCCCGAGGGCAGCAAGTCAGGGGTGAATGTTTCTTCGGACCTGGATATGGCTGAAATGCATCTAGGCATAGGACCCAAGTCAATGGAGCTGCAGGCAAAGACCCCAGGGGAGAATATTCAAGAAAATTACATCACTTCCTGGGGGAAAGAGTTGACAGTTGATATTGACCACACCCCAGAAGGTAGCAACTCCAAGATTACTTCTGCACCAGACTGTAATTCTTCTCTTATGATGCCTTCTTCCTCCACCTCATCTTCGAGATAGCACAGCGGGGAGAGCAAGGCGGGGTAACCAAGAGGGAAGGATACACCCCCACACCCATGGTAGGTTTCTCAGCTTGGAAGTGAACTTGAAGAAGGTGGAGGAAATGGAGAGATGAGGGAGAGAGCTTCAAAGATATTGAAGTTTTGACAATATACTAGACTAGAAAGTTTATTACCTGGAAAAAGTGAGCACAATTTCATAATTCTTAAAAGTGAGCAGAAAATGATGGGGTCAGAGGATTCCTCCAGAAGCAGGGAGAGGGATAACCAACAATGTCACAAAAGATTTTTCTGAGTGCTAGTTTTTCTTTTCCTTATTTGTATTTTCTAATGATATTAGCTGTTTTAATAATATTAAGAGGGTGCTATATTTAGTTGAACAATGGACTTCATGACTTAGATGGCATTTGAGATGATTCTGGAAGCTTGTTGATTTGGCAGGAACAGCAGCATGGGAAGGAGGTGTTTCTTCCCCCAGAGGAGGCTAGGGCATGTTTGTGTAAACTTGACTGAAGTTAGTGAAAATGTAGGGAATAGAAGCAAAAAAAAAAACAGAGTCGCAGATTAGGGCCTTCTGTATGCAAATAAGCAGCCATGTCCATATTAACATAAATAAGGGGTTTCTGGTTAAGGACAGGCATGCAGAGGAACCCAAAAAAAGCTGGCCAAGAGGCCTTAGAAAGGAGACTTAAGGGTATCGTTGCATCCTAGAAACCTCCAGGAACACTAGAGGGAGCTTGGGGCTCCACCTTTTAACATGGTTCAGCTTCTCTCTGCATGCTTGCTTCATTCTGTACTGCCCAGCTGGCATCTCCTTCCACTCTACTCTGTAGGTAGCACACGGCCTCTTCTTCACCTGATGGCATTCTTCCAAGGTTAAGCTCTCCTAACTGCCTCATTCAAGGGAATGAGATGGAGAAATAAAACTATAAAGTACCAAAGTATCTTTCCCCAGTGTCAGGAATTGCTGTGTAAAGTACTTGAGAGACTGGCCTGCTTCCTTGTTTGGTACTAGTCAGGCAATAGCATCCCGGCTGGCTGCCCTTGGGTTCAATGAGTGGAGGCTAGAAGACAGGGATCTTGTGTGTGCTGAGAGGAGGGTGGGCAGGAAGGTAGAGTCAGGTGGGACAGGGTTCAGCTGCCTGAAGACCTGCTCCTTCAGCAAGGAGCAGTGACTAGGGCATTTCTAACAAAGGGCTGTCGCGTATTTGGGCTTGGCTGTACATTAGCACTAAGGAGAACAGTCGAGTAAAAAATGAAAAGCTAGAAGTCCTTTCATGTTAACATTTTATTTAAATCAATACAAGCACCATGCTTAACAGAAAACTGTCCAAAATAAACATGCAATATGAACTAGCAGAGACTGAAACCATAGCTTAGGAAATTGTGCCAGTTGTTGACCTTGTTAAATGATGACAGGGAACTGTTAATATTCACAAGACTAAACCATTATTGTTTCAAGCCTCCAGTATGAGATAACTTTGGACCTTCTAAATCAGTGGGAACTGTCTTGGTGTGTTATTGATCCCAAACAATATTCAAGTAATTATATATGTGGATGAATTACATTCAAAAAAGCAAGAAAACAGCTTCTATCACAAACATAATGAAGCTGTTTTAAGAATTACAGGAACATGATCACTGATTTAAAATGTCAAATGGCATAATAGGAAACAAGAATACTCAATGTAGGACCACTGATGTTAAGTAGCCCAGAAGATTTACATTTTTCCAGAAATACAAAATAAGATTTGTCCAGAAATGTTTGAGATATTTCTTCACATAAATTTTAAAGTCTCACATTCTTTAGATTCCAGTATTATCAGTCTATTGAACAAATAGTAACAGCAACCATTATGAATAACTGAATTGATAGAATACAAGTCACTCTCTACTTCCACCAAATATCAGCATTTAAGTTTTTATGAAAATATCTATTCATCACTAGTCTACGTTACAGAATAATGACATTGTTTGGGTTTTAAAAGCAGTCCAAACATTAGTTTACATACTCCTCCTTACTATGTATATAGGTGGGGAATAAAGACAGCCAAATTTAATTTGGCAATAAACTCCTCTAACTGGAAATTTCTATTTAAAGTGTCAGACGAGGATACAGTTATGGCTACGCTTGACTCCTGAAAATAGGAGGTAAAAGGGAGAGAAAAGTGCTGACAGATATTTTGCTACAAAAATTATTTAGTAGTGACAATAAAAAATTTAACACCACCCTTTTAAACAAAAGTATATTTGACTTCATGAGGCATTTAGTAAACTTTTTAGAAGTAGGCAATTTGAACCTTTACTTTAGAAGCTAATTAAACAAAAACAGTCAACCAACCAATTTTTTCCCTAACATAATTGTTTCAGTACCAGAACAAAGTGAGTACTATTCAAAACTCTGCTATTTTGGAATTTCAGCATAGTCACCTGAGAACAATTTTCTTCATATGTCATTTATTTTGCCACAAAACCATTAAAATATACTGTGATTACTAGTTGGATTTATTTTCACACTAGATGTTCTGCATAATTTATGCAAGGTCAACGATTTCAAAACTAGTGCTGACTTAGGAGACCATGAAGGAGATTCCCAGGAAAATAGTTGCTGTCAAAAAAGGAAAGATTATGATTTAAGATTGAAAGGGAATGGCTGTACCAGAAAGATAAGGAATGTAAACACTGGAATTATGAAATCTGGAGTTACTACTTGAAAAAAGGCAGAAAAAGAGATCATATAGGAAATATATTTTAAAAGAACAATGCAAAATTTGATTAGATGGGGGGAAATTCATATATAAAAATCTGAGAATACTCTAGAGTTTAGGATTTGTATATCTCCCTACAGAGGAATAAAACAACAGAGGAATAAAAAATTCTACTGATTGCTAACCTTAATGTTTGCAAAATACATCATAAGGAGTCAGACAAGCTCAAAAAGTATGGTTTTTCACAATTCTTTGCCCCTGGGCAAAGAACTCTCTATGTCATTATGAAGGACTTTCAGATTAAAAAAAAGTAAAACATACAAGCAAAATAAGAAATTTCATTCAAAAATACATTCTTGTAGCAACCAGTATTTTCTCTTATTGCTGTGAACCAGGTAAAACAAAATCTCATGTCCTTCATTCAAAAAACATTAAAAACACTCCAGTCACTTGGATTACATTTGCATTTCTGCAGAGTTATAAGCATTATTCTCCAATATCAAAATAGCTGCTTGAGGAATTCCTAAACTTCCTGGGTAAAGTTCTCTTACTCTCCCTGTGGCAATCTGAATGGAGAAAGCTTCCCATTCAGGAACCAAAACAAATACCCACTCTAGCACTTCCAGTCATCTCCAACTAACTTGCCATTGCTTCCTATTTCCTAGATTAGTGAAGCCAGTGTTGGGAACAGAAAATGCTCTCTTCAGTATTATGAAAATTCCAACTATCTTTACCTCTATTAAAGTTGGTACGGAAACCTCAAAAAGATGCAAAGAACATATGAATGAAAAATAAACCAACATAAAAAAGGCCTTTGCTAGTTTTGAAATGATTGATATTCAATGTAAGAATTCACTCACCAAATCTGGTTAGTCTTTAGTTTCAAGACCTTTAGACAAATGAATGTTAAACAGTTACTTACATTTGCTTTTAAAGTACACTGAGTATTAGAATTCTTGGGTTATACCAAGGAAGCCATCCTCTAACAAGAGAGGTGCCTAGTTTAAAATATCTGCTGATAGGACATAAGATGCAGTTTCTATTAATGTGTTAATGTTATTATTTATGGTCAAGGTTTCAAGGTAAGTAATTTTTCCTATGGCACAAAACTAACCACAGATATAGCCAAAACTGTAACTCTCAACTGCCATATATTCACCAATGCAAGATAGTTGGAATTTTAAAAATATGAAGTTGATTTTATTACAAATTTCAGATACGTACCTTAGAAAATTGTTTTAATTGGACCCTTTACAAAAGTATTAATTTCACCAAATCTGGAATACTGACAGTGTAAAAGTCTTAAACTAACTTTAAAGCTAACAAATAAAAGGCACAGTATTAACACATTTCAAATAATTAGTGTTCACATGAAAACAGTAAGAGGAGCTTTATAAATAAAGTATTATTAACCTAGATTGAAATTATCTAGAAATGACATGACCAGAAGTAAGCCCTTGATTAGTTACAATCCATCATTTCTAAAACTGAGATGTTATTTTCCATAAAAAGAAAACTTAGCAGTCATAACTTTATTATGAAATCTAATTCCCATACCTTAAGAATGAGCAATTGATGAAGAAAATTTCTGGACTTGATTAAATAGATACAGGAAATCAAAAAAGGCATGGAATTGATGAAAATGTACCTAAAAATGCAAGTTACACACAGTAAATTATTATTCATGGCTCAAAATTGGGTCACTCAAGTACTTTATCCCAAATTAATTTCAAAGATTTGACAAGTGATAATACGCTATTTTCATATATAAACTGCTAATATCCAGTATTTGTCAAAAGGAGGCAACCATTGTCTATCACAATCTAATATCCATTTTCCAATGGTGTCTGCAAATAGTAACAAATTCTGAACCATAAGTTATAGAAATTAGTCACAAGAGTGCAAAAAGTCCCGGGAGAGAAGGAGTCCACCCAACAATTACAAATATAAAGAAACACTTTACAAACTTTCATTACTATGAAGATGATTTCCTCTTTGTTCAGACTTTGAACAAATGAATTTTTCTTTACTGCAGGAAACAAACTGTAAGTAACAGTGCATTTTTAGGCATAAATAAGTATTTATGTCTGGTTCCAGTATGGTCAGTTTAATACATAAATACTTTAGAAACACAGAAGTTCACATTAGTGGAAAAATCCAAGTTTCTCACGTAACCATTCTTCAGTTAGGTCTTCAGTATTTCTTATTTCAAATACCTGAAAGGAAAAAAAAAAAAGCCTTAGGTCATACTTTAAGATTCTCAAAAAGAACCATATATCAAAAATATTTATATATTTGAGTATAAATACCAAATTCTCCTTCCCTTCATATTGGTCATGACTTAATCTGTGTAAATTAGATATGCCTTTTGGGAGGTAATTTACCTTTTTTAAATGCTAAGTACTCACATAAAAGTTTAGCAATCAAGATGGCCTAAGAGCAAAATTCTCTTAAAGCACAAATACTCTAAAAAAGCAGTTCTATAAGTCCTACACAACTAAGTAATACACAACTTAAATCTCGGTAGGAATGTGAAGAACACATGCTAATCTTCCATAGTTCGAGGATATACCATGAACTAGAAATTACAGCCACGTATCTCCAGCAAGATCTACAACTGCAGATTTAGAGAATACAATGGCTATAAAGAGTTAATCCAATGAGAAGCAAGAGTAGCAAAGGGACTTGAGTCCAGATGTTTGAATCCTAACTCTGTCATTTACTGTTATGTAGCCCTGGGCAAGTCATTCATCCCCTGGACCTCAATTTATCCATCTATCAACTAGGAATACCACCATCAATTCAATGGGATTATTTGTAAAAATAACTCATAAATCATAATGCCTTATTCCAGCACTTTAGAGAAGGCTCAGGATTAGAAGAGACATGAGGTTGCCAACAGAACTCCTTCTAGAACCCACCCAACCGCGGAGAGCAAATCCAGGTGTTCTTATGGTACAAAAATACTATTTCTGTCAGCTGGTAGTCTCAATGACAATCATATGGCCAAAAGGGAAAACCACAGTGGGTACTTAAAGACATCCTCTAAACTGATGATTGCTAAATACTCAACAGGAAAACACTGATGCTGACTAAAACCTGAAACAAAATCTTGTTTAATACCATTTTAATTATGTAATATTCTTCTTCTTAACGCCTTAAATGTCTATACATTTTCTTTTTTTTTTTTAATATTTTCTTTTTATTTATTTATGCATACAAGAGCTGGGGTAGAGGCCAGAGTCCAGGGCAGTGAGAGGAGTCACCAGAGACAGAGCAGGGATCAGAACAGGCAGACTGACTGAAACACACTGCTGAGGGGAGCAGCGGGTGAGGCAGGAGAGGTCTGCTGTGCCATGTGGGTCCCCTCCCTGGCCAGCGGCAGGGATCGAACTCAAACTCGTGCTGTAGTGGCTGCGGTTTACTTCATAGGGCATTGCTTAATCCACTGCGCCACCAGGAAGGCCCAAATGTCTATACATTTTCAAATCAACTAGTATATGGAAATTTAAAGCTTGAGAGGAAGTACCCTTCTTAACTTTACACTTCAAAAACTCCATAAAACAATGAGAAATGTAAAAGCAACCATCTCATCTGAAAGAAAAGGCTCCAACTTAATAAAGTTGATATTAGTAAGTTTTCTTAGCAATTTAGTGCTAGATTTGGAAACAATAGTTAACTGCATAATATGGAATTCCTGTACAAAATGTGACTCAGAGATGCTTCAATGCAAACTTTATCTATTAGAATTTATATTATAGAAGATAACTCTCAATAGATTGAATAGCTATAGTAGCTTTTCTAAAGCTGTCTACAATCTGAATGTGATTTTTTTTTTCTTAATCTACTTATAACTACCATTCAAAAAAAGCAACTGTGGTTAAAGACTTCTACTATTTTATTTTCAAATAATAAAAAGCTTTGACTAATTTGTTGCTCTGCTGTAACTTTCACCAGACTAAAAAATACTTGTCTTTTGAATATTTATATGCTAAGGGAAAATAATATATCAATAAGCAGTATATGTATAATTGATAAATTATATATAAATATCACCTTAGTTAGTTCAGCTGTTTGGACAAGCTTATTCTTACTCCCAGCATACATCATCTGTTGTTCAGGCTTACATCCTGGAAAAGAGATGAGTGTAGAAATGAGATTTAGATTATGAAGAAGTGATGGTTTTTATAACTTACTTTTAAAAAATGATACAATTAATATTTCCTATGCAATTAAGTTTACAGTAACTTCAGTCTAAACGTGTATGGACTATATATATGTATTTTTTTAAGGTTTATTTATTTTGCATACAAGAGCTGGGGTACAGTCCAGAGTCGCGGGAGGTGAAAGGATTCACCAGACAGAGTGGGAGCAGAACAGGCAGACTGACTGAAACACACTGCTGAGGGCAGCAGCAGATGAGGCAGGAGGGGTCTGCTATGCCATGTGGGTTCCCTCCCTGGCCGGAGGCAGGGATCAAACTTGTGCTGCAGTGGCTGTGGTTTGCTTCATAGTACATTGCTTAACCCACTGTGCCACCAGGGTTATTTTGAATCTAACACTGCATATTGCCTGCATAAAGAGACACTAGAACTGAACTATAAGAAAAAATACATAACATTAGACCTCTGTAGATTGTGATTTTTAGATTCTTACAAGTACTTAAAAACTCTTTGGCACTACCTTAACACTTAAAAACTTTTCAGCAATACCTTAATTTTGATATTAAATATCAAAGTTGGGACGTCCCTGGTGGCGCAAGGGGTTGGGTGCTGCTCTGACAGGGTTTCTGCAGCCACTGCAGTGAATCAATCCCTGGCCAAGGAAGGGACCCACATGGCAGAGCATACTTCTTCTGCCTCTCCTACAGCTCCCTTCAAAATAGTCGATATGCCTGTTCTATCCCTGCTCTGTCTGGTGAATCCTCTCACTGCCCGGTTCCCCCCTGACCTCTGGCTTGTACCCCAGCTCTTGTATGCATAAATAAATAAAATCTTAAAATAAATAAACAAACATCAAATTTATTTTAACAATGCCTAAAACATAAAAGGTTTTGGGATGGAGGTAGGGTATTGGAGTGGTAAGATTTGTCCTAAAGAGAAGTTACAGTCTGTCTGCATATTAAGTTAAACATACATTTTACATTGTAAGTACTAAGCAAAAGATATAAAGTTTAGAGAAGAGATCAGTGAGTAGAGACTTTACTGTGGTTTGCATGGTGTTGGTAGTGGCTGTTGATAATGGCTACCTTAAATACCAGTAAGTCATTTTAATACCCAATACAAGCAATTCTGGAACTAGTCTCAATATTATATCATTGATAACTACTATTATCAAGATAAATACAAATATTTCATGATGATTACAATGTTTGCATACTTGTAAACAAAATTAAAATATATAAGAAAATGTACTTTTGATACTTTAAAATGTGATTATGTTTCAAGTTCCTTAAAATGACCTAATGATTACACTTTTAGGATGTTCTCCTAAAAAAATAAGCAATTTCTATGAGATGATGCTTTATAGTAATTTCTTTCTATGCATTCACATACCTCAATTCAGGTTACTCAACATTCTTCATCTTTAAAAAAATGTATGAAATTTTAAAATGATTTAATTAACTAGATCAAAACCAAATAATCACTTACCAACAGGACTGGAGAAAATGAAGCATAGAGGATATGAAACTCTTCCATCATCATGTTGATATTTATAACTATACACAATGAAGGTTTTTCTCAAGTTAAAGAAACTAAAATTATTATTGTACTTGAAACAAGTATCTATTAACAATGTTGTGAAAGAAAATATATACCCAGGGAGTTGGTAAGTAGTAAATTTCTACCAATTCGCTTAGGCCACAGCTTCATATATTCATATCTTTCCACAAAATTATCAGTGGGCCCCAAACAGAATTATATAATCACTCAAAAATAAATTTGTTAACAGTGTGGCTTTTTTGCTCTTATAATTTTCATTGTGAATATGTAATAGTAAAGGGAATGTTTTAAGGGATGTAATTCATCCCACCAACACATCAATTTTTAATTTACCTTAGTCAAATACATGTACACATATTTTAAGAATACCTGTCTTTAAAAAATCGAACAGGTCTGCGCCCGTCGGCCGGATGGAGGCCTCGCCTGTCGTCCACCCAATCCCTGCGCCTCCAGCCAGGGCCAGGCGGAGACGACGAGTCGGTTCGGCGTTCGCATAGAGAAAATCTCCATCTAAGGTGAAGGAGAGGCAGGCGGCAATATAAGCACAAGTTTAACCTGCCCCTCCGGGCAGTGAGCTCCAGAGCGCCTGCCTCGGACGGTGTCTGGTACACAGTAAGTGAGAAATAAGGGCACCGGCACCCCAGAAGCCGGTCCCCTTAGTACCCATCCACCCTCCCCGCTATAACATGGCAAATAAGGCAATCGTTAGTAGCGGGTGAGAGAACACCGCTAGACTTGGGCCTACGACCCAAGACTCCTCCACAGCCTACTCCCCTCCGCCGTGACTGCAGACAAAGACCCAAACCCAGCCCTCACCCCCATTATTGGGCGGGAAGTAAACACTGAGGATCACCCCCCCCAAAAAAAATAAAAAATAAAAAATCGAACAAAGTAAATTTCATAAATAATACCCTGACCACTAAACAAAACATCTTTTTAAAGCACTAAGAAAAGGATATCGAGGTTGTCGTTCAGGTAGTTCATCCTTAAGTTCATCAGGTGAAATGCCCTGATACCATAAAGAGAAATAAACTTAAGCATTTTCTTGGTCATAAGTCCTTGGAAATAATACTGAGCAGCTATCCTACAAACAGATATAAATTAAAAACTACATACCACAAAATTTTATTATACTAAACGGTATGTAAGTTGTTTATTAAACCCTCAATCCAATAAAGACCCACACAGTTTTAGTTCCATTTAGTAGTCTATGCCCATTTTCCAATTTTCAGGAAAGAATGAATGAAATAAGCCAATCCCTCAGAGGAAACAGTGTTCGATATTTAGGGGAAAAAGCTCATTTTTTTTATTCTACCTTTGTTACTTAATTTGACAAACTAAATACTCATGTTACAGGGTTTTGTTTTTCATTACCAACAACCAACTTGGAAGCAACTTATAAAGTTGGCTCAGCTTTTATGGGCACAGAGTCCTAATTTCTACTATATACTACACTGGATTTCATTAATGTTCTAAAGATAGTGATTAAATTAGCAAGAAAAAGTACTACACCATAATTAGCACATGCTTTTCATACATACTGAGCGTGTATTTAAACTCACATCAAAAGTACATACAACCAATATAGCATCTTTGGAAAATTATTTTGAGTAAATAGTAACTATAAAATTGCAATTAGCTGATCAAACAAACCTCAAGCTCTTCATCCAGTACCACCAGGCGTTTATCCTTATCAATCTTCACTAAAATAAAAATATAGTATGAGTAAACTAATGTGACCTTAATCTATACAACTCACAGAGTCTCAGCCCTTATTTCTGGGTTTGAAATTGAAACATCAAGAAACACAAGCATAGAACTCACTCAAAGTTTTGGTTTTGGGTCTATCAGCTAGCTCTCCTTTCGAAGCAGTCAGCATTTAAAAGCTTTTACCCACAATTCAAAGTTTAATTTGTTTATTCAGAACTTCAATCCAATACCATACATCTACTGTGTATATGACGAGCTTTGTAACTCAAATGCAACCTTCTATAAGAAAAAGTCAAGAGTGACTAACTGTGATTGAGATAGGTCTCTGTAACATGATTACAACTATAAGAGAAAGTAGACCAGAGATCAGGATAAAATAACTGCCAGATCCCATCCAAAGTTTAGTGTCAGGATTTCATGGTGCAGTATGATTATTCTGATAAAGCAGATTACCAAATATAGTGATATCTATATTCAAACATTTGAAAAATAATCCAAAGCCAAACTGAAAAGATGTTGAGATAACCCATGCCTCTACTCTTTTTCATTACTGTTAAAAGTTGGCCATTTTTGTCTTTTCATTAATTCCATAGTAAATTTCCAATAGCTTTACTTTTTGTGACAAAATGACGCTGACACACATTTTCACTTTTAAGAATGTAATGCAATGCCTACATTCCAGTATTTATTTGTAATAGAACTAGAATTGATGACAAGTTAACAACTTATTAATTCACACGTGCCAGATGCATCCTAACTAAGCAGTCTATTGAGTTTTACATTTTCAGCTCCATATCCTCCCTTCATCTTTTTAAATTACTACCCACATATTAAATATTACCTAAGAATATAAGGGAAATCTGCATAAGATCAGATATGACTCACAATGGGAGATAATACACAGGTTATTCTTTCCATTGTCAGAAGTCAATAAACACTTAAAAATAATCTCCATGAAACTAGAATTCAAGTTTAGAACTGAAATAAATTCCCAAACCACTCTGAACACAATACTGAACTTCACCATTTTAGGTGGAGGTACAAGTTTGTATTTGAATATAAATGTCCAGGCTATTTTTACCACCCTCAGAAGTTAAAGCATAAATTAGTGGGGCACTACAAATGACTACGTGACCAAGAACACCTTTCTCCAGAGCTGTGTAAGTAGCTAAAAGAACTACAGAGGGTACAGGACACTCTACTTCTGCTCTGAGAAGTTAGCTGTTACTTACCTTTTAAATAGATCTACAAGGGGGAGGGAGAGTTTAAAACAGGAGGAGACAAATACATTCTAAAGTTTCAGCTTATTCACTGTAAGTATGAGATAAAACAAAGCCCATGTAACTGAGGCAATCACTTTTAGCTTACTTATAATGGCAGCATTGTTTGTTTCTCTGCGAAATCGAAACTTTCTCAGCTTTTCCACTAAATCCTCAGCAACGTCACAAACCACCAAAGACTCACTCTAGAAAAGAAAAAAAAAAAATCACAAAGTGCCATGACTTTGACATATGTACATATTATAAAAACTAATACCTTTGAAAAGATATACTGCTATCTACAAATGTCACTTATGTGAAAGCATAAAACTGACACACACGAACACTTAGCAAGTTTTTAAACCTACAAACTTTTGTACCTACATTAATCACACAATTTCATGAGAACTGGAGAAGAAGGGAAGAACATAAGAAAAGTAATGGGTCATTGTCTAGAACGTATGATACTTTTTCATATTGCAGGAAAATCATCTTATCGTACTTAAAATTAGTAAGACTCAGTTCATTTTTGGTATCACCAACTATGAAAAAAATACAAATAAACAAAAGTATGAAAAGTAAACCCTAAGAGTAAAGATCAATAACGTTTTATATTTTAATCACTATGGGGATTTTAAAAAAGGAGTTATTAACAATTATAAAAGCAAAGCCAGAGGAAACAAATATAAAAATGAAAAAAAAAAAACTTTTACAAATGATTTATTACAGACTCCTCCCTGGATATTTGGCAAGAAAGTGATCAAAAGCACTTTTATTTTAGTGGTACAATTGTCTGATTGATTGCAAGCAAGAGGATAAAACAGAATTTTTTTTCTTTTATTAATCACAGAACTTCGAACACACACAAAAATAGAGAATAGTATTGTGAGACCTCATGTACATATTTACTCATTTTCAACGCAGCCATTTTTATTTCACCCAACATCCTCAACACTACCCCCAGGGATTGCCATACAACAAAGGCCAAAAATCATTTCAAGGCCAAAATCATTTCAACCGTAAGTACTTTGGTATGTATCATTAAAAATAACAGTATGTGCCATGAAATATAAGGACAGTAACATCATCGCACCTTAAAAAAACAACAACAACAACAAACAACCTAACAATTCCAGTTTCACACATTCAGACAGAGTTCAAACTCCCCTCAGTGTTTCACTGTTTTAATTTAACAAGGTCCACATACTTTGATGTCTTTTCAGATATAGTTTTTCCCCCTCCTTCTTCAAGGAACTCAGAACAGTTATGAAACCAATGCTGAACATATGTGTCCAGAGGATTAAAGCTTCTCACTTTAAGTTGAAATAAAAATTTAATGAAAGTATAATTTTTTGACCCTGTGCTGGTGAGTGCATGTTAAAGTTGGAAATGACTATAATTTTTAAGTTGAGAATACTGGTAATATAAAAGATTATGCCATTATACAATTAGAAATCACATCCCACCAATAGGTCCTATCCAATAACTAAGACTCCTGTAGGAATCATATATGCCCATTCTTTTTAGTTCTCTTTAGAAAAAGCGATGCTATAATCATATGTTGCTTCCTGAAGTCAGTATTCAATAATAATCCTTCTCCCCAATCTTTCAAAAAGATATAGATACCAGGAAAGTAAAATTTCTGTTTAACCAAACGTATATGTAGCCCATTAGTAAAACTTAAATATTTTAGATTTTTGGTTAAGCAAAGACCAAGTTTTTATGAGTCCTCTCCTCCAGTACTGATACTAGAGCTGCTTGGGAAGTCCTGATAACTCAGTAAAAAATATACTGTGGTTTAATCAATACAGCTTTTGTGTGTTTTCACACCTCCCAATACCGTAATAAGGCCAAAAATTTCTTCCTATTAGGGAAAGGACAATTATAATTATTAATAATATAAACATTTAAGAGTATATGCCTTGAAAACAACTCTACAAAATAAAATGTTAATGCACAAAGAAAGTTAAGTGGCAGTTTGAGTTCAAGTGTTCATTTACTGATTTATTATACAGTCAACATTTAATGAACGCAGCACTGTACTAAGTGTCAGTATACAATGTGTAAAATAAATAATATGTCTGTCCTCAGGCACTTTCATTATAGTCTAGTAGAGAACAGTCTTATGTCAAATGAGTCAGGCTAAATATATTTATAGCTTTGACAGAGCTAGGAAGGAGAGACACATGATGTTATCGATCTGCTGACTAGTGAGAACAGCAGGGTCACAGGAGGTCTTCCTGATAAAAGGAATGGGAAGGACCAAGATTGCCTGTACAAAGATCCTCTGATTAAGTGAGCATGGCACATCCATGCTCAAGCACAGAGAATGAGCAAGAACATGAAACATGATACCAGAGGAGGTTGGTAGGGTCTGGAGCACAAAGGGCCTGATGGGTTATATTAAGTATTTTGGTCTCTCTCCTAGAGAACAAAGTGAAGCCACTAAAGTGTTACAAGCAGGGTGCTGATAAGAAATGTGATCAGGGGGCTCCCTGATAGCACAGGGGGCGAAGTCTCAGCACTAGGAGGTTGTCCACAACCACTGCAGTGTGAGTTTGATCCCTAGCCAGGAAGCTAGTCACATGGCGCAGCAGACTTCTCCTGTCTAGTCAGTGGTTCCCCTCAGCAGTGTATTTCAGTAGATCCACCTGTTCTGCTCTGCAAATTTGACTGGAGGGAACTGTCAGAGAGGTAGGATGAAAGGAGCATGCAAAACTAGTTAAGTGGCAAGAGTAGTAGGAGATGAAAATGGCTAGACAAGTTGAGGAGGATAAAAAGAGCGAGGTGAATATTGCTAATAACAGTTAACATGTACTAATTAACTACATGAGAGAAACACTGTGCTATGCCCTTTACATGGATCCTCCTTCATACTCAAAAGACCCCCATGAGATGTGTTGCTAATCCCCACTTTACAAGAAACTAAGGTTTAGAGAGGGTAAGTACCTTCGCCAAAGTCACAAAACTAATGGAGCTAGAATTGAACCCAGGGTGCCAGACCTCTAAGTGCTTAAACACTACAAATGAGCTGATGACTAACTGGACTGTAAGGGATATAGGTAAGTTAGGAAGTAGTTACTAAGATGACGCCTAGGTTTCTCACTCGTGCAACAGACTAATGTGCTACCTTTCACTAAATTAAGGAACAGTGAGTTAGACCAGGTTTGAGAAGAAAGAACATGAGTTCAATTTTGGACAGAATGAGATGGCTTTGAGTCACCCAAGTGGCAAAAGCTTCCCAGAGATGTTAATTAAGATCTGGACTGGATCTCAAAAACAAGGTCTGCAATACAAGGTCAAAAAGTCATCTGCATATAAGTAGATGATAACGCAAGGTAGATGATAACTCAAGCCATGAGTGTAGGTAAGAAAAGACAGAGATAGAATACAAAATGAAAAACAAAAACAGATTAGTGAAGTCTAGGACTCCTACGTGAGATGTCCAGGGAAGAACAGTGTGTTCGGGACACAGATGGACCAACAGGGCAAGTAGGAGGAAAACCAGGAGTTCTGTATCCCAGAATTCAAGGGGTAAGCATGAAGGCATGAGAATGCTTCAAAAAGAAGAGTGTCAATACTCAGAACGCAGCTTAAAGGTCAGGAAAGATGAGAAAGAGCGCGCTTAGATTTAGTGACCATAACAAGATCCTTAAGATCTTTAGATGGAAGTGGGCCAAGAAATAAGAGGCAGGTCTGAGACAGGACATGGTGTGAGGGGATGGGCAGCGTGGGGGGGTCGGATGAATATTTTTTGTGTAATTAAAGAAACGAGCATATTTTAAAAGCCTATGCGGAAGATCCAGAACATCCTGCTTGGACACATCATTTAACACTTCACTTTATTTTGAGCGTGGAGTCCGTCCCATAGAAAAACTGAAGCCACAGCCCCCACACCTGGCAAAACCAAAGCTTCTGACTCACACTTTCAAGCTGCCAAAGCCTTGGGTCAAAAGGTTTCCAACAGCCTCAACACGAAGAAAGCAAAGATCAAAGACGTCCTCAGAGGCAAACAGGGGAAGGAGACAGAGGCTAAAAGAATGCCCAAAGAATGGAATCGGAAGTGGAGCCCTCCCCAGTCGCTCCCAGGCTCAAGGTGCTCAAGTCGCTGCCCGCCCGTTAGGCCTGGCCCTGGCAGGGAACCCCGCGTTTGGGGGAAGCCCTCTGCTGGGCCAAACTACTGGCCCTTCCGACTCTTCATTTTAGGAGCTGAGCCCCTCCATCAGCAGCCGCGCCACAGTCCCAGCACCCGCTGGGCGGGCCGACGCCGGACCGGCTGGAGGATGCCGCCCTTAGGCGGGGCGGCGGCGGCGGCTAGGGAGGCCAAGTGTCCGGTAGTGTGCACGCGCCAGCGGCCCGCGGAAGCGGCGCCGACCCACCCTGGGCACCGCCAGCCGACAAGGGCTTGAGGAATCTCGAATGCCAAGCAGGCTGGCCCAGCCCTCCGGCCCCCGCCCTCCCCCGCATCAACTCACCATTTTCCTTCCGGCAGTCAGCAGCCTCTGCCTTCCCTCGGGCCCCTTTAAGAATGGCGCGACCGCCACCTCCCTTCCTGTCCCGGCGCAGGCAGAGCCACGCCCACGGACGAACGCGGGGGGGGGGGCGCACGTGACGCGGACGGCAGGAGGCGCGGCTCAAAATTAGCCTGAACGCCAGTATCTGCCTTTCTGTCTTCTAGGGGAGGGTATTTGAACTGTTTGAAAGTGGGAGCCATGGTAAAATGCACTAAGAACTCACGCCAGTTCTTGGTTCCTTTTAACTTGCCTCAAACTCTGAGAGCAATTTCATGATTATATGATTAAATCAATGTGTGCTGTCAGCAGCCTACCTTCCAAATGTGACTTCCCTCAACTCTAACACACCTCCCTCCATTCCTTTCAACCTCTCCCAGGAATCCCACCACCTTCCAGGACTTGGCTAATATATTTATTTTATCAACAGCATTTATTAACTTAAGTATGGTTGAATGACGACTGGTGTTTAGATGACTACCATTGTAAGCCATTACCTAATCATTCATTATAAATAAATTTCTGTGAGAGGAATAGATCTATTGCAACAAGTCAGCACTTGATGCGGCGAGAAAAGTTGTTTGGAAGAAGCAACACTTGAACTCTATAATTTAAGAAAAAAACTACCTGAGCAATATCTATAACTATAATGACGTTAGCAACCCTTTGACCCATCAAAAACACTTAAAGAAAATTTATTATATATGTATTCCTACACATAGAAAACATTATAATTGCAGATTAACTGTCACAACATTGTTCCTCATAGCAAAATCTACAAACAAATGTTACCAATAGGGAATTATATTAATCACATGGTTTTCCTATCTGGAATACTATGCAGCCTTTTAAAAAGCATAAGTAACATTCTGTGTGCTGTATTGGAACAACTGCCAAAATTTATTGGCAAGAGAATAAAGCAACTCGCAGGACAACTATAGAATTTATATACAGTCTTTAAAAATATATAAAGAGACAAAAAAGAACTGGCATCATCAAAGAGGCTATCCAGACAGCCAATAAGTGCACGGAAAAATGTCATTATCTCTCTTTTTTTTAAGATTTACTTATTTATGTATACAAGAACTGGGGTATAGGCCAGAGGTACAGGGGAGAGTGGGAGAATTCACCAGAGACAGAATGGGGAACAGAACAGGCAGATCCAATGAAATACACTGCTGAAGGGAGTAGTGGGCAAGACAGGAGAAATCTGTGGCACCATGTGGGTTACCTCCCTGGCCAGGATCGAACTTGTACTGCAATGGCTGCAGGTAGCTTCATAGGGCTGTGACTTAATACCTTGTGCCACAAGAGAGACCCTCATCATCACTTTTAATAAGGGAGACACAGGCCAAGACCACAATGAATTATCTAATACTCATGAGAACTGCATACATAAAAAAGACTCCCAAGAATGTGTGCTGAAGGGGATATGGAAAGAATATAAACTGGTGCAGCCATTTTGCAAAGTGATCTGGTTTACTTTAAAAAACTAAAAATGGAAATACCCTCTGACCTAATAATACCACTCTTGGGCCTCTATCTGAAGAACACGACTTTGATATTAAATACTTTGAAAATTGAGCTACAGTCTGTAAGCTTTCTTGTGGTGATGATGGCTATATATTTGTTAAAACTTACAGAACTATAAACTGGATTGCTGAATTTTACAGTATATAAATTAAAAATTAAGATTTAAAATAGTGTAAAAAAGAAAGAACTAACTGTGGGAGGTGGAGATATTATCAAGGACACCATTCAGGAAGCTATTGTAGCCATCCAGGAAGGATAGGACCTGGAAAAGAGGAAACAGTGATTTGTGAGAAATGCCCAGGAAAAATAAAAAAATTCTGTACTGAGATTTCTCAACCTCAGCAATATTGACATTTGGAATCAGATAATTCTTTTTTTGGGGTGGCTGTGCATGCATTATAGGATATTTAGCAGCATCCCTGGCCTCTACCCATTAGAGGGTAGAAGCATCTGCCTAACTGTGACAACCAAAATATGTCCAGATCGTGTCCTAAGTTGTTATATGGGGAGGGTGGTGCAGGGGGTGGCTGATCATCCCCAGTTGAGAATGAGAACTGTTCTGTATAAATGCCTTAAGCTTTGGGCCACAGCCCAAGTACCACAAACACTGTCAGCGTCAGCATAGTTGGAGCAGCTTTCAGATAACCCCCTGCTTCTTAGCATATATAAATAACAGAAGCCCAACATCTCAGAACAGGAGAGTTTTTACAAGAGGGACTAGGAATTTCAATGAACTACAAAGGGTTAGGCTGTTAGATCTACCAATTATAAAATTTTTCACAATTTAGGTCATCTGTGGCATCACATTCAAATTGCACATTCATTCAATTCTATTGTGTAGTGATTATCTCAAAGATGAATACTCAAAGTTATGACACTTATTATATTCCTATTGTTGTCTCCAAAATAGAGATAAATTTGCCCTTACAGGAAATAATGTAGGATGATAAAGAAATTTCATATAAAATAGATGAAAGGGTTGGAAGCTTCAGAAAACTATATAATGGAGATAATAAGTTTTGAAAACATGCAAATATTTTTTTGAATTTCTTTTATGAGACCCTCTCCTTGGTTGACTAGAAGAATCTGTCAGTGTCAAAGGATAAATAGAAATATGATGTCTGGAAAGAAAAAGAAAGAAAGCAGCTTTGTCAACTAAAATAGGTTCTCTGAATCCCCAAAACACTGTAATCTTGAAAACTCCAAGCAATACTAAAAGAAAGGTTGTGTTTTTTTTTAACATATAAAATTGTAAGTCTTCAATAACATTTCAAAATCCAGACCTTGGCAAAGTTAAAAGTGGCATTTAATATGTGCCAGATGGTAGAGAAAAGTGAGACTATGACATAAGGAAAGTACCTGCTGAGTGGGAAGGAAGGAGTCTTTCCCTTCTGATCTGGTGGAGTGTAGGAAGGAGAAGGGGCTGGAGTAGGTGCAGCAGTCAAACTCAACCTGTTCAGGCTGGTGTCTCAGAATTGGAGGCAGGAAGGAGTTTGATAAATCATCCAAATAGGAGTGGTAATGGACAGCCTGAAGAAATTTGGATTGGAAGTTGCTTCTCTCTGAGCAAGGAGGAAAGGCCTTGCCTGTGGCTCTGCAAGAATATGAACCTGATTGGGCCTCCCTGGTGGCGCAGTGGGTTAAGCAACGCACTATGAAGCAAACCGCAGCCACTGCAGCACTAGTTCGATCCCTGCTGCCGGCCAGGGAGGGGA